>CM022398.1:62709853-63079507 GCA_011833715.1 Carcinoscorpius rotundicauda
TCTGTGCTATCTTACTTTTTAACGGTTATTTCTGAGCTTAATTCAACTATACCACTCTCTTTATTGCTTGACGAAGGGCTTAACAGAATTAAACTAGATAAATTTTTCATATAAACGTGTCAACGTATTCTTTATTATGGTTTATCCGATTACAAGATTGTGCCTCCTCCTACAATACTGAAGAAGAGAAACTTGTTCGCATTCTTGTGATAATTGTTTTGAAGCACCTTTGAGAATCGACCCACTGTGCGTTGTTTTAACACTATACTGTAAAAAATGAAACTCAAAAATGAATATTTTATTCGTCAATGATTCATAACGACGACGTTATAAGTTATATTTTCTGCTGGTGAAATTATTATCAATCATTGACACTTATTGGAAAAAAAATGATGCTCTTATTAAAGTTTGTTTTGTTGTTCATAGAATGCAAAAAACACTCTCCACATTTCTTGTTGAAAGATGCATCATAGTTCTGAATACGAGTTGCTCCCAGTGCGGACTAGGGTTAGCAAACTGTTTATACAAACTTCTCAAACAAGTCTTTGGAGACCGAAGGACAGAAAGCATATCGCTGGACTTGTGCTGAATAGAACTGATTATTATTATGGTTTTCAAGCTACGTTTAATATAACTTATTAATATCAAGAGTGTTAACTAGTTAGGCTGCTTTAACATTGTAAAAACGGTTCTTTGAAATATGTTTTAAATACAATATGATGTGCTAAAATACAACGAATCTAAATCAAAATTAGGACTAGTCAAAGAAGAAATAAACAACATTCGTTTCTTATCTTAAAAAGTTTAACAGGTATATCGTTACTACATCACTGTGTACAAAACAGAGTTTATTTTGCTTCACGTGTTATTGCGCCATCATGTAATGAAAATTAACGGGTCTTAAGTTAACCAATCACTGATAATGATCTGGACGGGTAAACACTGTACCTTACACAACTTATATTGTTTAAACTAGTCAAATATGACCGAGTTAGGGTTTTGGAACTGAAATATTAATATTATTAATTGAAACTTGAAATATTTCACATAATCATTCTTTTCTCTTCTTTTAGGCCCAGCATGGCTAGGTGGTTAAGGTACTCGTCTCGTAATCTGAGGGTCGCAGGTTCAAATTCTAGTCGCACCAAACATGCTCGCCCCTTTAGTCGTGAAGGCATTATAATGTGACGGTCAATCCCACTATTCGTTGGTAAAAGAGTAGCCCAAGAGATGACCGTGGATGATGATAACTAGCTGCCTAACCTCTAGTATCACACTTTTAAATTAGAGACGGCTAGCGCAGATAGCCCTCGTGTAGCTTTTCGCGAAAATTCAAACAAACCAAACAAAAACAAAACAAAATCCTCTTATTTTTTAAAACTACTTTTATGAAACGTAATCTATAATTCGTGAATGGTTTTATTTCAATTGAACATTCTCAACGTTATTTTGTACCTGTTTCGTGTTTGTTTTAATAACCTAAAGTCTTTCATGAACGTTTTCTTGCATATTAGCTTCAGTGGTTAAGACTCGAAACATGTCTTTTCCTTTAATACTCAAGTATCGAGGAAAAGCCTCCAACATAAAAACTTGTATCAAAAAAAGTTACATAAGCTTATACGAATATTAATTAAAATATTAGATATAGTGAAACAGATAAACGAAAAATAATACAGTTTGATACCTTATGCTTTTTACCATAAGTCATATTAACTAAAAACGAAATAATGAATAATTCGCTACATTAACTTTTATCGTACAAAACTCAGTTTGGTTATTGTATTCTGTTTAAAAGTACGCTTAACTTAAGCACATTAATTTCACTGGACTTTCATTTTAAAAGAACAAGTTTACTCGAAAGCTTAGGATTACAAGAACAGATGCCGATCTTTGATCTATAAATGCGTCTTGTAGTGATCAGTCATCACAGACAACAAAATACCTTGGTGAGAGTAAGCCGCTTATGCTGAGAGTCACATATTTGTGCTTTTAGCTTGACTTTTATCGTTCCATTACGGTTTTTTTCAGATAATGTAGAACGTTTAACAAAACTCTATAATATGAGCACTGATGGATTTTTTTTCTGAACTTAGGTTTTGATTCATGTCAGTTAAAGCATTAAGGAGATGACAGTAGAATAATAAATGAGGCCACATTTTTACTTACATACATTATCAAATCGATAGGCTTTAAACTGGATGACGACCTTCCAAGCTGCCGTATTCTTTTAAGAATAATTAGAATGCTTACCTTCGTCTGTAAGTGTTATTTCGCTATTCTTCTTTTTGTAATTTTGGAAGTTTTTTTAAACATCCTTACATTATTTGATTTTTACGATAGACTGCATTTTAATGAATCTTATGAAACAAACTCAATGAAAATTATAAAGTGTTATTTCTCATTATCTTTAAACAGCCTGTTGAACAAGTTAAATCAGTGCTTTAAAGTACATGGAACGAGTACAGAATAGTTAAACCTTCACTGAAACAATATAATAACTCCAGTCTATTCACGCATGTATTTGGATTCTATAACATACATTGGAGGTAAATGTTTAAGTAAAAAACCCATTTTAATTGTATGTGATGTTTTATAAAATTCACCGAGCGTTTCTCATTCTTGTTGAAAAAAATTTCAGTGTCCAGTTTATCTAGAGGGTTCATTAAAACTTGAGATAAATACATCCATATATCTTTGTTTAGAAACAAACGTGTTAAGATGTAGCAAAAATAGTTTCATGCAAAACTGATTCAAATTAACTATTGTTAATCTATTTAATTTCATAGCTACAATATCGTGATGTTTAAAGCTTTTTCCGAATATTTTGTCCGAAGGTATGTTTGCACGAAGTTAAGCACAAAGCTACACAATGGGTTGTTTACGTCCTACCCACCACAAGTGTCAAAACACAGTTTTTATCGTTGTAAGTTAACAGACATACTGCTGTGCCATTATTATGATTATTTATCTCTAATTGTTATTTTGTGTTTTAATAACACAAATAGTATGTTTACCAAGTTTCTAGTAAGAAAAATAAGTATTTTCAAGTGTTGCCGAGCCCACACTTTATTTTTTATTTCTAAATCTGATTTTCTGCATTGTTATTCTAATTCTCGAAACAAAGTTCACAGCTATTTTAATTTTGAATATTTTGTTCTAAGTTACACGAGTTATTCTTTCAAGAAGTTGAGTTTCTTTATAATTTGCCTTCCACTGACACAGTTGTTTGTCTTTGGATTTACGATGGTAGAAACTTTCGTGTTTAACTTCTTGATTTAATCATCAAGTTTCAAAGTAATTAATTCTGTTGTTTTTGATAAACGGAAGCCTAACTGATTTTGGACAGAATAAGAAGTGTTTTTTGTACTGATTTCAAGTGCTTTTCAAAATATATGTTGTTGAACTCTCTGTGTTACATCACATAAACGTACATAATGAAATTAGGTGAAAACGATTTAGTGTTGTATTACGTGGTAATAAATTATTCCATTTCAATATTTAGCGATTTTTATGATTATACCTAAACTAAGCCTGGTGGTTAGAATGCTCAACTAGTAATAGGCGGGTCACAGGATCGAAACACGTTGCCAAATATACTCACTCCTTTAGTTGTGGGAGCCTTATAATGTAGCGACCAATCACACTATTCGTTAGTAGAAGAGTATTCCAAATTATTTCGATAGACATTCTGACTAGTTATCTTCTCTAAAGTCTATCATTTCAAAATTAGAGACAGTTAGCTCTGGAACATCTTTGCGCGAAATTCAAGAAATAACCAGTTTTCTTGCGAATTTTTTACATGTGAAGTTTTTAATATTTTACAATAAATGTTAGTAATGCGATGATATTTTATACATTAGTATCATATGCTTCGGTGTTTTACAATTTTTGTCAGCATTGTTTATTTGGTGTTAGAGAACGTTGTTTACCATAAGTAACATATATTTACTGTAAACATTTATGTACAGTAAACATAACTATTGCTTTTCAAAGAGCAGTGAAACAAAATGAAGTGAGATATTTTAAACGTTTTAGTTTAAAGAATGAAAATTACTAAAACATGATGCTCTAGCTTTCAGTTGAACAAAAACTGACCTGATATATATCTTTCAACGTCAATAACATTCATTACTTGCAGACGAGAATAAGACACACTAGTCCTAATGCTTTACTACTTTCTTGTAAATATTAGATTTCATATTCCTTGTAAATATAATAATATCCTGTATAGCCTAAACCAAGAGAGTTAAAATCCTACCTTTTGGATAACGTTTCCTCGCTCCGAAGGTTCGTGTACTCGTTGTTGGGAGGTCTGACATAAGAACTCCTCTTCACTCAGCAAACTGTAGTATGTTCCTGTCGGTTAGAAGACAGCCAATCAGAGATGTGAATATACAGTCGCAGCGCCACTCGCAGGCTTTTTTCTTCTTTTTAATGAGTGAATTATATTAATTGAACCGATTTTTAATATGTGATAAACATAAAATAATTTTCAACATCAAATAAAGTGAAAATATATTTAAATAATACACATGATTCAAAATAAACACTCAACAACGTTTACCAACCATAAGAAAAATTATTTAAGTATATAGTTCTTAAAAGGTTTACATAAACATCAATCATGGTAGTTGCCATAGTAATAAGATATTAGGAAGCTAATCGTGTGTTTAAAAACATTGTGGTGAAGTTGATATTTATTAAAAGATACTAAATGATCATTGTTATGCAATAACTTCTAGGAAAATTCTTAATTATGAGTAAGAGACAACAGGCATAAAACTTCTGTACGCTAATAGTAGGGCACCCCATATATTTATACGCCAAGGGTATTCCTTTAAAAAAACGAAAGCCGACAAACTTCATTAAAAAATAAAAACCAAATATTTCGGGGTGGAACCTTGCCCTTCATGGTAGTTTATATGAACATTCACAAAACTATAAAGAACTGTTTTCATCATATTACGAAGACAAATGAAATGTTATGTAACTTGAACACGACCGAGATTTTCTGAACCGTCAGCAAAGCCGAATACCAACTAAGGTTTTAACGGACAGGCTTGTAATCAAGGACTAGTTTCTTCAAATTCAACACAAGAGATGGCGTTAAAAGAAAGAACAAACGAAACGGTAGCACATTATTGTTATTATCCGAAATGTTAGCACGTTATTGTTGTAATGATTTCTGAGAAAAGTAACGTTTTAGCAAGAGATTTAACATTCACATGGTTCGTAAATTTTATGTTTGGACATTGAAAGGCACATGTTTTGTGTTTTCGTGAGAGGGGCATTACACTCTCTGTTTAGTGTTGTACTCATATGACATCTCTCCTTTGTTCTTTTGTTGATTATAGATATTTTTATCGCTTCCCTTCATTTGTATTGATAAAACAAATTTTTATTATTCTCCTTGTCCTTACTGTATTAATTTTTATTTAATCACCGTAGACAATAATTCAGTAACTATATGCTCGTATCTGTCTTTTTCTGTAGTGTTCACACTAATTCACCCTCTCTGATGACAAAGAATCTTATGTTATGTGTATCACGTTCGTAGAGCACTTTGTTCACCATAAAGCATAAGTAACATATTTACTGTAGGCTAATGATGATAAATGGATAACGTTACTGACTATTTAATGCTTTCATATTGTTTAGCAGGCACACTGTTTACATACAAGAACTACAAATACCAATATAATAAACTAGGTTTGTTACCATAGGAACCAAATCTTCGTCTTCGTTTTCACCTTACTGAACGTTAGTTTAGAAGAATGGTAATAGAAGTGAGTGATGCCTCACGTGGCAGATTCAATAATAAGTCGAGTCTTATATTCCTTTTTCATCAAGTACAGTTTTAACGATAAAAGTACTACAATGTCATAATTAATGATTGAATTATTTAGCACTTACTGATCTTTAGTGAAACTGTTTTATTGGGTAAAAAAGTGTTCTTCTTTCATAGTACTCCTTATAGGTTGCAGCAGACGATCTATGACTGGTTAAAGTTTCTTTACGAACTTGTGATAGTTTATATATGTATAAATAACATGCACCATTAACATTCAGCTTTCCTAGTAGTAAAATATGTCATTAATGAAGCATCAGTTGTATTTTGAACTGAATATTTTAAATACAAAAAGATATTTCATTCTTGTGACGATTCATCAGAAGATCATTTTAATGGAATTCAGTTTCTAAATGTTTAACAATAGCTTAACTGACGAACTGACGTCGTTTAGCTTAGGTTTTCATTTGTGAATTAACGTCGTTTCTTTAATAAATAGCCTTCTTTTATCACTGTTTTCAGACAGGATCTTAAACTCAGATGAACGTATTACTATGTCTAGAAAAGTGTAGTATTTTATACTAGATTCGTTATCACTTTAAAAAATTGTTCAGTCATTTGGCGGTAAACCCACGAAACCTGTAGATATGTAGAGAACTTAGATCCAAAAAACACTTCAGACGCTATTAGAGACCATATTCTACCCTTTAATTTGAATAATTTTTACACTCTACATATGGTCTAAAAATCACATGTAAACTTATCTGAAAATAATTCCTATATATACATGTAAAGTTGTTTCTTCACTAATATCACATGTCTGCCAGTTTAGAGTAATAATTAAACATTGGCCTTTTGGGCTCTTTATAGATGGCTTGTTTGACGATTCCAACTACATCGAAACCTTATCACATGATGATATCCACAAAATTCACTGGAAAATAATTTTTAGTAAGTTTATTAGGCTAATTCTAGAGACGTCTACGTATATAAGCAATATTGTTGCCTCTTAAATTAGGGCCTGAACTAAACGGAACTTGTTAATAAATTGAGTTATTCAACAGGGTATCTGAAAAAAATCTGTAACCATGGGTGATTTTCAGATTATTTTAATTTCAGATACGTGACTGATCATGGCGCTGCCGAAGCATGAGAAAGTCGAGTTAATCCTGTTGCTAATCTAAGCTCGTTTCAAATGATAAAGACAACATGTAGAATACATTCTGTAAAATTTGACTATTGTTCTAGCTTTTTTGGTCATCCTTTACTTTGCGTTGCATTGATCCACAAACAGATTGAACGTGGTTTGTGTGAAGATTTACTTCTTCGTTGCAAGAGGGGCCCGGCATGGCCAAGTGTGTTAAGGCGTGCGACTCGAAATCCGAGGGTCGCGGGTTCGCGCCCGCGTTGCGCTAAACATGCTCGCCCTTTCAGCCGTGGGGGCGTTATAATGTGACGATCAATCCCACTACTCGTTGGTAAAAGAGTAGCTTAAGAGTTGACGGTGGGTGGTGATGACTAGCTGCCTTCCCTCTAGCTTTACATTGCTAAATTAGGGACGGCTAGCACAGATAGCCCTCGAGTAGCTTTGTGCGAAATTCCAAAACAAACAAAAACAAAACACAAAATCCAGTAGATATGATATTAATCCAGGGCTGTAGACATAAGAGAGAAAGTTTGGAATTACCTTTCCGAAGTTTCTTCTAACGCGACTGAAGAGAGAGAGCACGTATTCTTCACGAAAAATACAAGTTAATTTCTTAGGCTCATTTCATTACATAAATCATTTCCTTGATATTCTGAGCTGTTGCTAACAGAAGGTTTAATAATTCATTAATATGTAAGTTAAACGACTTGGAATCTTACAGGCGACATCAATGACAGGCTTAGAGCCCAAATTATAGGTTAGGGGCAAAAATTATAATCAAAAGTTGGATTTCATAATCACGAGTATAGAATTTCTTACTTATGAACGTCCAAGTAATATCAAGAGGTTTAAGCTGACATCCTGACAGTCTTAGACACAGCCTCACTATTAAAACACAGTGTTATTTCTCATTGTTCAAAAGTAGAAGATATTTCAAAAGAACGAATGGAGAATTAGTCCTCCATAATTTCGCCGTTGGGCAAACTGTGCCCCACTTTCGCACATGCAGAAAGTTTCGGAATAAGTCCACGAAAAATTTCAAAACATAATTCGTGAATTTCGAAATATCGTGTAAATTATGTTACATGTATCCATATCTGGTCTTTAGATATTCTGTTTGCATCAAGTTCGAAACTGTTTACATATAGCAACGAACACTAATTTGCTAGTCACATTTTTTTGATTTGGAACTGACAGACTAGAGGGAAGGCAGGTACTTTATAGCACCCACCGCTAATTGTTGGGCTACTCTCGTCTTATCGAATAGTGGGATTTGACCGTAACTCTTATAGTGCACTCACAGTTCCTAAATCCAGTCGCTAGATCACTCGTGGCTCACTTACATTCGCATCGAAACCATTTTATTTTTTGAATATTTTATTTATTTTTCCCGCTTATCTACCTCTATACAATTCCTCATAATCTATAAGTTTTGTTCTTTCAATAGAACTCTATCTGTGTAAATATCCTGCACTATTTTTGTGTGTAGGATGATCCGAAATTTATAAGTTTGTTTGTTTGTTTGTTTTTTGGAATTTCGCACAAAGCTACTCGAGGGCTATCTGTGCTAGCCGTCCCTAATTTAGCAGTGTAAGACTAGAGGGAAGGCAGCTAGTCATCACCACCCACCGCCAACTATTGGGTTACTCTTTTACCAACGAATAGTGGGATTAACCGTAACATTATACACCCCCACGGCTGGGAGGGTGAGCATGTTTTAGCGCGACGCGGGCGCGAACCCGCGACCCTCGGATTACGAGTGCACGCCCTAACGCGCTCGGCCATGCCAGGCCCAAATTTATAAGTATCTTTATAAATTTGCTAGTTACCACTTATTTGGGTTTAGGCTTAAATCCACTGAAATTTTTATCTCTCACGATGCATATCATAAAAGTTATAAGAGTATTATCAAGTTACCGTAAACATTCAGCATAAACAAGTATAAGCCTCTACTAGAGGTCGCTCCAAGGGTCACTTGTATAAGAAAAGACCGTATTATATATTTTTGTTTTAGCTTGAAATTGTGGAAAACAATGTTTACAAAAGGCGAACATTTACAAATACCCCAATCGATCAGTACAGATTGTAGTCAACGAGAAGTGACATAAGAATTTAACGCACCACTTGAGTTCTATAAATAAAGGCTTTTGAAAAGGTTATAGTGCGATAAGCGTACAACACATCTAGAATAACGTGCTCTTGTTCTGCTAATAGAATGATAACTCTTATACAGGTTCTAGGTTAAAGTATGTACAGCAGGAAGTTTACATTGGGGCAATTCAAGTGACAATAGAATGTACTAGAGTGCTGAAACGGGGAAACTTTTCCTCTAACGATGAAGAAAGGTTTGTGTAAAGAAGTCAGAAAATTCACTTAAAATAAAGCCTATACAAATGTCCAGGAAATAAGTTTCATAAAAATTCCATCAAATATAGTTATTAAAACTCCCGATAGAGCTCACAAAACACTATTCATTAAGAGAGTTAACTTATGAAAGCTTCAGAGAAACAAAGTTCTTTAAATATCCCAGCATACAAAGTTCACTCAAACTTCTGTTAAGTATATTAAAAACCTCTCAGCAAAATACAGTTGATAATAATCCTTGGTTAACGAAGTTCGTAAAATTTATTTGCAGATAAATTTTATAAAAACTTCCAGTATATAGGAGATCATAGTCTTCCAGCATTTGGTTCATAAAAACTCCTAGTATACTGGAGTCTCACACAAACTTTCAGTATATGGTTCATACAAACTTCCAGCCAATAAAAGGAACCCATAATAATGTGTGTTCGTAAGTTCTTTTAGGCATGAGTTCATACAAACTCACAATAAATAGGATAATATAATATATACACACATAAAAATATTTAAAATACTCATCTCTCTCATAAATTTTTACTATGGAAAATTGGATTACACAAAATTTTAAGTGTTTGTTATTGTATTTTAAGTATATATGTATGTGTAGTTAGAAACAATTAACAACGGCAATAGTAACAAATATGTTGAATAAAAACTTGTTTATAAGACTCGGAGGTCTGCTTCTGATTCGTGCACCACTTGATATATCAACAAGGGATGTGTTTCGAGTAAAAGTAAAATAAATCTAGAAAATTACCTGTCGAAATTTATATGATGCTTCCCTAATTTGTTGTCCTCCTTTTAACATATTAGTAAGGCATATTCTCTTTTATTTTTATTGTTACATTAATTAGAAATATTGTATAGAGTATTTAATACCAGTCTTATTGTTTGTTATTATTATACTTTTATTATAGAAATTGTTTTGCACTGTTAGCTCAAAGAATGGATTTAATTGTTTGTTTTGGAATTTCGCACAAAGCTACTCGAAGGCTATCCATGCTAGCCGTCCCTAATTTAGCAGTTTAAGACTAGAGGGAAAGCAGCTGGTCATCACCACCTACCGCCAACTCTTGGGCTGCTCTTTTACCAACGAATAGTGAGATTGACCGTCACATTATACGCCCCCACGGCTGGGAGGGCGAGCACGTTCAGCGCGACGCGGGCGTGAACCCGCGACCCTCGGATTACGAGGCCTTACGCGCTTGGCCATGCCAGGCCCATGGATTTAATACTTATCTAAATATTCTAAGCTGACCAAACCATGTGAGAGATTGTTAAGTTTAAAACCGAAAATATTGTTGACTAATGTAACAAAGCATTCTAAGTTACATTTCATCAACTTAATTTAGTTCACGCCAATGCAATATGATAATATAAATAGCGAACCAACATTTAAGGCCCGGCATGGCCAGGTGGTTAAGGCACACGACTCCTAATCTGTGAGTCATGGGTTCAAATTCCCGTCTCATCAAACGTGCTCGCCCTTTTTCAGCCATGAGGGCATTATAAAATGACGATCAATTCCTCTCTTCGTTGGTAAAAGGGTAGCCCAAGAGTTGGCGGTGGGTGGTGATCACTAGCTGCCTTCCCTCTAGTTTTACACTACTAAAGTAGAGACGGCTAGCGCAGATATTTTTCGTGTAGCTTTGCGCGAAATTTAAAGCAAATCAAAACAATCAACCATTACTGCATCAGCCACATCCCATTTAATCCGACGGGATCTGGTATTAAGTGTAAGGCCTCATTGTGCTGATTGTAGTAGATATAGTGTGGTTGACACATTGTTACGTATTCTTTACTTTCACTCATATGGCCTTGGAATTACTAGTGTAATCCCCTTCAACACTGTGATTGTTTGATCCATTCCGCGAGCAACAACACTAGCTTGCTGATTGGTCACCTTTTTCTGAATGATACTAAAGTTAATTCAAGTATAAACAATTACTACTAATAATTAATAACTTGTGTTAAAATGAAATAAGTGATATGGTGTTATTAATTCTTACCTTAATTCTGATCTGTAAGTGACCCATTTTAAATTAACAACATTTACACTCTACCAAATTGGTCTAGTTCACACCATAATAGTTGTTGTTAATGCAGTAAATTACATTTCTTTACACCTGCTGTTCTATTCTAGCTTGTTTTACGAGTATTATTATACGTAACGTAAAAATGCAAGGTATATATATAATTAGTTAGCTATGGTCACAAGCGAACTATTCTTTTAATTTTCATGTCAGTAGGTAACTTACCCTGCTTGGAAATTAACATTAATTTAGGAAGAAAAGCGCTGTGGTCATTTTATATAGCTGAAAAAAAAGAGGAAATAAACAAACGAAACCGCAATTAGTTTTGTGATTTTCAAATGAGCAGAGACATGGAGACTTCATACAAAGGATATGAATCAGTATTAACATGAAAGGGTGCCAAGCAACTGTACGTAATAATTATAGAATGGTGTGCTTGAACATCATTAAAGGATATGAATCAGTATTAACATGAAAGGGTGCCAAGCAACTGTACGTAATAATTATAGAATGGTGTGCTTGAACATCATTAAAGGATATGAATCAGTATTAACATGAAAGGGTGCCAAGCAACTGTACGTAATAATCATAGAATGGTGTGCTTGAACATCATTAAAGGATATGAATCAGTATTAACTTGAAAGGGTGCCAAGCAACTGTACGTAATAATTATAGAATGGTGTGCTTGAACATCATTAAAGGATATGAATCAGTATTAACATGAAAGGGTGCCAAGCAACTGTACGTAATAATATAGAATGGTGTGCTTGAACATCATTAACATTCATCTATTTGTTCGTTTGTTTTTGGATATTCACGCAGAGCAACTCAAGCGTCATCTATGCTAGTCTGTAATTTTAAACTGATAGGCTAGAAGGAAGACTGTTAGTTATTGTTTTCTCAATGAAGAGTGGGATTCGAATGCTACTTTTGTAACACACCCACATTGAGCCACATCATTACTCCTGATCATCTTCGTATAACCACCATTTTGAACGAAGGTTTGTGTTTCAATATTCAAGTATTTTGAAAGAACTTGCTGTTATTTATTAGCATTAAAAAGTATTGGTGCGAAATAAATTACATGTTTTGGTATTATCATTTTAAAACACTTTTATTAATGCATACATAATATATCTATCTGCTTTGACACTCATTTGTCAAAATAGCTTTGTCAGTGTTTTGGTTTTGCAATATTTTATATATTTTAAGCAGAATAATTATGACCCATTGTTCTTGTGTGATAATGATTTCGTAAAATGAACTATAATGGTGATTGTTGGACGTAAAAAAAGGCACAGCTTATGAAAACTTGATTTGGGACAAGTGAATTTAAAATTTTGATAAATATTGAGTAGTCTGATTAAATGACACCATTACAATAATGTATCATATCTTTTGGAAGCCTTTACTTACTATTAACTTCTTTAAACACATACAAAACAAAATGACAAACCTCGGTGATAACACGTGGAATTAGAAGTTACGTTGTATCTGAAAAATATATATTTATGAACACATTTCAACGTTAAGGACTATCGTGTCATATCACATCTCATGTCGCTTGAACTTATAAACCATGTCATTGTTCCAAGAGTCACGTCCGATATGATATCATGGCATGGTGGGTATGTGTAACATCTAAGTATGAAGCTTTTTGTTATTAAACGCAACGCCGCAGAACAGAATATATATGAGCTTTTTCTGACGAAGAGATCGAATTCCGATTTTTAATTTGTCGTCAAGGCACCGCCAGAGAACTAAATAAAGAGAGCAAATAATCTAATACGTAGTGACAGTTTGATATTACCATTCGTGTTAAATAAAGTTGTATTGAATTATTTTAACGTGCAGTTTATTTTTATTCAATATGATTTAATATGTGAAGTGGAAAAGGGAGCGGGGAGTTATAACACCAACTATTGTTCGAAATTTACTTAAAGCTGACATAAAAATATCGATTTAACTACTGGAAATTAGCTGGGGTTGTTCGCTTTGCTACATGAAGACAAACACACACACAACGTCTCAGCCACTTGCTCGTCTATGAAGCACGAAATTTCAGACGTTAGCGAACGAAATATGCGTAATAAAACAAATTTGGTTTGAATATTACACAAAGCTACATGAGGGCGATCTGATCTAGTCGTCCTTAATTTAGCAGTGTAAGACTAGAGGAAAGGAAGTTAGTTATCACCACCCACCGCCAACACTTGGGCTACAATTTTACCAACTGATAGTGGGATTGACCGTAAATTTATAACGCTCCCACAACTGAAAGGGCGAGCATGTTTGGTGTGACGGGAATTTGAATCCGTGACCCTCAGATTGCAAATACAGCGCCTTAACAACCTGGCTTTATGTGCAGTAAAAAAACATTAATGTCGTTCATCATCCAAAAGTGCTTTTCTAGCAAAACTATTTTATTTTTGGGTGTTTACAGTCAATTGTGTCGTGTAGCTGCGCAGGTTGAGTTGACAGTTTACAAACAAAGACGAGTTTCAGCACTCTACAGCAACGAATATCAGCAGTTGAAGAAAGCATAATTTAGTTTTTACAGTGAACAAAAGAAAGTTAGCAAGAGATTCATTCTGTGAAAATCTCTAAATATGGAAAGAAGAGATAGTTTGTATCAATACATAAGAATATTTAGTTGCTAATAAACTTGACAAATATTTTTTGTAAGTGTGCGGTATATCTGATTTTAAGTTTGTACGCGAAACGATAGACAAATAAATTCTATAGTCATTAAATATTTAGAATTATTACCTTATATTTCTATACACATCTAGAGTTAATGTGGGTGTATAAGGAGACACCAATGTTTCGAGGAAAATAGTGCCAGAAAATCAGTTTTTGGTGTTTTATCCAGCACTCAGTACTAAAGACATAAGGAATAAATTCTACAGCGTACCAGCGCTATAACTTATAGAGGTGAGTGGAGAAATGCATTAAAATGAGATATATATGTTTTTGAAAACATTAAAAGCATTTCGACTGCCGCGGCCATTGAGGATTCCCTCTTGTTCACTGTAATCTTACTGAAAGAAGTAGAACGTATATCCTTACTGACCGCCTTTCACCATTCAGACTATATATTATATTTTTAAAACCATTATATGTAAATATTATTTGGATACTATTTAATCATGTTTTAATGTTTTCGCTCGTGGTATGATCTCTTCACTGTGTGTTATGACGTCATAACGTCTAGTTTGACCATTTTAATAAGAGAGGTATGGTGTCATTGGCGTGGTCGGCAGTAGACCCATCGTTGAGTTTTTTTGTTTCTTTGGAGCATGCTCAGTGTTACTGAATATGTGCAATTCCACTAAGTGTCGTTCGTGACGTTTAAAGGATGTTTGTGGAAAAATTATATTTTCCCGAAGAGTAAGGAATCGTACACTTATTTGTTTTTGCGACAAACTCGTGTAATCAACTTACGTTCCGTAGTTTTCTTTTTTACTTGCTCACTCATCTTTGTTGTGATTTTCTTTCGTGCTTCTTTGTGTTGCTGTGTTATTGTGTTATCTCAATTATTTTAATTTATTCCTTAAAAAAATGTTATACGTCAGTCATTATTTGTTTATACCTTTATTGCATGTTAGATTTATTTAGAAAAAACCCTTCAAAAACGTCCTCCTTTTAATGTGCAAACGTAAAAAGTTTCGTCAGAAATTCAACACAATTAAAATATATGTGGACGCGTTTTCTAAAACTCGAACACGGCTACACAAAGACTATCTGCAGACAACCGACTCTAATTTTTAGCTGATGGACTAGACACAAGATAGCTTATCAACAATAACAACCGCCAATTCTTGAATTATTTTTGTTTGCGCAAATAATGGAAATTAACTGTCTTTCTTAGGTTCCACAGGCCGTAAAGTAAGAAAACGCTTATTATTATTATATTTGGACAACGATCGCTAACCTTCAACTTCCATATTCACAGCCTGGGTACATTAACCTGTCTTGTGTGAACCCACACTGACAATACACTGTTTATTCTACTGCATCACTAAACTGTTCCATGTATGAAAGACAGTTTTGAGTTCTGTTGTAATTACACTGTGGTGACTATTTGACAGATGTTAACATTTTAGTATCTGACTTCATGTTAACGAGTGCAGCGTGTTATAAGGTAGAGCTTTTCATATAAGAAATATTTTGTGTAATATTCTCTGGATATCTTTTTCAATTGAAACAAGTTTCAACAAAGCTTTCGTGACGTAGTTCACTTTTAAAACTACAATATTAATATGCTTTATTTGATTTAAAAACAACTCACGACATGCTGTATGTGGCTTGTTCATAAAAGGTTTAAATTTGTGTAAAAAGATCACATGAATTAGTTTTCATTTTAACTTTTTATTCTGTACAAGAGCAGAAAAAAGTAACAAACTACGATTGCTCAAAATATAACTCGCTTATGCGGATGCCCCCCAGTGGCTCAGCGGTATATCTACGGATTTACACGCTAAAATTCGGGTTTCGATACCCGTGGTAAGCAGAGCACAGATAGCCCATTGTGTAGCTTTGTGCTTAATTCAAAACAACAACAACTTATGCGGATTTAAACTATTTATTATTCACAACCCTGAGACATGAAGAAAGTTTGGGTTGGTGTCGAACATGCTGCTTGAAAAATCCGGATGATAATTTTGAAGCTATAATAGTGGATACTCTTTAATGAGTATACTTACAATTTACATAGTAAGTACTCCATGATCATGAACTGTTCTAAGGTAGTTAGTTACCCCTGACAACATCCACTTTCTGTATTGTGCATTAAAATGAACTGCCCAACATTAGTGTTTCTATTTCACCCTTAACTATAGCTACATTCTATATACTGCTGTACTATGAACTGCCCTAGAACAGTTTCACCTTTGAGTACAACTACACTCTGTACAATACAATATTATTATATGTTTTAGAATAGTAATGTTTTCCATAACTGACTACAGATATGTTCTGTACAATACAGTATCATCATTGCAATGACACAATAGAAATTTTAAGAGACATTACAGACACTACCTCTATTAATAATTAAGCAATCCTAGTACGTGTAAAGGACATTGCAGACATTTATCTAACAAATGAGGAACCATAGTAAGTTTAAGGAACTACGTTCTTCTCTAATGACTCAGAAACCCTGGTAAATCTGAGGAGCATTACAGATACTTAATGAATTACAGTATCTATCTGATGAATAATCAACTTTGGTAAATTTAAAGGACATTACAAAGGCCTGAAGTACCATAATACCTACGTGTTGAGTCGGCAAACTTAGTAACTTTAAGGGCCATTACACACACTTGAAAGGCTAAAACATTTGTTAAGGGATACTCGAGGGATTACACTACCAATGTAATGAACCAACAACACTGGAAAACTTTGTTATTTAAAATTATGTTTGTGATGCCCATTTCTACGAATATGTATGTAACATATATATAAAGAAAACCGTATTTTGTTCAAGATGTAATTTAAAGTTGACATTCTTAAGAGGTTGTCGTTTTGAGGGATCGTGTATTCAAGGGCTTCTACTTTAGTACACGTGTTTGTATTTCATTTGATGCTGTCCTGCTTGTTTGAATAAAAAAAATGTAGATTGTTGTTTAGTCTCTCTCAGAAAGAATTTACTGAAGAACTATTTCTGCGCTAAACCTAAATTTAGACGTACGTCTTTATGCCTTTGAATATATATTGAATTGCTTAGAAAAACAAGTTACAAGCTTTAGAGAATTGCATATTTGAAGTTGCTACAGTCGAGTATGTTGTGGTTATGTGTTTTAACTAAATGATATACTGCATATGGTATCACCATAAGGTTAAATAACTTGTAGATTTCTTGTACAAATCACAATGAATAGAGCAATTTAGATCATAATATCTTGGTTCAGGAACTCTAAGTGAGAGGAAATGCTGTTCTTCAAATCATGTACTACAATGAACAAATATACATGTTTCAAACAGCGGTATGTCTGCAGACTTATAACACTAGAAAGCTGGTTTTGATACTCGTGGTGGGCAATATACAGATAGTCAATTGAATAGCTTTGTGCTTAATTACAAAGAAATAAGGATTTATAATTTAAATCAAACAATATTAAAATCATTTCTCGCATAATATTTATTCAATGTTGTTTTTACACGATATTGAAAAGTAATCTTTTTACCTGTTCGAAATTGGCCAGGCGATCGATTCGTAATCCGAGGATCGTGGGTTCGTATCCCGGTTGCACCAAATATGCTCGTACTTTCAGCCATGGGGGACTTATAATGTGACGGTCAATCCCACTATTCGTGGGTAAAAGAGTAGCCCAAGAGTTGGCGGTGAGTGCAAAAAGTGATGTAAAGAAGGTAGTAAGGATGGTGTATACATTATCAAGAAGACGGTAAGGATCGCACATACATCATAAAAAAGACAGTAAGGATGGCATATACTTCATGAAGAAGAAAGTAAGTATGGCACGTACATAATTTCTAATGTACATACTTTTAGAAATAACAAATTAGAAAAATTATACAGGGCTGATACAAATGTTACCAATGTTACGTTTTTTATGTGGACTGAACGCAACAGAAAGACACAGATAGCAGCTTGTATAATTTATTACAATGATCTACTTATGTGATAGACACAAAATAAATTATCCAATAGCAATAACAGATATCCAGTTTCAACCTTCAAAACCACTTATAATAAAAAAGGTACTGGCCTGTGCTTAATAATATGATCCAGAATGAGTGTCCAAATCCGAAATCCAAAGTTCCAATCTAGGCGGGGAATTTAGTCCCACGGAGAAATTTTCGAAGTTGGAATGGGTATTTTCAAAAAAAAAATAAAAATTCACAGTCCAATTCGTATTGACTTTCGGTATAATCCGTAATCCGACTGAATTGTAAAGATTAACGGAATAAAATAAATTCACCGCTTTAGTTGATCTAGCTCTATTCACAAATTCAATTTGAATAATCACACGGCAAACGTTTAAACTTTCTCAAACGAAACCAACTTCTTGACCCGAGTAAAAAGCGGATGACTCACTTCTTGACCCGAGTAAAAATGGATGACTCTTTCCCTCGCATCGCCGTCTGTTTATATACTAATCGCGTAACTTCCCAGAATTCCACAGTACAAACACCAGGCCAATACAAATGATCAATCTACCTAGTTCTAGAAATTTCTACATGAATAATTCTAAATGAATTCTAATTAATTCTAAATATTATTTTAAATGAATAACATTTTTTTGGTTTAAACTTCGAAAAAATAATATAAATATGGAAATATAATAGATATGGGAATGCAAACACGACATGACATGGTTGTCGTTTACATAACATTTACATAACACTCTCGACATGGTTGTCGTTTACATAACATTTACATGATATTTACATAACACCAATCATTAGCAATGCTTATAAAACCGAATACTCCGTTTGAAACTACGCTATCTCAATTATATTGGTTGACATCATAGTTTTGTTTCTGAGTTATCATGTAATGCAAAAGAAGATTTGTTTGTTTTGAATTTCGCACAAAGCTACTCGAGGACTATCTGTGCTAGCCGTCTCTAATTTAGCAGTGTAAGACTAGAGGGAAGGCAGCTAATCATCACCACCCACCGTTATCACCGCCAACTCTTGGGCTACTCTTTTACCAACGAGTAGTGGGATTGACCGTCACATTATAACGCTCCCACGGCTAAAACGGCGAGCATGTTTGGCGCGACCCTCAGATTACGAGCCGCACGCCTTAACACGCTTGGCCATGCCGGGCGTATGCAAAAGAACGAGAAGATATTGAAACTTCTTAGTATGATATTTATATTTACATAACTTGTGACTCACTCATTACATAGATGTTGTTATAAAAGGAAACAATGTGTAGTTTTGTAAAGTTCTAATGATCTATGGAAGAGATATTTAAAATATCATTACGATAAAAAACCCGAGCCATCCTACACGGAGAAAAAAACAACAACAGTTTTCTGCAAACAATCTACTAGCACCGTGTTTTACTTCTTCCGTTAGAACACACTAAACGTAATAAACTTAATTAACTAATTTAATTAATAAACAGCATTATCGAGAATTATTGAAATACCCGGGCCTGCGATATTCAAAAAATGAATTAGTTAATTTAACACTCGTAAAGAAAAAAATTATAATATTGTTTTGTTTTTTTAATTTCGCTGAAAGCTACACGAGGGCTATCTTTTTTAGCGTCCCTAATTTAGCAACGCTTATTCTAGAGGGAGGGCAGCTGGTCGTTATCATCTACCGCCAACTCTTACGGTACTCTTTGTCTAACGAAACGTTAAACTGACTAACCATTATGGAGCTCTATCGGCTGAAAGGACGAGGAGGTTTGATGTGACGGGGACTCGAACCTGTAATCATCTCATGAGAAGTCGAACGCACTAACCATCTAACCGTACCTAAATTATAGTAACTTAGTTTATATGTACATTTATTATCAGTCTTTATCTTTGTTCATAATAAAACATATGAAATTCAAAAGAAAGTAAAGACTGATTAAGTGGAGAAATTTAATTATCAGAGTATAAGAAAAATATAATTTACATTATTAAGCTGAAACAAAGAAAATGTTCCTCTGAATAATATCACAAAACTTATTTTTAAACAACTTATTTGCTTGTTAAGAAAGTTAAATGCCAATTTAATTATTCTTGGATTAGTTAGGGTAAATGTATTAGCTCTTTCCTTAAAGCTAATTTTAAATAAAATTAGAGTGAAATATTTTTTTTTATCTTCCCTAAAGAATACGTACGAATTAATAATATCAATATGAAATTAAACACTCAGTGCTGTTGTAGTTGTTCGTCCACATAAAAAGTAGTCACTCTTTAATTATTTCATTTTATGTTTTAATTTTATCTGAAAAATAAAACGAGACGTTGTGCGTGTTGCCTATAAGTTTGAAAGTTGTCTGTACTTTAGTGTCTCTTCAATTACCAAATATATACTGTCATTTATCCCAAACATGGGAGTAAGTCGTACAGAAATTAGTGGATATTCTCAACAAACGATCAAATAAGTATTAAAAGTACTTTTCAATACTAATTTAGCACTAAGACTTCTGCACGATACAACTTTTTTCTCATTGGTTCATCTGTTGCAGAAAAATCTTCATATGATAATAGGTTATTTGTATGTGTTGAGAGTTTGGTAAAAGTCCATTTATTGCTTGATTAATACGTTTTCAGTGATAAGCCAGGAAAGTGTCGAAAGTCATGTTTACTCTGGTGTTAGTTGTGTGTGAAATGTTAAAAGGTGTGATATTTACAGGAAATGCTTGTTTGTTTGGAATTAAGCACAAAATTACACAATGAACTATTTGTGCTGTGCTCTCAAGGGATATCAAAAAACGATTTTTAGCGGTATGAGGCCGCAGACATATCGCTGTACCACTAAATGGCACAGGAAATGCAAACGTTTCGGATGTAGCCATGACGGATTCTTTATGAAGTCAAAATAATCAAAAAGAGAGATTGTTCCAAAATTTCAGCTTTCAATTAATTAAACGAGGACAAAAACTGTAAATAAGAAGTAACAATAACAACAAAATACTTTGTTCTTTTTACTGTCACAATTATCAATACACCAGATCATGCAGTGATTGATAGACTAAAATTGTTTGATCAGACCTCAACCTATAGAGTGTTCTAGATGCCATGAAACTTTTGATAGGAAAATGAAATAGCCATGAATAAATGTAGCTTTACTTTAAAAATACTTTTTACCAACATCAAATAATATTTTGATAGTTTTATTGTTTTCTTTGCAGTAAGGGATCGAAACTTATACTTGTGTAAAGTTTGAAACGTGAAACTTGTCTATCGAGTTTGTCCTTTTCAAAGTTGACACCAAAATATGTCCATTTTTGTGTGATCGACCCGATATTTTAGGGTTAATAAAACACACTTCAATAAAGAAAAAACTTTAATATTTTACATACTTGTGAAGATGATAAAAAGTAGATTGCATGAAAATTTTAGAAATAAATAAAAGTCTAAAAACAAATCTACAGAAATTTTAAACGACCAAACTAAATTAAGCTTTCCAACTTTTTATCCCGCTTGTATCTCGATGGCTATCAATGTCACTTCCGGTTTCCTGCTTAAATATACATATAAACCCCGTTACAAAACATTTCAGTCTGTAGTTGATGATGAGTTTGCTGGCGAAATCGTGGTGGTGAATAAATAAAGTATTTGTGAAACGTACAATTTTCTTGTTTTCCTAAAATTATTTTAAATACTTATTTAAATATACGGTTATTGTTTCGAATTAAGCACAAAGCTACACAAAGGGATATCTGTGCTCTGCCCAATTCGGGTATCGAAACCCGAATTTTAATATTATAAGTCCGCAGACATACCGCTACGCCACTGGGGGGCTGAAGACACGGTATTAATGTATATATGTATATATATATATTTATATATACCTACTTGATACAGTATTATTTCACAAATAATTTATTCTAAAGGAGATATTTTTATGGTTCGTTACTTTGAAATTTCTCAATGAAATGACTGTGAATATTTTGATGTACATACACTGCTGCCCAAAATCTTAAGGCCAATGAACTTAAAGAAAAAATATACATTTTGCATTGTTAGACTCAACCATTTATTTGAGTAGAGCTTCTCAAAATGAAAATAAGAAAAGGGAAAATAAAAATAAAAAACTTTTTTCATTATTTAATAAGGAAAATGCAAACACTATGAAATGAGCCTAAACACCAGCTGGTCAAAAGTTTAAGACCATACCAAAAAGAAGTCCCAAACAAGGTAGGAAATACCCAACAAGAAATCTCAGCAGTGAGCTGCACAGCCGTCATTGCGAATAACTTTAAACATTCGCTTTGGCATATTCGATATAAACGTTTCCAGAAGGATGGCTGGAATGTTATTCCACGCGGTAAAGATGGTTTCACAAAGATCTTGCACTGTTTGGAATTGATGTTCATTTCTATAGACTTCTCTTGCCATCCACCCCAAATATTTTCGATGGTTCGGGCGAACATGCTGGATGATCCAAAAGAATCACGTTATTCGCCATAAAAAAGTCCTTTAATCTGCGGGTATTGTGGATTGCAACGATGTCTTGCTAAAAGATCCAGCCATTTCCACAAAACCGAGGGTCTTTAACCAATAATGATGCTCATTCCAACATGCCAATGTAGCCAGCTGCTGTTTGACACCTCTGTATAATCTGAAGCTCCATTGTTCTATGGAAGAAGAAAGCATCCCAGATCATGATGGAACTTCTCCACTGTATCCTGTAGAAAATGTATCTGGTGAGAAATCCTTATCATCTCATTAACATTGGAAGCCATATGGACCATCCATGTTAGTTTTTTCTCATCAGAGAACAAAACCTTTGCCCACTTTTCTATGTCTCATGTTTGGTGCTTCTCAGCAAAGTTCAACCTAGCTGTTTCGTGGTGTGGAAGGAGGCGTGGCCTTTGAAGACGTTTACGGTTTTTTAAGCCCTTCTTTCGTAGATGACGTCTTATTGTTCTTGAACTGCGTTTTGCGTCCGTAAGGGCCTTAAACTGGTTCGACGATCGGCTGTTGTCTAGCCGGACAACCCGTCGAATCCTCCTGCTCAACGACGGGGAAATTTTCTTTGGCCGACCATTTGAAATTCTCGTTCAGTATCACTTAGTGACTTCTAAGAAATTTGCGACAGTAGTTGTACTACGCCCACTCTCACCAATTGAAAGAGACCTTGCTTTACCAGCTCGACAATGCGGCCACGTTCAAACCCTGTCAATTTTTTAGCCTTTGCCATGTTACCCAATGTAACAGCACAGGAGATGTCGGTGGGAGATGTTGACAACGCTAATGCTTGGACACAAATGACTAAATTCGTTACATGTTTACTGATTAACGCTTCGTTTCAGTATGGTCTTAAACTTTTGATCAGCTAGTATTTAGGCTAATTTCATAGTGTTCACATTTTCCCTATTAAATGCTAAAAATAGTTTTTATTTTTATATTTTCTTTTCTTATTTTCATTTTTTGAAGCTCCACTCAAATAAGTGGTTGAGTCTAACAACGCAAAATGCATATATTTTTTTATATTCATTGGCCTTAAGATTTTGACCAGCAGTATATATTTAAAACTATTTGGATATTGTAAAAGCAGCGTAAACGAGGAAACGTGAATATTTTTTTGAAAAATAATTGTAATACATGTTGGCATTTTGAAGTTAAATATTTAATTTCTAAAACGCTGATTATTGTTTTGGAAGTTCGTTCAGTTACTTTTTTAATTATTATGTTTATATACAGGGTGATTATAAAGAAATATTCTCAGTTCAGAGCGTCACATCTCACAAATGGTATAACACGGAAAGGTGAAACTGCACGAGGGCATCAATAACATAATGAACTGGGAAGTACCAAAACTGTCATATCTTATCACTAGGAACGCCTCTATGACTTAATGCCTGATCAATTATAGCATTTATTCAAAACGTGCTTCTCCATTATCCAGAATGCATTTCATCCATGTGACAAGAAACATATAGCAACGACATGTATCGCTTCTGGATGCTGGCCACTTTTAAATGATTGTATCTTTAAGACCTGGAAGTGTGCGAGACTTCCTACACCACATGCTTGACTTCAGGTGTTCCCATGGCTAGAAACTGGATGGTGTTTTCAATGAAAGAGATAGTTGTCCACAAAGAAAATGACATGAAATTATTTTGTAAACGTCTTGCGGAAGCAAGACATTTTTCGCCTGGTAACCATAGCGTTTATACATCTTTCATGATAATCATACATTTTACTGATGCTGCATTTGAATCACATTAGTTGTGAGCATTGCTTTATATTGAGCAACATTGACTATGTAGGTTTGTACACAATGTGCTGATAGTTTGGCTAAAAATTTCGGTCCAATAATGAAGACAGATGGGAAACCGCACCCCACTACCGCCTTGGTATCACGAATATTTTCAAGGAATGTTACATGAGATTAGTTTTCATTGAGATAATTCAGTTCGCATGATAACACTTCCAGAAAGGGTGAATTGTTCTTCATCAATCCGTAAGATAATTCTCAACACGAGAGAATAAATCCGTCTTTTTGAGTACTTAAACATGATGTTGCTTCTATAGAAACATTCACAATGTTCACCGAAAAATATTACGAAGATCTGAAATCAACAAAACTTGACACTAGACGATATAACCTGCATCGCTGCGTTCATATGTACATGTGCTGACTTGTTCTGTTATAGTATGGCTGACCTCAGCGATGGTTTTGGTAAGTGTCAGTGGACTGTAGGTGATTTATCACGAGTGTTACTTCTCTCTTCAAATTTACCTTTGAAACAAGGTATTCTGGTATTGTTATGCATTCCATGGCATCCCCTGATAGCTGCCTTAGCCTTTGGTGTAATAACATTTCACTAGTTCACTTTTCTGCAAACTGGTTGAATGATCTCCACTGCGATTGACAGACCTATTTATATCCAAGGGGAATAAGCAAAAGTGATGTCCTTGGTAGCAGCATGTGACAACTGTGGCATTTGCATCTACAAGATTCCCTAAGGACCACTGTGCAATATCACATAGAAAAGCAATTTTTTTGTGGGATTATAATGCGCTGAATTTAAAAACTGTCTTTATAATAGTATTATATGTCTAGAATATTGGTTAGTAAAGACATTTTCTGTGACTAATGGGATGCTAGAGAACAATGATACCAACTTCTCATTATATTACGTTGGCAAGTGGCTTAAGTTACGTCATGACTAGGTCATCTGTTCTCAATCTGTAATGTACTGATTACTGATAGCAAACAGGTTTTCTTCAGAAAATTCGTAGAAAGGTTTGCATTTGGAAATAAAGTGGTGCCATAATGAATAGAACCCATTGTGATCCACAGATATAAAAAAATCAAGTGGACCGACAACGGAACAAGTTTGAAATCCACTGTAACACAGACCAGGTTCTTTGAGAGGAAGTTCTATATCAATCAAGTGCTCAAAATACTCTAACTCTAGTTAACAAGTTCTGTACCAGTCAAGTATTTAAAAGAATCTCTGTGTAGCAGGTTCTGTATCAATAAAGTGCTCAAAACAATTTAGCTCTTTGTAGTAGTTTCGGGAAAAAAATCATGTTTATTTTACCGATCAGTAACCAACAAGATATTTTGCTCTGACTGTAAAACCAAAGGGTCAAGATTTGCTACGCTCTTATATCGTACACGATAGGAACGATGGTCAAATTTTACTATTCAGTTTAAACAAGAGTTGGCGGTGGGTAATACTTACTACTTACCTTTTGTTTAGTCTGTCATTTTCAAATCAAGGACGACATTTTTATTCGCACTGAATATTTCGTGGCTGAAGATCACACGAGTCGAGTATCTGAAGTTCTCTATTCAGTAAAACATTTGGTTTAAGTAATCCTTTAAGTGTATCATTGAACCAATTAAGTAATCAGAAGAGGAAGTGCAGTTTCTCTTTTGGCTGTTTTCTTAAAGTAAAATTTGATTAGCAACATTATAACTGTGGTTGTGATATATAGATGCCAGGGATGCAATTAATACTCAGTACACGATCTAGGTATTGATATCGCGATGTCATACGTATTTAGATGCAGAAGTTTTACTAATGATTTATCACAAAGTTTGGCAGTTTTGTCTGAAAGGTGTTATCTATATTACGAACATTGTCTTATTTTAGTACTTCACATGGTGTATTTTCAAATTCTCAGGTTTGAACAGCTAAGTGGCTCAGAAGTAAAGTGAAAGCTAATATCTGTCCATCTGTTTTGTTATTGTGAGTTTGTTAAGTTACTTTGTTAGAAATTCTGGCTTATTCTGTACAAAATACTTATTATATTTACTAAAAGCTTGCAAAATTTCGTGAATATACATAAATCATATCAAACGATGTATCGATACTTTCGTATCATGGCCTCACGATATGCTACTCGTCATATTGTACCGCCACACAGCAGATACCTTATGTGCAAACACGTCGGTCTACTTCTGCAAGAAAGATCTTTAGTTAATACATTACGTCAACAAGCGTACTACCAAATATTGAAATAGGCGCAGAATAAAAACTGTTTTCCCTTATATTATCAGTAAAGCTAATTTATCGATGTAAGTGAGAAGGTCTGCTGGGACCTTGAACTCGAATATATGTTCAAACAAAACAAATACTCAATCAAAATTCCAGTTGCTTTGGTTCGCTTTAGATTAATCAGCCATTGAAGTTATTCAAAATGTTTCGCGATAACTACATATAGAGAAGCCGTTCTGGTTCAAGAACGAAATAGACATAATCTGCCGTATTGTCGTTATTGGCACATTTTTTTGTTTCAACGTTAAACATGTGTGTTTACTTTGAATTTCTTTTCAGGCAAGTTTAATTTATGAAAACTCAACGCACTTCTGAATAAACATCTCCCGTTACATTAGGGCTTAATACTTTCCTATTGGTTTCATATTCAATTTAAAATACCACACAGTCGTCGTTATTGTATAACTATTAATATGGAGTTAAACAGCATTTAGGATATTGTTTTTGGCCAAGTAGACATTAATTAAAGAGCTTATGTGACAGGTCGTTTCGTACCAGGTTATTAAATACTGGTTTAATAAATATATGCTGCCACTCACTGTGATAACACCGACGTTTCGTTGGTATCTATTTCTTATTTTATTTTGTCTAAAATGAACATCATTATTTTTACCGAACTGTTTGTTTGTTTCTGCCTATTAATATTCAAATTTAAAATATCTGGTTTATTGAAAGGTTTTTAGTAGTGAAGAACCATAATAAGCTGAAAGGTTGGTTTAAGTCGCTGAAACTCCCAACTTGTTTATAACGATATCACAAGGAAGTCACATCCTATAATTAAAGTTTTATGATTTAAAATTCCAGATCCAATTTTAAAATCTAACAGTTTTTTTCAACTGTACAAATTCTTAGATTTACTGATTGGTAAAACTTTAGGTGAACTATACTTAGAACACTAATTTTTTTTGACAAAACATTAAGGCCCGACATGGCCAGGCAGTTAAGGCACTCGACTCGTAATCCAAGGGTCGCGGGTTTGAATCAGGGTCACACCAAACATGCTCGCCCTCCAGCCGTGGGGGCGTTATAATGTGACGGTCAATCCCACTATTCGTTGGTAAAAGAGCAGTCCAAGATTTGACGGTGAGTGGTGATGAGTAGCTGTCTTCCCTCTAGTCTTATACTGCTAAATTAGGGGTGGCTAGTGCAGACAGCCCTCGTGTAGCTTTACGCAGAATTCAAAACAAAGACATTAGATAATATCTTATAATGATACTCCAAACTGTTTGTTCATTTTACGGTATGCTCACCGAAAATATTTACTTAGTATGCAGTTTGAACTCACTGTTCATTCCATTGCTATTAATATTGCAAACACTTTTAAGTTGAGATATATTATAATTTCACAATAAGTTATTTTTCGTGTAACTTTTAAGTATATGTGACTATAAAAATATACGGTCTAAAGTACCGTTTAATTTCATTCAGTCTATAAATAATACAATATTTTGATAAAGTGTCTATAGGAGCGCAACCCAACACATATTATAATTGTATATGTATATACATGTATTGTATATAAAAGTATGTGTAATATGTTGATGACACGGTTGCGGGATTCAGATCTACAGAATACACACTTAATTTTTTCAATCACATTAACTCTATACATCCCAACATTAACTTCATGTGTGAACAGGAAGAAAGCAATCAAATATCATTTCTTAACCTCAAAATTACAAGAACCGACACACAATTTAAAACAGAAATCCACCGAAAAATAACTCATACTGGACTATACATTCCTCGGGACTTAGCAAATGAAACAAAACAAAAACTCAAAATACTAAGAAACCAAATAAACACAGCCATAAAACTATGCTCCCCAGATAAAATGAACGATGAATTAAACAAAATAAAACAATACTTCATCAACATCAATAAGTTTCCTCAACAAACCGTAGAAAACATTACACGCACACACCTAGACAGAAAGCAAAATCAACCGACAAAAGTAAATATATCTCACAAGTCAAAAAATCACGAAACCACATACTGCTGTACACCATATATTCCCGACATCAGCAAACAAATAACCAACATTTGGCAAAAACTACTAACAAAATATGACATTCCAGTTAATACTAAATTTATTCAAAAACCAGGCACAAAACTAAGGTAAAAACTACACTGACAAACACAACACCAACATTATTTATAAAATACAATGTGATAACTGCCACGACTTATATTGGAGAAACAAGTAGAAAAAAAGAAACCCGATTCAAAGAACATAAGAAGTCACCTTCACATGTTTTCGAATACTGCAAGCCAAATAAACACAACATAACCAAATAAAACACTCAAATACTAAATAAAGAAACAAATATAAACAAACGCAAAATTAAAGAAGCCTTACTTACATAACAATTTAAACCCAAAATAAACCAATATAAAGGAACGTCTTTATACCTACATTAAATATAATAAAATAAATGATATAAAATTATATATTCAAACATCTAACACCGCCCTCTACAGTCCGACACTCAGATACAGAACCCCTTCCAAACATGTGGTCAGCTTCCGGTCAGTTATTTTTTTCTTTCTTTGTGAACTTGTCGATGACCTAAGAAGGTCGAAACGTTGTT
This sequence comes from Carcinoscorpius rotundicauda, assembly GCA_011833715.1. NCBI lineage: Eukaryota > Metazoa > Arthropoda > Merostomata > Xiphosura > Limulidae > Carcinoscorpius > Carcinoscorpius rotundicauda. The sequence goes on from CM022398.1 coordinate 62,738,934, forward strand.
TGCTCTTCTACGTAAAATATTTTCTCAACCCAAACGAGCTGTTTTTGCACATATATGAAACAAATGTAGGTATTAAAATATATGTATGGCTCGGCGGAAAGGGAAGAAATCAGTTACAAGAAAAAAAAAGATTGTCAAATTATTTAGTTATTATACAGATACATGAATAGACGTTATACGTTTATATATATATATATATGTGTTTGTATAGCACTATCTGAAACCATAATAGAAACTTATTTTTTGTTCGTGGGTATAAAGATTTATATAAACAGTAACCATATCTCCTCGAGGTCACATACCAGCATCTTCAAACTTCTTTCCAATTTTTATTTTCTACACATGATTACGCAAACTCAGAATTTTAATGAAATTAACTTCCTAGTTGATGAAATAAATTGCTTAAATTTCAATGGTTATATAACTCGCTGACAACCTACTTATTTTGTTTCTCACACTGACAGTTCTTGAACATCATTAAAGTAATTCTACACTTCACAAAGTGCAGAACTCACTAACCTTTGTTCATTACAGTGGAAATACTGTGTATTTACAAAAGAAACTTGATTATTTTATCCAAAATCTATACAGTAGGCCATGGGGATCGAACCTCGGTTTTTGCGTTACAACAATTTTATAAGGTCATGAACAGACAAACTTAGCTATTACGTCATAGTTTCTCCCTCCCAGAAAGATAAACACAGTTCTCAAATCATATTTATAATACCGTGAACAAACAAACACGGTCATGTTTACAACAGTATGGACAAATAATTACAACTACTGAGTCATACTTACAATAACGACAGAGAAACATAGCTGCTAAGTCATGTTGACAACAGCATGGATAGTTAAATACGGCTCCTAATTCCTGCTTACAATATCATGGATGGATACGCATCCATATTGTTTTATAACAATATCTATATATAAACACGACTGTTAATTCATGTTTACAAAAGTATATACAGGCAAATACGGTTGTTAACTTATATTTACAATAACAGTTACAGATGAAAACGATTGTTAACTTATATTTACAATAACAGTTACAGATGAAAACGATTGTTAACTTATGTTTACAACAGTATGTGTAGACGAACACGGTTGCTAAGTCATACAATAATATGGACAGCTTTCGTTGTTTATTCGTGATTACAACAGTATGGGCAGATAAACACAAATGCTGAGATACAGTTATATATGAAAGCAAAGAATTCTAATTTTCATATTAAACACGAATAAATATTTAACGATATAAGACAAGAAATTTTAAAAGTCGTTATTGAAATAGAAAAATAAAAAGTTAATTGTGTTTGTTATAAAACAAGAGGAGAGACATTTATTGTAATAAAACAGGAGGAGGGACATTTATTTCTACAGTAACTGAAGTACAACGCCTCATTTCAATTTTCATAATTTTATGCTGATGTTAAAGCGTCTTTGCAGCGGTACATATTATAACTACATAATTCATTCCGGTTACAAGACAGTTGTAATAACTGATTTACAAATCAATAACTCATTAAGGATGATATCCTACACACACTTTATGACTGACTGTAAAGTAAACACACTGAGCAAGTACTCTGTAACAAGTTGTTGTAACATAACTTGAAAAAGTTCCATGCTTTCATAATTAACAGCATCTATGACCAACAAAGATGCATTATGTACTATTTATAGATAAATCACTTTGGTTTTAGAAATATTTGAGTCCAACGACTCAATAATTGATTAATAATGTTTGTTTGTTTTGAATTTCACTCAAAGCTACACGAAAGCTATCTCCACTAGCCGTCCCTAATTTAGCAGTGTAAGACTAGAAGAAAGGCAGCTAGTCATCATCACCCACCGCCAACTCTTGGGCTACTCTTTTACCAGCGAATAGTGGGATTGACCGTCACATTATAATGCCCCCACGGCTGAAAAGGCGAGCATGTTTGGTGTGAGGGGGATTCGAACCCGCGACCCTCGAATTGCGAGTCGATCGCCCTTTGCCACCTGGCCAATCCGGGCCGATTGAAAATGAATCGTCTTTTCCCCCTTTATTGCAAGGATATTATTCGAACGAATCTATAGATGCGTGTGCATGTTATACTGATCATGTTTGAGTAATACACGGTTTATTGGATTTAGGAGAACATGTATAGCGGTTGTAAAAATTACATAAAACAAATGTTATAACATAAACATAAAAAAAATTCAAAACAGTAATTGAACTTAATAGAAAGATCATGGCTAAGTAAAAAACAACAACAAACCCAATTCCAACCAAGTAAAGTGGGAAAATACGTTTCAAACCTAAGGAGATGGCCACAATGTCTGTACTGTGAAAATGTGCACATTTTTGTATACTAATCTGGATACCATTCGAAACAAAATGGCCGATATACTCTAGGCCCGAGCGTTGAATATGCTAACATTAATTTGTGTTTTAAGTAATATAATATTTTTATTATTTGATATGAAACAAATGTGATTTTCCAGGATGAAACACGCAGCAAAACCAGATTATACATTATTTTCAGCGTAGTCCAAGAATTATGCATCGTTTTTAGCAATGTTTTATTTGTGGCAAATAAAATCCACATTCCGCGAGTTTTTCATATAATTGAGTAAATGGCACGTTTTTACAGTTGGCCCACACTGTACATCTCACGTGGCACAAAATCCTTCCTTAAGCAACAACAGTTAAGCAGGTCTCTCAAACATTTCATATGGTCATTATTTTTATTATGTCGAGGATAATAAAGTGTCATGTGATATTATCGTTGCTTGGAAAACAAACAATATAAGTGATAGTTGTAAAATAATAATTTATATTTAGATTCTTATTGGTTCTTTCACACCACTGATACCAAGAAAACATTTATTTCACTGCCATCACACCAGTGATTAAAAAAAAAATGTATTTCAGTGCCATCACACCAGTGATAAAAAAAAAATGTATTTCAGTGCCATCACACCACTGATACCAAGAAAAAATGTATTTCAGTGCCATCACACCACTAATACTTAGAAAAAATGTATTTCAGTGTCACTTTTTGAAATCGAAATATAAAGGATGCGTGTAATTGAAACAAATCATAATTTCCTGAGAAATATCTGGAAAAGTTTTATTATTAACCAAAAATGCTATAATACATCTTGAAAAGTATTGCTCTTAGTGGGCAGAAATTAAGTAATAACCTGAAATATATTACCAGTAGGTGTTGAGTGAATTCTAAAATACATCCATGCTTCCAGTATAAAGTCGGTGGTGATAAGTAAGTAGCAACTTAGGCGTGTATAGCTGTAATACATTTTTAACGACTGTTAGGTGTAGGTAATGAATTAAATATAAAGGTTACATCAGAAACACATGGTCTATTGTGGTGCAGTAATGTCTTTCGTGAGTTTGAAAAATCAATTGAAGACGAGGAAGACGTTTCGAGCTAGGCCTCTTTGTTGAGGTTTGTACAATCTGATGAAGAACATTAGCTCGAAACGTAGTTCTGTTGAAACAATAATCTAAAAACCTTGACAGGTGTTTAATTTAGTCTTTAATTTTGATATATTTGTTATTTATGCGGTTAACTAGATATTTCTTTTGATAACTCAATTGTCAACAAGAATGATATTTTTGCGCGGAGATAAAATATGCAAATACCGTAAAATTGTAACTGAAATGAAGTTAGCAGTAAGTACTGTACACTTAAAACAATATGCGATTAATAGTTTAAAGATTAATCTATATTTTAACACAGATTCAAGAACAGGCTTCTTACTAAATGCCACCTAGTGGCTCAGCGGCATGTCTGTGGACTTGCACGCTAAAATCCGGGTTTCGATACCCGTGGTGGGCAGAGCACAGATAGCCCATTGTGTAGTTTTGTGCTTAATTCAAAACAACATCTTACTAAACAATATTTCTCAAGTATTGTCGCTTAATTAATAAAAACGAAATTCCAACACTTCTAGAGATTTTTACAAAATATTTAATCTCCATCTGATCTATATATATATAAAAGCGTGTGTGTGTCACATAACATCACTCTTAATTTCTCGAAATAGAAGGAATTATAAAAGCCCAAATGAATTTAACCAGATAAATTGTTCAATTACTGTCTGCTCATTACGATTTTAGTGACGTAATGAGGGTAATAAATGTTGGTATAATAAGCCTTACGTGAAAACAAAGTATGGGATCACCTAGTCTAGTGCACAAAATTTATCATGAAAATAAAAATATCGATTCAATTTTAAACTTAAATAATTTCTAAACTAAACTATTTTTTGTTATATCACCAACGTTTTAGAAAAACAAACAAATAAATCTCTTTAATCAATGGACACCCTAAATTATGAAATCAACAAATATTTTTCCAGTTTTGTTGTTTATACATTTCATTTCATACTTTCGATTCAAATATTAGGTTATAATTTTGTAGCTAAGCAAGATCACATAAAAAACATTATTGGAACTAAGTGTTACCGAAACAATATGACTTTTGCATATATAAGAAAATATTAACCTAACTATTTGTTACCAATAGTTATTCTTAATTCTGATTGGCTCATAAAGAAACTTACTGACGTTCTACTGCTTCCAATTGCACTTTTCTGCCTTTTTGTTGGTCAAGCTCAATTTCACAAAAATTTATTTCAGTTAGCTAAAAAACATGAGGTTAGGGTTAGCATTTCGTCGTTTTTGATAAGCTAAACACTTGTCAGAATACATGGCTTAATGTGTTTATTTTGTTTCGCTCTTTCGGGCACTAATGATGAACTGTGAATTCGACAAAACTAATCTGCTGTAGAGGTAGTAACGAAACAAATGATAGATTAAGCCTTAATGTAAATCAGATTAAGCCTTAATTTAATTCAGATTAAGCCTTAATGTAGTTCAGATTAACCCCTAATGTAATTCAGATTCATTGTTTTCTTCATTTTATATGCAAAAACGGCTCGTTTGAATTCAGTTTTCTTCACTTGAATTAAACATTTTGGTGAAAGGAAGAACATTTAAAAAATAAATTCTAATAATTTCTTAAAATTGCTCTGTAAGGAGTAAATATGGAATTCTTTTGTCATTCACTAACTCGATACTTGCAGAGAATTGAAAATTTCCCAAAGTAATGTTTAGAAAAATATATCTAATTTTAAACACAGGAAAGTATTATATAGAATAAAAGTTTCTAAATGTTTATAATGAAACGTGATAAAAGTACGGCATGATTAGGTTAGGAAAATCTAAACGTAATTTATGACAAGTATACTAATCATACAGGGACCATTTGCGTAGCACTGACTGAAGAATATTCCTCATTCACTCTGGATTTACGTTCAGAAATAGCAGTAAACACACCTTTATCAGGCACTACACAATAACAACAATCTTGAGTAATAAACAGTATCTGGTGCGACACACACATTTAATGAAATAATGCCCTCGTTTACCTAAATATCAGTTCCTACACAGCATTTTATTTTGTGTGAAGTGGCCATATAAAGTTTATCTATGGACGAAATGTGTTTCAGGTGATGACTAGCTGTCTTTCCTCTAGTCTTACACTGCTAAATTAGGAACGGCTAGCGCAGACAGCCCTCATGTAGCTTTGCGCGAAATTCAAAACAAGTAAAACCAATCTTTTATCTGAAAAAAACACACACACCAAACAAAATATGTTGGATTATCTATCAACATTTTTTATATATGATGCAGAATAATAGTTATTTCAGGTGCACGTTTCGTTTGTTTAGTGGTAAGGAAAGAACGATTTTAGTTTATATGTTGTTCACATATTAGGCACAACGTCGTGGCTGTTCTAATTATATATATATATAATTATCGATCACATGCGGAGGAAAGACAGCTTGCTGTAGTTCGTAAGCTGATGTCAGGTTTACCAAACTAATTACAAAACAAAAAGCAGTATAAAATATGTAATCATTTTATATAACAGTAATAAAACGGACGAGTCCAACTAATTGTCTATCTCTTAGTTTTCTGTTTGCCTAATTGCTGATTTATTAACCATTTTAATCCGAATTGCTGTAGTCTAAGTTTTGTTTACCGCTTGTATTCAGAAATATAAAGAAACAAGCGAAGATATTTCCTCAAATACTTTAGTTCTTACTCAAACTGTCCTAAGCATTTTTTTATCAATAAAATACATAATACATAAATAACAAACTTGTAGAATCTCAATAAATACGCATATACACTTAATACAGAAAGTAACGTTCACGTGTTTTTATCACTGGTTCTGTATGTACACATAAGGGGAAAGAAGTTACTCATGCATAACACATAGCGTGTGAAGAGGAGGCGGTTCTGAATGCTACGTTAACTCCAGGGGATCCGTAGTTCATTGCAAGCGGCTGATACAATAGCACTTTTCGTCAACTGCTCGACTATTCGGATGGGTGCTTTCAATGGAATAACTTCTCTCAGAGCTTTCAACCAGTTCTAGTCAAACTTGATACAGATGTTTCAAGATCAGTTTCTCTTGACGTGCATCCGCAGCTTGGACTATGTGTTGAGAAAATTTGAACGAAAGACAACTGTCAAATAAATATCGTTTTTCAACGATGTAACGAGTGGATATATTACTACGTCCTCTTGCGTTAATCCCTAAAAAGACGAACATCGGATACTTAAAAAACAAACAAACGGTACTTCAGTCGTCAAACCTTGTAATGTGTATAACTCACGAAACAATTCAGTGTTTCAAAAGAGTTAATGTTGGTTCTTTCGTTTTTATTTACTTAGCTCTCCACTTGCTTATGAGATATGACATAGAACTCAAAAGTTGAATTAATCTATTTTATTTTATGAATATGTTATTTAAATAGTATTCGTGAGACATCCATTTTACCATCTCATGTATAGTGAAAGAGAGAATCGTTCATGCAGGAAGGATGACTTCAATATACAAAAAATAATAACCTAAATTAGGACAGCTCAAAACTAATCTTTTAGAAGATGCCCAGAATCAGACTAAAGCTTTAGTAATAAAAGATACGATGAAAGTTTTTATATATTAGCATATACAATATTAAACCGTCATTAACAGTAGCTACAACATCGAATATGTAATTGGTATTTACCGTCCTATCTTTGTAATAAAATATTTAATGTGTCTAGAAGCAGAATAAGACAAAAGAAAAGATGAAATAGTCTTATAACAAAAACAATGACTTTACAGACGTAAATACAAAACAATATCATGGAACTTCTGTACTAAATGCTGATGGGTGACTTACAGATCATGAAGTCTAAACATATTAATTCACTTATATTTTTCTAATGGAATTGTGTTATGTAAATTAAATATTCTAATGTAAGGGAATACTGAAAATTTTTCTCAAATATTAATTTATGAAGCTCCTTCCAAAAAAAATCATTCAATGGAAATATTCACATAATTTTGATTAGTGAAAATCTTCTAACAAATTTAATCCAGTAGATATTCGTTCACGATCTTTATTTAGTAAAGATCATTCTACAAACATTTTCCAGTGAAGATCCATCAGTAGTTTTCAACCAGTGATTAGTTTTCTCATTCTTAATACAGAGAAAAAGTTATTAAAATTTTAATTCAGAGAAAAGTTTTTTAAAATCTAAATCCAGCGAAAAATTTTCCATGACCTTTATTTAGTTAGTGTTAACCGTTCCATGACTTTTATCCCTTAAATTTTTTTTCTCATTCTTAATACAGAGAAAAAGTTATTAAAATTTCAATTCAGAGAAAAGTTTTTAAAAATTTAAATCCAGTGAAGGTCATGCTACAAAGTATTTCCGGCAAAATTTTTCCACGACCTTTATTTAGTTAGTGTTAACCTTTCCACGACCTTGATCCCTTAAAAATCTTTTCTCATTCTTAATCCAGAGATGATTTTTCAACAATATTTAACCATTGAAGGTCTTTAAGTCTGTGCATTAAGTTGGGAGAAATGTTCCATATTGCACTGGTTTGTACATTTATAAAATATTATAAAAACATTTTGATAAGAGGTGGTTTAGGTGTACTTTTGTGCTATAAAATATAGATCTAAGTTTTCAGGTACAGGAAGTTATAACAGGTGGCTATCAAACGTCCAAATACCATAGTATTGTAATCAGTTACTTAAGGATATTACTAAGTTGAACGAGTGTTTTTTTTCTATGCACACCTTAATGATTAGTGTTACTGGTAACTTCGTAACGGATTTTTACTCTGAAGGGACCTGAAAGGATACTTGTGGAGAAATAAGTTATATGAGTCACTAAACTCAACTAACTTAACTGAGGTGGTCGTGAATCATCCCAGTCTATGCTTGAAAACATTCCATTTAAACTAGAGAAAAAGAAACATAAAAAGGTAACATAATTAAAATAACTCATGAAAGAAAGAAGAAGGAGGTTTAAAATCAATGCACGTTTTAAATGTTCTGCACGTGGAAGCAGCATGTGCATTTGATTTCTTCCTCCTTCAACGTAAGTTCAGCTGGACAAATATGTTTGTTGAATTTCGCGCAAAGATACTCAAAGGTTATCTACACTAGTCAATCTTAATTTTGAAGTGATAGACGAGGAAGAAAGCATCGAATAAACATCACCCATCATCAACTCCCAAGGTCAAGTAGTGAAATTTGACAATCACTGTTATAACGCACCTAAGAGCCTAAAGTAAGGAGCGTGTTGGTTTTTTTTTTCTACGGTAAAAAGGTGCAAACGACAGAACCTTGGATCCATAGTCCACACGTGAAAATATCTCCCCAGTGACACAGGTTTTACAACACTGAAGACGGGCTTTTGACAGTCGTGGTCGGCAGAGCACTAATAGCTTATTGGGTAGCTTTGTGCTCAAGTGCAAACAAACAGATACACCAAAGACAAAACTAATTGTTCAGTTGAAGGTAATGGTTTATGAAAATTGAAATGAGGAGAAGAGTTATAATGTAGCAACTGACGTCGTAAGTTCAGTGTTAGGAACAGAAAATGTTACAAATTAAAGAGCGAAATAAATATGAGCAGGAGGGTTTATTTAACTGAAAGAGGAAAGAGCAAAAAGTAATCATAACAATTAAATATAATGTCTAAAAACAAAGAAATTAATGGCTAAGTAGCCTTCTAAAGTAAAGATTGGTGTAGATTCAGACGTTTGATGTATCTTAACTTTGTTTCTACTTTGGCAGTCCTGAACTTGTTTTCATACGTTCTTAAATAGCTGCACCATTTAAAATTAAAAACAAGCAACACAAATATTAATTTTTAATATAGTGTTATCATTGTACTTTTAATTATTGATTGAAACTATTATCCATCAACATGTTTTATGTGTGAAGGGAAAGCTTATCTATTGGTTTATCTTCTCACTTACTGTCTTTTTTTTTATCTTATCTTGACAATAAGCCGTGTGATAGAATCCCATTAATGTAAATGCTCACTCTTTCAACTGTGGGTCTGGTGCAATGTTACGATTAATTCCATTAATTATTGGTAAAAAGTTGGCGGTGGGTGCTGTTGATTAGTTGCCTTCACTTTATAATTAGAATAAGATAGGGAAGATAACCCTCAATCAGTTTTGCATAATTTTTTTAAAAATATAACGACAAACAATTATATTGACTATTGGATTATCTAAACACTTTGTGTACCTTCAGAAATCGCATCTTTCACGCCCTTGCTTAGATTATTGTTATTTTTTTACAGGCGGGTTTTTCTCTCCCTATTCTGACTAAGGCATACTAAATATGTAGGTGTCTCTTTTCATTTTAAATTAATTGTTGTTAGGGCAATTAGAGGGGCGTTTTTTTCTCTTTCTTAAGATACTGATTTTTTTTCCATAGGCGTATATCTATTCATTTAACATTGACAGAGGCTTTTGTACACTTGTCGGTTGTTTGTACAATCCACACCTCAAACAGAATAAAATCTTAAGTTAATAATAGTTTGTAGTTTAGCTGAAGCAAAAATGATTTTCGAAACTACAATACAACTCAAAACTTATTCCAGTGATTTAAAATAATGCACAAAGGGTATAACAACTTGGAAACAAAATCAGAAAGTTGATACTTGAGGAGACATTACATAAATATTTCATGTACTAGAACAGTAAAACTCACTCGCGGCGATGTTATTAAAACTATCATAACATTTCCCTTTTTTCATCATTTGCTCTTTGCCTGGTAGCGAGCAGAAGTTAAGATTAGTTGACATTCTGTTGCTTCTAAGTGGCACAGTCACAGAGGCAAAGTCTGCGGGCTTACAATGCTAGAAACCAGGTATTGATAGCAGTGGTAGGCTGTCTACAGATTGCCTATTGTGTAACTTTGAGTTTGATTAGAAAAACGTTCTGTTATGTTATCTGCTGTTCGTCACAAAATAAACAGCAACCATTTTACAGATTGTTTTTTAGAACACGTTGTTTGAAATATAAAACAACGTTTTTAAAAGGAGAGCAGTATGGAAGAATTTTTAACGTTTTGTTTCAAAGGCAAAGATTACACCACTGATTCTGCGGTAAGCTAAGGCTTGAAAATGTTAGAATACTGCATTTGATCTATTTGAGCGGCGTAACATAGACAGCCTTTCGTGCAGTTCTGCACCTAGTGACAACGACAACAGGAGAAGATAGCACTTAAATTAGGATAAGAATTATAAGTTGTAAATATACGTTTAAGAAAAGTTAATTGGCTCCACAATGATTTTAATTCCAGCATAAAACTTGTAAATGATCAACCATGTATGTAACACGTGATTCAAAACAAAAACATTAATTTTTAAGCTCACGGATATAATATTACTATGGCTTACAAAAAAGAAACACGATAAAGCCTGCTTACTGAAAAAAAAGACGATTTGTCACAGAAAAAAACTTTTGTAGTTAAAATGAAATAAAAACTTTAAATAAAACACGACTTTTTAAATAAGTTTGTCGTGTTTCTTTTCCTTTGTAGCGCGAACTGCACAATGTGCCCTCTGCGTTCTGTCTACGGAGAAATTGAATCCCGAATTAGCGTAGGAAGTCTATATACTTACCGTTGAGTCGATGAGGAAAAAATTCGAATATCTTTATTAGGAACTGAATGTTTGTAGTATCTGATATGGCTCATGGTTTCTGAATATAATAATTTGAAGGACTAATATCATTCAATACAACTACCCACTATATATATATACACGAAATATATACAAAGCTATCCATGTTGGTACTAAAATTGAAAATATCTGCCTTTCCGAATGAAGTTTATGATCAAATTACAAAAACGGACTGAAGACCTTTTTGAGGTTTGAGTTAATCATATTGTAGTACAACAGACTTTATCCGAGGCCTACTGTAGATATTTCATGTTTTGGAAAGTTTCTTTTCTGTGAAAATTTAAAGAGAAGAGAGAAGAAAAGAAAAAGAAAACATAACAATTAACACCTGTCAGCAAAGTGAATACAATATTCTTTGAGGGAAGAAAGTTAAATTAATTTTAAACATTGCCACGTGCCTAACTAAGTTGGTGCGGAACAACATGAATTATAGCGCAGATAGCCCTCGTGTAGCTTTGCGCGAAATTCAAAACAAACCAAACATGAAATATGTCTGGTTTTATATTATAGAATAATTTATGATACGAGTTCAAAATGAAAAAAAAAATGTTTCGTTACCTAACTGTAAGAAACTTAAAGAATACGTTATCTTATTGAAGAAAAAGGGTGTGTTTTATGTTTTGTATGGTATGTGTTTGATTGTTTAACTTTGTAAAAGAAGGTTCACAATGGGCGTGTGTGATAATACAGTAACACCGTAATTCCTGAAGGCTCCGCAAGGCCAAGTGGTTAGGGTGTTCGATTCGCAATCTGAGGGCTGCAGGTTCGAATTCCCATTACACGAAAAAACGTGCTTATCCTTTCAGTCGTATAGCGTTATAATGTTATGGTCAATCTCACTATTCATTAGTAAAAGCGTAGTCCAAGAGTTGGCGGTGAATGGTGATTACTAGCTTTCGTCCCTCTAGTCTTACACTGCTAAATTACAGACGGTTAGTGTAGACAGCCCTCGTGTGGCTTTTCGCGAAATCAAAACAAACGAATTCCTGTAAGAGAATAGCTTGTATACTTTAGAATTTAAGATGTTTATATTCATTATAATACATATTTTTTTCTTAGGGCATTATATTGCCTTGCACCTTCACTTATCAGAAAATTTGATAAATAAATTATATGATACTGCCAGGCAGGAAGTGGGCCTAGAATTAAAGTGTTGAGTTGCGTACCGAAAGGTCCGAGTTCGATATACGTTACCTTCGAGTTCAGTACGTTCATCTATAAAGGGAAAACCCCCACCATTCGGTTGAAAGAACTAGACGAAGATTGGCTTCCAGCAGCTTGCTACTTTCCTTCCAATCAGTAGTCGAAAATTAGAATTTTGTCCATGAAACTCTAATTCCGATGCTTCATTAACACAAGAACCGGACGTGGTCAGTAGTGATTGTGCTCGAGCTGTGAAAACTGTTTGTAGTGTTGGTACTGAAACGCGCTCCACAATTTGGAATCGAGGACGTGCTATTAGAATGACGGTTAAAATTCTAATTCGGTCGAACTAGACTAGCCCAAAATGTAGCAGTGGATGCTGTGGGCAAATTAGTATATGTTCCTAACCACAGAATTAAGGACGGCTATGTGCAGGTAACATTTATGTAGCTTTGCGCGAAAATATTATAAGTACAGTTATTAAAGTGATACTTGTGAATAGTCAGCAAACAGATTCGTCAAGGCAATTCAAATATGTATAAAAACGATATAGATTTATCAAAACTGAACCAAGATGTAATAAAGCGACCAGTTTCTTTAAAGCAATTCAACTATACTAAGTCTTTAATAAAAACAACTTAAATGTTGTAATGACAAACAAGAGAATCTAGTACTATACTAAAATGTTAACTAAAATAAAAGAATAAAACTTTGTAACTACAGCTTGTTTGTTTTGAAATTCGCGCAAAAATACACGAAGGCTATTTGCTCTATCCGTCCCTGATTTAGAAGTGTAAGACTAGAGGTAAAGCAGTTAGCCATCACCACCCACCACCTATTCTTGAGTAACTCTTTTACCAATGAATAGTGGGATTGACCGTCACATTATAACGCCCTTACGGCTGTGACAGAGATTCGTATCCATGACTCACATATTGCGAGTATAGTTCCATAACTACAAGGCCATGTCAGATTCTGGTAACTCACAGACAGTGGACAATACCAAAGCGTTAAATAAAATTAAACTAGAATTTGGTAATGACATAAAATGGACACTAGCACTATACCAAAATGCTAAATAGAATAAAATGAAAACTTGGTAATAGTCAAGACAGAAATGATTCCTTTAAAGAAAAACACTTCTGTGCTGATGCTACACCAACACACGTTCAAAACACACATTTGTTGAAGGCAAAATTAGAATACATATCTTGAAGTAGTAATATCTGTAGATCTATATTAAAAAGAAAAACTGGAAATTTACCTCATGTTCTCAAACTTTGTGAGGTGTAAATGTATTTTGTCATTCATTGTAATAATAATAAGTGTGTGAGTTCTGTGATGTTATGAAAAACCCAGTAACTAAATGTATATACCGTTTTCCTGCAGATAGTCTTTTAGGAATCATTGAACTATATTTAATCAAAGTGTCTTTATAAATTTACTCCAGATATCTTTAATACACTCCCATAAAGTTTCTTTGGATGAAACTTTCGATTTGCCAAGTTTTGATCTATTAAATCTGAGATCTGCTTAATTGGGTTAAGAATGAAGCTCTTTGAAGGCAATTTCATCATTTGAATGACTCCAGCAGCTTCTTTCTTTGATAAGTAATTTCTGCATAGGTTGGATAAGTGTTTGGGGTTATTATCTTCTTGGCAACAGAATCCTTTATCAATAATACGCAATATACTGGGTAAATTATGATGTATCAATATCTGATGGTATTTGTGCTGGACCATTATTTCCTCTATTTTGCAAATATCTATTCTCTTGTCAGCAGAAGAACATTCCAAAACCATCCCACTGTCTCACTTATGCTTCATTGTAGTTGCTGTGCATTAACTTATCTTTCATTTTTTTTCCTGCCGGACATACAACCTACATTTTGAAACAAATATATTTCAAACTTGAACTCATCCGTCCATAACGCTATTTTCTAATCATCAACAACCTAATTTGGTACTTTTTTTGCAGCAAAATCCAGTCTCTTGACAATATAACAGACACGTGTCCAATTATACAGTATAAAGAAGACTCAACGAGAATGAAATATTTGGTGCACGATTATCTCATGCTTGAGATCAGTGACCGTCTTCCTTTTGTCCAAAGGGCTCATAAACCAAAATACTTAACATCAGTATCATTAAGTTTAGATGTTCTGCCTAGTTTGTTTGTTTTGGAATTTCGCACAAAGCTACTCGAAGGCTATCTGTGCTAGCCGTCCCTAATTTAGCAATGTAAGGCTAGAGGGAAGGCAGCTAGTTATCACCACCGACCGCCAACTATTTGGCTACTGTTTTACCAACGAATAGTGGGACTGACCGTAACTTTATAACGCCCCCACGGCTGAAAGGGCGAGCAACCGGGATGCGAACACGCGACCTTCAGATTTTGAGTCGCACGCTTTAACACGCTTGGCCATGCCGGGCCATATGTTCTGCCTAATTCTTTTCTATTAGACCCAGAATGGCCAGGTGGTTAAGGCGCTTGACTCATAATTCTGAGAGTTGCGGATTCAAACCCTGTCACATCAAATATGCTCGCCATTTCAGCCGTGAGGACGTTATAATGTTACGGTTAATCCCACTATTCGTCAGTAAAAGAGTAGTCCAAGATTTGACGGTGAGTGGTAATGGTTAGCTGCCTTCCTTCTAGTCTCATACTGCTAAATTAAGTTCGGTTAGCGCAGACAGCCCTCGTGTAAGTTTGTGCGAACTTGAAAAACAAACAGTCCTATCCTATTTTTAGATTTACCTGTCTCGGGCTCACGATCTGTTCTTTATAGTGTTTGGGGAGCATTTCAAATCTGTAGCGATTTATCGGAGAGTTCAACTCGTATCACGTAATGCTCTTTGTCGAAATCTTTGCTCTACTGATGATTTTTACGCTATTTGAGCTGTGACAAGACAAAATTTAATATACTGTGTTAAACACTGTTTTATCCGTAGAGTACTATTAAATTAATTTATTCTAGAATATACCGCTACCATGTGCTAGTTCCTTGCTATCTTCTTCTCGTGCAGTTAAGAGAATACATGGGGTACCATAACAGTTATTTCAGATACAAATATATATTTGGTACAAGTATAGTATTTTAATAATTATTCTTACCTTAACTCATTCAATTGCCAACAGGGATCAGTGATGCATTACCATAATGTTGAAATTTATATTTTTTAATGGCATGGAAGAATTAGTCCCTTAAATTGAAAATAATGACAAAATATGCTTTTGTTCTAACACTTTTACGCAGTACTGTACATTATTTAGTTATGGTTTTTCTAT
Organism: Carcinoscorpius rotundicauda; assembly: GCA_011833715.1. Classification (NCBI taxonomy): domain Eukaryota; kingdom Metazoa; phylum Arthropoda; class Merostomata; order Xiphosura; family Limulidae; genus Carcinoscorpius; species Carcinoscorpius rotundicauda. The sequence goes on from CM022398.1 coordinate 62,754,436, forward strand.
GTAATTGTAAAATTGGCGCTTTATTTACCACTTTTAGCTAAACATTATTTGCGAGTCTAAAAATCAATGTTCGATTACTACGGTTGGTATAGCGCAGCTACGCTACTGTGTTGTTTTGTATTGTTATGTATGTTACAGATTTATTTTTCACCAAAGTTAAAACTGAGAAAAGCGTTTGTGACGTATAGGCCTAACACATTTTTTTCTTTGACTGTATTATTTGCTGTGGACTTCAGTTTCACCTGTTCAAGGTTCATCAGCACAGCTTGAGTCAACTAACGAAAGACATACAGTCGAGTGTCTTATATTGGTGAAGTATATATGATGTTTACAAAAATTTAAGTTCTTTTTAGTCTACTGTGCAGTTACCTAAAATAAATTAGATGTGAGAATACTATTATGGAATTGCGAAACAAATGTTTGAATATTCTATATGCATGTTACAGATTTCGTTTCCGTTTCCATTAAATGCAAAATTGAAAATGTTATCTATGTTGTAAGGCCAAACGTTGTCTTTGATTGTCTGTGCCATTTAGAGAAAAACAAAATAACTCTGCAATATGTGTATGTATATTTTTAGAGAATACTAATACTGATAGCGTTTATTAAATTAGAACAAAATTACAAGGAAGGACTGCATTAGAAACAGCATATCCAAACCTCTGACTGAAACTTTAAAAACAAGCTAAAACAAAAATAAAAAACTCTATACTCATTGAAATGATCCCAGGGTACAGGCTAACACTTTATATCCCACATTATAGCTTGTACCCTGGGATCCTTTCAATTAGTGCACTTTTTTATTGTTGTTTTAGTTTATTTTCGGTTATAACAAACTAATATATATATAAAATCATCTAACAGCTGTTCTGCCGTATGCTACCAAAAAACAACAACAGATGCATTGTTATAATATTAGTTACACCTTTATATTATTTCATTTGCGGGTCAAGTTTTGTCACTTACGTTTGCGAGAAATTATTTAACATTATTTAAATTTTCTATCACGTAGGTATGTGTCAACTGGGAAATCGCAGTCTGTTGTATCAGTGTCACTCTTCATTCGTTCTATTTTATTTGTGTGGATTTTTCATGAAACATTTTTTACGTGTCACTAAAACTTTTACAATACTCTTGTACTTTCCACCTAAATCTATTTGAAACCGTTTGTTCACACAACACTTTTCTATGTGTTTTTATCCAAGCTGTAGCTAACAACACAAACAAAAAAACTTAATAAATTTTGAGCGCAGCAAGGTTGTTGCCTAGTAACTGGCTATTTATCAAAGCTACTTGTTTCTTTTATTCTTCAACAGCGAATATTTCGATAGTTCAGTGATTTGTTAACATTCATACCAGTTGTCCTGAGATACATTTTTACTTCACATTGATTATTTTCCAAGGTAAGAAACGAAGGAAGTAAGTACAGTAAAGTCCACATTTATTGGATTTTTTCTTACTTATTAACTTAAGCAGTATAAATTACCAGAACCAGAGTAGTTTTCTGTAACGACTTCGACTGAACTACGTTGTTTTTCTACGTGCTGGTTTTATTTTAGAGCAATGACATTAAACTGTTTGCTGTATTCACTGCCGGGGATTTTGCTCTGAATTTTAGCGATATAAATCAGTAAGTTTACCCCTGTCCCACCGGAAGACATTTGTATGAGAGTAAAGCCGCATTGAGCTTTTTGCTGTGTCCACTAGGGAGAGGGGAGTATAAAGTTTGGTTTAAAGAAATAACATTTTTTATGACCTCTTACTCAACTTTTGTGTGCTATAATATACCGAAGTATGACAGTTTCGCTAGTCATCGTGTCAAAGAAACATATACAACTGACATTTCCATGGTTACCAAAAGTGTTGATCATTTTGATATACACCAGGAGCACTTTGCATCTGTTCCTTACCAACCATAAATTGGTAGCTAGGATTACAATCCTTAAGTCGCGAGCTCATGCGTAAAAAGCGCTGACGAAACCCATTATTCTTTTTTCATTTAAAAAAAAAAAGGCTTAGCATCCGTTCTCAAAGGAGTTTCACAAAAGAAGCAAAGAAGCAATACACAAATTAATTCTGTGAGCAGAACAAACGTTGTTTCTGAGCTAGAGTTAGGTTTAAGAAAAAGTAAACGACCTTCAAAGGTCAACTTGGATGTGAGGTTGTATCTAACCGCATAAGATTACACAAAAGTTGGTGTTCACGAAAATGTGTTACGGCGAAATACTTTCTTAAGAGAAACTAATACATTGATAAATTAATAGAAGAGAACAACATTTAGACACTTACAGTAGCTCATGAAAAAAACTGGTTGGAAAATTCGATTGATCACAAAAAACTAATAATCAGGAGTATGTGTCTTCACGAAGCCGATAACAAGGCGTATGTGTCTCGAAGAAGCTGATAAAAAAGTACGTATTTCCATAATGCTAATGCGAAGATACACCAGCGAACAGTCAGTTGATAACTGTTTTTCAATAAGAAACTGACAGAAAGGTATAGCTAACTATGAAATGCGCTCAATATGCTACCTATAGCTTTAACAAAAACGTATGTCACTAAACGAACGCTACAAGCTACAGTGTGGAGCAAAATTTACGCACCACTATGATTTTGCTAAGCCCTAACATTGCAGCTACTCAAAATGCATACCGTTGATATTGCAACATAACACCAGAACAAAATAACTTCGACGTATTATTATAAAGATAATGACATTCCAAGCAATTATTGCATAAAAAAACTGTTAATTAAACACTGATATCACTAAGAAATATCTTAGCAAAAAGACTAACTCAAGTTTATTTTGAAAATTCCTACAAAACTACACGATGACTGTCTGTGTTAATTTTTTCTAATTTTGAACTGACAGGTTAAAAGAGAGGCAGACTGTTAATGATATCCACCCCCCTACTTTTAAGCTACATTGATCGAGCAATGGGATTTGACAAATACTATTGTAACACACTTACAGTGCCAAAGTATGTAATACGTTTTTGCAGCAACGGGACGCGAACCACACATCTTTGATTGACAGTACGGCATGCCAACTATTAGGCTACATTTGATCTAAATGAGAAGTATTATGAGGTGTTAACTAATTCTATAACACTCTGCATATTAACAAGATATTTATTGCATTGATTTTCTTTTCAAACCTGCTGTAACAGCTTGTTCTAAATTGAAATAGTTGTTTTTCTCACTAATGCTCAACAGTTTATGACCCGAAACATGTTTCTATATTTTACCGGGAAACAGATAGGCTAATATTAATGAGAGCCAAGAGACAAGCAAACAAACACACAGAGTAACAAACTATGTTTTGATGTATCCGTATCGACTAGTTTAAAATCCTTATGCAGCTGTTTTTATTGTGGTTTAGTGAGAACAACCGAATGATTTCAGGCGAAGATGGGGCGTAATACGCTACATTCGTCAAAAGGCCTTTCAAAAATAAAACATATTTCGCTCCTTAACAGTGAGCACGAACTGTAGTTTCTTGTGAGTCGCTCAAAAACAAAACTTGAAGGATGGATCAACATCTTGGACAAAAGTAAACTTTATAGTGAGAGCCATCTTTTCGTTTTAACTTACTGAAATATGTACATTTGTAAACTTTTTCATGAAAGTTACGTCAGTGTAGAAGTCATAAAATTTTACTAACTTCTGGCCAAAATGTATAAAATTTTTTTGTTTCTAAATTATATACATACATACATATATATATAAAACCAAACACTTGAATATGAGTCTATTCCATTTTTTCTCTATTTTACTAATTTCTTCAACATTTTTGTGATTTGAAAGGTCATTCTTCATTGTTTTGTTTGTTTTTTTGGAATTTCGCACAAAGCTACTCGAGGGCTATCTGTGCTAGCCGTCCCTAATTTAGCAGTGTAAGACTAGAGGGAAGGCAGCTAGTCATCACCACCCACCGCCAACTCTTGGGCTACTCTTTTACCAACGAATAGTGGGATTGACCGTTACATTATACACCCCCACGGCTGGGAGGGCGAGCATGTTTAGCGCGACGCGGGCGCGAACCCGCGACCCTCGGATTACGGTCATTCTTCAGGATATTAATTTAATGCAAAAACATTTTATATCGTATTTCACCTTAAACCGTATTTCAATTTAAATAATATAAATTTAATGGATATACTTTTCCATATATAAACATATATTATACACTCTATGAGCACATTGAGTATAGTTAAAAAGATCAAAACTAGTCAATGTTCATCCAATATATTTTTTAAAATTAAAATCTTATTGTATTCATACCTTATCATATTATTATAGAACTGCCATTTATCTCTTGTAATATTTCATAATTATTGGCTTGTTGTTTTTTGTATAAAAGGCTTGCCAATAGTTTCCACGGTTTCACAATTCTTACTTATGCCACACAACAATTTTGTTCGTTCCTTTTATAAAAAAGTATGAAATATTTTTCAAAAAATAGACTTTTATGTTTCACATTAGATGCCAAAAAAATGGAAAATATGAAAATATGGTTATTGTGGAATTTGTTTTTCAAAATAGATTCATTATAACGTTTGCTGGCATATAGTGATGGTTATATATATGTGTGTGTGCATATTCTTTATCAAGTAGAATATGTTTTTGTAGTAATATATTGGTTACTGTCACCAACTCTTGGGCTACGTTTTATCAATGAATAGTGAAGACTGTCAGATTATATTATAGCAGCTTCATGGCAAAAAGGGCGAACATGTTCGGATCTAAGGATTCAATTGTGTTCACAAAACAATAAGCCGCTTCCCACAAAGTAATATCTTATTGCCCATCATGTATCAAATTAGTGAACACAAGGTAATATGTTATTGCCCATCATGGATTAAATTAGCGACCACAAAGTAATATGTTATTAACCACAACGTATTAAATTAGTAACCACAAAGTGATAAGATATTGACCATAACGTACTAAATTACTAACAACAAAGTAATAAGTTATCGGCCATAATATATTAGATAAGTAACCACAAAGTGATATGTTATTAACCACAACGTATTAAATTAGTAACCACAAAGTGATAAGTTATTGATCATAACATATTAGATTATTGCCCAAAAAGTAATAACTTATTGTGTGGAAAACTAAAGTATTGACGAGGTATTTCAAAATTATTGTCCAAAAATAAAATTGGTAAAAGTGAATTATTATTTTTCTGTTGTATTATCAAATCTTTGTATACTCTTCTAGCATACAGATTTGTAAAACACATTTAGTAGTTAAAACAACTGAAATATGAACTATTTGTATAAAATGCATACACTATGAGCTTTGTTTACCCCAACATATTTGGTTTTTAGTTGTAATAAAGGATCAAAACTGTTTAAAAGATTCATTCTTTTCACTCTAAAAGTTACTGAAAGGAAAGGAAACAAATTGTTTAACTAACGTTTGGGGTCAAACGTGGCCCAGTGGTTAGCGTGTCTATCAGTTCAAACCAAGGACAGTTGTACATAGATAGCCAGGCTTGGCATGGGTCAGGTAGATAGGGCGCTAAACTCACAATCTGTAGGTTGCAAGTTCGAATCCCTGTTACACCCAATATGCTCACCCTTTCAGTCGTGGATGCGTTATGATATGACGGTTAACTCTACTATTCATTGGTAAAAGAGTACCCCAAAAGATGGTGGTGGGTGATGGTGAGTGGCTGGTTTCCGTCTGTTCGTACACTGGTAAATTAGGGATGCCTAGCGCAGATAGTCTTCGTGTAGCTTTACATAAAATTCAAAACAAAGAAACTAACGTATATAGAAAGCCATTTATGTAGCTTTGTGTGAAAAGACTGAAACAAGCATTTCGCTCATTTGTTATCGATACGTTATATTTTGGTAAATATCTGGAGTCTTAACGAAGATTCAACTGTAAATCACATTAGCTTTTTTATTGGCATTTTATATTCTTCCATTCAGCTGCTAGAAAAACACTAGCGTAAACATGTCACTTCAATACAACTTCCTGCATATTATACGGTTTTATCATTATCTAAAATTTACAAATACATGTATTTCTGTATCACAATTTTAAGAAGATCTAAATGTGATGGTGGCACATATTTCTGTATCAGTGACTACAATAAGTTTTAAAAGTAACCGGTATCCTTCAGTGACTACAACACGCTTTAAAAGTAACCGGTATCCTACAGTGACTACAACATGTTTTAAAAGTAATCGGTATCTAACAATGACTATAACATGTTTTAAAAGTAACCGGTATCCTACCCTTTTCTACAATTTAAATTGGAGTAAACTTAATTTGATAGTGTATTTTAACATTTCAGTTCACCCTGTAATTATAACAAATTCAGTAAAGTGAGAAAAATAATTTTATAAAAAGTTTCAGTGAAAGTGAGAAGAAGGGCTTAATTATCAACTTTAATAGAACGGAATGCATGGTAATTACATGGAATATCATTCGTGTACAAACTGTCAAAGCAGACAAGGAACAGATAAGTCAGACCAATATGTTCAACTACTTGGAAAGCTGGATACCATCAAATGGTAAAAGTGATCATAAAACAAAACAACGGGGAATAGGGATGGCTAACACGTATTTCTGAAAAAAAAAAAAAATCAAATAGCAAAATTTCTTTGGACGCGGGGTTAAAAGTTTTGAAGACCTTTGTTATATCGGTTCTCACGTATACGTCAGAATGTTAGACAATATCGCCAAGTACGGAAAAGAGAATTGAAACAACTTGGTTGTGGTTCTTAAGACGCATCTTGTAGGTATGTCATATAAGTCAAGATATTTTGTTTAGAGGAGGTTGTAGGGGAAGGTTTGTTTGCTTGTTCGTGTTTTTGAATTTCAAGCAAAGCTACACAGAAGCTGTGCTAGCCATCCCTAACTTAGCAGTGTAAGACTTGAGGGAAGGCAGTTAGTCATCACCACCCACCGTCAACTCTTGGGCTACTTTTTTACCAACGAATAGTGGGATTGACCGTCACTTTTAACACCCCAACGGCTGAAAGGGCGAGCGTGTTTGGTGGGACGAGTATTTGAAACCGCGACCCTCAGATTACGGGTCGAACGCCTTAACCCACCTGGCCATTCCGGACCACACGGAATGTTACTGACTAACAACAGAAAGAGACAGTTGAAGTTCCTCTGAGGAAAGAAGAAACTGGAAAGATTGAAGAAAGAGAGAGGCCACAGAAGAGAGAGAGAGTGACGTATGTTAAGAGACTTATCTAAATAGAAAAAAGATGTGTCTCAAAAAGAAGAGATATATGGAAGATCATAGTTATCAACGTCCTGTTTGGACATCATATATACAGAGAGAACGTTGGGAAAGTGACTCCGAACTTGAGATTTCGTGATTCAACAATCAGTAAGCGGTGAATATATAAAATTATCCTGGTGTTGAAAATCATTTCAACTCTGGAAATATGTTTGATCATACACAGCAAAATAAAACTATTTCTTTTTTGTTGCTATTTCAGAATAATGTTTTACTTCTTTTTTAAACCATGCCAAGCGTTTTAAGCAATTCGAGAATTCATAATGAATGCCTCTTATATCAATAAGTTAATATGGTTGACTGTTTATGACAAATTTTACATCTTAAACCTAAAACTTGATTGGAACAAAGAAACGTAAACTGATTTATTTCGGAATTTTACATAAATGTAAGAACTTTGAACTGACATACTGTAGAGAAGGCAGCAAATTAAAATAATCTTCCATCAACCATTGGGCTATTCTAGATTCTCAAATAGTCGGATTTCATCGTCATTTATACAATGTGTCCATATCCTACAAGAGCGAAGAGTGGCTAGTATTTTGGCTATAAGACTCGAAACACAAATCGTTGAATTCATAGTCTGGATGCTCTAACTAGCAGGCCACGACTAATCCATATGGTTAAGATCGTATCAAGAACAAAGCTTTTGTGAAATTGATTGTTTCATGAAGACATTACAATTGTTTTAACCTGAAGCTTGATGAAAAAAATAACCAACCAATACCTTACTCTTTCTTGCAGGGATGGAGCAAATACTGGAAATTAGTAACGAACCCGAAAACAAAAACAGCAAAATTCTAAATATTCGAATGCGAATATAAATAATTTTATTAATGAATACTTTGTCAGGTAATATGCAATAATGATAAAACAGCAGTGAATAAGATTTCAATATTTCTATTTTTCAAAATACAATAAGAACGTCTTAGAATAAAATTATATTTTGAAGGGGACTTATATCTATTATAAGTGTTACATGTTATTTAAAAATATCAGTCTCTCAAATGTCTTCTCAGTTACGTAGAAGTGACCAAGTATGAGGGTTTGCCTTAAATAATAATTAAATGTTAAACAGGACCAAAGGATGTTGGAACGCTTAGGCAACACTTGGCTAGTAGAAAAAGGTTGGGAATGTTTGTTCACGAATCTGCTAAAAACTGGATGGTCTTGATCTCTATATTCTCCGAAGATGAGGTGGGTAGTTTCTTGGATAAAGCAAAGAAAATAATGAGCCTATTTCTTTTGCTAGGGAAAATTTATGGTTCTGGTTTGGTTCAATGGATACAGGCTTATGTTGAGGATCATTCACGATTTCCTGCTCCAAGAGCACAGATTGGATCTACAGACCACAAGTCCAGTGAAAGACCAGTGATGTTGAAATTTGAGATCCAATGCTGTAGTCAAGCTGAAGATACTTCGTTACTTGTGCTGAACGGATTTCTTCAGTACAGAGACACAATTGAAGTTAAATGTGGACTGTATACTGTAAGTCTCAGTTACCAGTCCATAAGCACACAGCATTACATAACTGGAGACAACAATGTTCTAACTACGGGTAAAATCTATTGCTTCTTCAAAAGATGTTAGCATTTTCACCAAGTATGTAAGAACAGTTATATCATGAAAAGTAAGTTTCGATACAACAAGACGTAGATCATCAGTAAAGACTTAATCATCTTAATTTCTAAGTTCCATCGTGTTGGTGTCACTGGTTGAACTCTCTAATTTCCTTGAAGTAGTAGTACAGTTTGTTTAGTGTGATCTTTGACCATAAACTAAAGCGTGTAGAAAAAGCATTGTTGTTGTTGTTGTTTAGAATTAAGCACAAAGCTACACAATGGGCTATCTGTGCTCTGCCCACCACGGGTATCGAAACCCGGATTTTAGCGTGTAAGTCCGCAGACATACCGCTGAGCCACTGGGGGGCAGAAAAAGCATAGGTCACGCTCAAGAAGAAATTATAAAGTATACTGATTTAAATTCCTTCAGAAGTTATCATTATTTCTCACACTAAGTAGTTTATGTGGTACAAATTCAGACAAGCAGAAAGCCTTGATCATGTTAAATATATTATAATATATCACATGTGACACCAAGTTGTTAATGTTAAAAAGATGTATTATTTATCGTATAGAGCTGCAATATTATCAGATGTGTGACTCATTTTGAAACGTCAGCATCACTGTCTGTATTTTCTAGTCAAATATAAAATGACCAGTGACTCGAAAAAACCCGCACATTTGCCTGCTACTCCAGATTTGTATTATGAAATTCACGTTGAATAAAATTTGTAGTAGAAAGATGATTTTTTTTATCAGACTTCCTCATATCTGCCCTCGATCAACGTTGTAGACATATGCTTGCGCCTGAGATAAATAAACTGAGAATCCATGGCTGCCATTAGATGTAGAAAGTATTTTGACTCCACGAATGAGAAGGGTTGCAATCTACCAGTAATTAAATTGACAAGTTAGTGATGTGCTTCTAATGAGGGTGTGTAGGCTTGTCTTCAGTATTTACTGCACATTGTTGTTGTAGGCTGCTGCACCTCGGTAGAAATGTCAAAACCAGGTGTATATTTCTTTAGAATTGTTTCATAACTACGCTAGAACTATATAAGTACATGTTGTCATGTTTTTAGGAAGTTACATTTAGAATTTAATTAAACTAATTTTGGGTCATGTTATATCAACTGGTATAGCGTACAAGCGTAGTTAATAATCGTTATTTTAATGTAGTAAATATTTACGTTCTTATTTTTATAATGTAATAGTTAAAAAATATCCTGAATTTTACCTGCTGTGAGAAATATGATAATTTTCTCTAGAAATTCCATCTTCTCTAATGTGCTTACTACACTTCTAAGAAGTACAAATATTAATATAAATCACTCTTTAGAATACTGCCATTGCTCGGGCAAAGCATAAGTTCCCTAGTTTCAATTTCGTTTGATTACAGAACCATCAAATAGAAAATCATATCCCTTTTGCGATACCCATCTCTCATATCCTCTCTTTTAGGATTTGTTAATAGTCTTCTTATACGTTTAATAATATATTATTTATAGTCAACAGAAAGCCAATTTTTTCATCTATCAAATAAATTTTAAATTATGTTGTTTTATGTAATGAAAGAGAAATTAGCGTCTAGAAACATAATCAGTACAAAGGGGGATATTTACTCATACAGTATTAAGAATTCATTAAATCATTCAGTGAATTCGAATAATATGCTAGCTTTTTCATCCGTGAGGACGTTATAATGTGACGATCAATCCCACTATTCGTTGGTAAAAGTTACCCAAGAGTTAGCGGTGGGTAGTGATGACTAGCTGCCTTTCCTCTAGTCTTACACTGCTAAATTAGGAATAGCTAGCGCAGATAGCCCTTGTGTAGCTTTGGGCGACAAGAGTTGGCGGTGGGTGGTGATGACTAGCTGCCTTCCCTCTAGTCTTACACTGCTAAATTAGGGACGGCTAGCACAGATAGCCCTCGAGTAGCTTTGTGCGAAATTCCAAAACAAACAAACAAAGCTTTGGACGAAATTCAGCAAACAAACAAATAATGTGCCATTGGTTTCTAATACGAATACATTAATTTTCCATAACAAAGTATATGTACAAATACTACAAACACTATATTCAAATGAAATCACATACGAATACCCTATGACTATTTCTTTGAAGCCAGGTAATTAGGGCGAATGCCTCCCAATCTGAAGGCACAGGTTTAAATTCCCGTCCCATTAAACACACTCGCCCTTTCAGCTGTGAGTGCGTTATAAAGTAACGGCTATTCCCACTATTTGTTGGTAAAAGAGTAGCCCATGAGTGGGTGGTGATGACTAATTGCATTCCCTCTAGTTTTATACTGCTAACTTAAGGACAATTAGCGCAGATCGTCCTTGTGTCTCTTTGCGCAAAATCTCAAACAAACTGTTTCATTGGCTTTATATTTAAGAATAAGACCGTAAAAACCAAGAGTTAAGGAAACTTTGACTGATTAAAATATTGAAGTATAGTGATTATTTAATGTTGAGATAACTAGACCTCTGTGATCTCTTCTTCAAGCTGTTACTCTAAAAAGTCTGTTATGTGCAACAAATATTTGAAATAACGACGATATGTTGCAGGATTGTGTTATAGCAATTTATTCATTATTAGGATTCATTTATTCGGTTATTTACTGTTTATTTATCTATTTATGCAAATATTCGGTATATGCGCAATACTATCATTTTTTAATCTTTACGTTTTCTCAACTTCTGTGTACTGTAAACTCATTAATATAAAACTAATATGTAACGTGCACTGAACATCACTTTTGAAAGTTTTACAGAACTTGTTTATATTGAAAAATTTTCACTTTAAGAGATCTTGACAACGCTTTTAGAACTCTGGCGCTGACAAGTTAGTCGCACACTATCAATCATTGAGGTTTTTATAAGGTCTTTACTACAACACACTCAGCTGCGATCGGTTGAGCGTTACTACGAAGTGGTTTCAAGCAGATTCCAATTTTAGTTGTTGTTGTTTTTTATGGGGAGGCAACCACATTATCGAAAGTGAAATTATGGTGATATTAATTCGTTTAATTCAAGAAATTCTAGTATTATAACAGTGTGAGTGTCGATCATTCAGGATGAACCGGAGTTCTCATCTTCACACACATATAAAACGACCTTGAGGGATCCTTTTTTAAATAGTAATATAAAAAAGAGAAAAGATCCTCAGGTCGCTAGTGTTTTGTGCAATGGAGTTGTCCAGTAAAGGATGACCAACAAAAAAAATCACAAAATCAAAAACAAATAGAATAGTTTATAAATCACCATTAGTTTCTCTTATTAATATCCAGCATTCCCCTTTTAAAATTTTACTCTTGAAAACGGACGTGAATATTGAATTTTATGTGATCCTTCTAAAGCAAAATTTTATGTCACTATGTGTGACTTTTGTCCTCTTTCAGTAGTAACAAAAAAGTAAATATGTTTTTAAATACCTTAATGATGACGCTTGAATTAAAAGGACATAAACATGAAATTCAGGATATATAGAAGTCAAGTTACAAACTGTTTCTGCTATGCAGATTAAACAAACACGGAAGTAAAAGCAGAATTTTATTGCAAAATACATACACATCATGTTCATGTATTGTGTAATAGAGTTCAGTCGTGGTTTATATTTTTAAATATCTTAAAATATTGATTAGTTTTGAATTTTGTGAAAAGCTACAAGAGGACTATCTCTTCTAATTTAGTAATGAAAGATTAGAAGGAAGGTAGCTTGTCATCACTACCCACCGCCAACTATTGGGCTATTCTTTTACCAACGAATAATAGTAGGCCATGCCAGGCCTGATATAAAACTAGAGTAGGAAATAAATGACTGAGCTGATTATACATATATATCTGTTGTTGTGTTTGAATTAAGCACAAAGCTACACAATGGGCTATCTGTGCTCTGCCCACCACGGGTATCAAAACCCGGATTTTAGCGTGTAAGTCCGCAGACATACCGCTGAGCCACTGGGGGGACATATATATCAATGAGGTTATTGGAGGAATTGTGAGCAAATACCAACTCACGTGATATCTTAAAATACAACCTGATATAATTAGATTTTCCTAACTTTATGACTTGTGATTTTTCCCATTAAAATCGTGAAGAATCTTTAAATTATTGAAAAAGACAGTTTCTTAAACCAGTATTGTTTGATTGTAATTAAACACAAAACTACACAACTCTCTATCAGTGCTCTGTCCAGCACGGGTTCCGATGCTTGGTTTCTAGCGTTGTAAGTCATGGTGTCGTGTCACTGGAGGTTCTCTAAACCAGCCTCAAAGGAAGATGCTAAAGGGCTAGAAACGAGCACTTTGAGACGATGTTTCTTAACACCAAACTTAGTTGTGTTCAGCAAGTATCAGGAGCGAGTTGAAAAATATTTGGAAAAGCTTGAAACATATCTAATATTTCTTAAATATTTGTAACATTTACCTTCTATTTCAGTAACAATTTGAGAATATGCTTACAAAGTTTCTAAAAGATTAACCGATATATCTTTTAAAGACCTACAAAATGTTGAAGTAATCCATAATTCCTGTAATAATATATTGTGACGACTGAGCCCACTATAATAAACCCTTATTTTTCTTCCAAATTATTATTTTTTGTGAGTTCTGATCCCTCTTACAGGGCTCAAAAACGGGCAAATCTCATTTTTTTAAATGTAAATGTTGTGGGCGCCTAAGAAAATATATTCTTACCAATTTTCACCTTGATTGCTGAAAATATGACCACACAGTAACTGGAAATACATATTTTTGGATTGTTTGACCTTTAACCCCATAAAAAAAACTTAAAAAGAAACATAAACCAAAAAATTGAAAACAAAATTAGGCGTACTGGTCTAAAGTTTATTTCTATTAAGTCTCAAATCAATCCATAGAAAACTGAAAGAAAGGCAGTCGATTGAAAAGTGTTTGGAAGGAGAAGAAGGAACAACAGAAAACAGTATGTATCCCTGCGGATACATAAAGATGTTTTATCTCCTGTGGAGTTAGAAACATATTACATTATCTTGCTGAAGGAGAACGTTCATATTTTATTGTGATGGTTTCCAACAAGATCTAAAACTCGGGCGCTTTTTTATGTGATTCTTTTTAACCCTTAAACTGTAGCCATCATAAACTGATGCTGTTACCTACAACATTTCCACTGTTTAAGAATCAATTAGGTTTTTTTTATTTAATACAAAGCTACACAATGGCTATCTGCGCTATCCTTCCCTAATTTAGCAGTGTAAAACTGAAAAGAAGGCAACTAGTCACCACCACCTACCACTAATTCTAACGCCCCAATGGTTAAAAAGGTAAGAATGTTTAATGGAAGGGGATTCGAACCCTTGACCCGCAGATTGTAAGTATAGCGCCTTAACAACCTGTCACTATGTGCAATAAAATAACATTGATGTTGTCCATCATTCAAGAGTGCTTTTCTACATCTACAAAAACAATTTTATTTTTAGGTGTTTACAGTCAGCTGCATCGTGTCGCTGCGCAGGTTGAGTTGACAATTTACGAATAAAGGCGAGTCACAGCACTCAACAACTCCAATTAAAATTGCAAAACGAAAATGTAAAACTACAAATTTATATGTATCTCGCGTGGGCCCTGTAAGTAGTTATAAAAAAACGCAAAACTCCCGATGCAAAATGCAAAATTTATATGTACCCTCGCATGGACCCAATGAATTTCTGTGTGTGTGTCTTCTTATAGCAAAGTCACATCGGGCTATCTGCTAAGTCCACCGAGGGGAATCGAACTTCTGATCCGTAGACATAACACTGTACCAGTGAGGGCCCCAATGAATCTTCACACCAACTTCGGTGAAGATCCATATATACACATTCTGCGAGTGTAGTTACATAGACATACAACAAACAACAAAACTATAATTATATAGATATGATATGTTAGTGACGAAATAAGCGAAAAGCCCCTTAATTTAAAAATATGGCAAGCAGGTTTGAAATATTAGAATATTGATTTAAATAAGTGTTAATGTTATAGGTTGGGAGCTGATTATCGAATAAATATTTTAGACAACTAAATTATAAGACTATTGAAAGTCTTTAGCTTCACTTCATTAATTAATAAGGATGAGCTATACCGATCAGTTTGTAACGTCCAGAATTCGTTAAGTGAAACACTTGTTTTTGAAAGTTATCAATTAACTTTTAAATTGTGTAAGAGTTCAAGAGTATAAGGTTATTGTAAATAATGTTGATTGAACGTTTGAAACTTCAAACATGCTTTCCTTTAAGGCCTGGCATGGCCAAACGCGTAAGGCGTGTGACTCGTAATCCGAGGATCGCGGGTTCGCGCCCGCGTCGCTCTAAACATACTCGCCCTCCCAGCCGTGGGGGCGTATAATGTGACGGTCAATCCCACTATTCGTTGGTAAAAGAGTAGCCCAAGAGTTGGCGGTGGGTGTTGATGACTAGCTGCCTTCCCTCTAGTATTACACTGCTAAATTAGGGACGGCTAGCACAGATAGCCCTCGAGTAGCTTTGGGCGAAATTCCAAAAACAAACATGTCGAACTTTATGTGTTTCTCTATTCTACAAACCATCCATCAAAGCTTAAAACATCGTATGCTTATGAATAATTTGAAGGCCCGGCATAGCCAAGTGTGTTAAGGCGTTCAACTTGTAATCTGAGAGTCGCGAGTTCAAATCTCAGTCGCATCAAACATGCTCATCCTTTCAGCCGTGGGGGCGTTATAAGGTAACGGTCAATCTTACTATTCTTTGGTAAAAGAGTAGCCCAAGAGTTGGCGGTGGGTGGTGGTGTCTAACTGCCTTCCTTCTAGTCTTACACTGCTAAATTAGGGACGGCTGGCGCAGATAGCACTCGAATAGCTTTGCACGAAATTGCGAAATTCAAAAAACACAGAATAGTACTGAAGAAATGTAGTTTCAATCAGTATAAAACATCATAATGCACATAAGAAATGCTGGGATTGTCTATCAGTGGGATCGGAATATGATGTATCTGGGAAACTCACTAATGTTTTTTTTAAACAAATATATTTAACCTTATGCCACGTGGTGCTTAAAAGATTAGGAAATCTAAATTACTGGGCAGGGAGATCAATTTTGTTACATTTAAATGTGTCTCTTTATTTTGGATATTTTTGAAAAGCAATTGAAGGACTAGCCGTCTCTAATTTTGAAATGATAGACCAGAGAGGTTCGTTTTATGAATAAAGGTGATGTGAACTTTTATACGCTTAGTTGAGAAAAACGTTAGGAGTGAGGAATGTCAAGGCGACTTGTACTCTAGGTTCAGTTGAATAGAGAACTGACCATGTTAGCCAAAGGTCTTCGGTTAAAGTCGTAATTTGGGAACTTCTTTACACTTGTTTAGTTAAAAACATGTTTGACAGATTACTGAGAAAACAGATAGTCGACAGTAATTACCGCTACTTCTTAAGCTTCTCTGCTCTGACACTTAACTCATATAAAATACTTACAAATGTAATGTGCAGAGCGCAATTTTTATTCTATTTTTGTAGTAAAGGGACATAAATGGAAGAGTCTTATGTCCACAGGTTGGCAAGCTAACCAGTGAATGATGGAGTCTCAGATCTATAGTTTGGCAAGTTTGTTTGGCAAAATTAACCAGTGAAATATGTCAATAGATATTACAAGAAAATAAGTGAATGATGGAACCTTAGGTCCATAGTTTGGCAAGTTAAGCAGTGAATGATGGAACCTTAGGTCCATAGTTTGGCAAGTTAAGCAGTGAATGATTGAACCTTAGGTACATAGTTTGGCAAGTTAACCACTTGGTCATTTTCTTCTCAACGGGTTAGTAGTTTACCCAGGGCTTAATAAGCCTCAATAAATGTTGTTGAAAGGGTGAACAGTACGGTTAATGAGTACTATCAATTATACAACAAATTCAAGAACAAAAAAGTCATTAACTATTAATATTTATTATACTTGTAGTTTGATAAATACATATATTTTGTTGCATTAATTCTAGTTTAATTATACACACACACACACACACACACACACACATATATATATACAATCCATAATAAATAATTTCGTGTTTCAGTTTAGTATTTTTTGTCTTTTTTTAAACTGTAGTGAGTGAGCTGTTGTGAAAACATTATAGGTCTGAATGATATTGGAAAAAATTGAGAAACACTGGTTTACTGGAAGAATTATTGAGGTATAATGAAGTTAAATGTATTAAAACAGTTACTAAGAGAAAAGAGAAACCAGCTACTTTAATTTAAACATTATATGACAGGAAAAATAAGGAAATATTTCAACTGTTCATAAGGAATTGTTGTCTAAATACTATAATTTGAGGGAATTTTGGAGGTTCATTTTTAATTTATATTGTGAATTACTTTCAATTTTCCTTTTCGAAAGATCTTCCTCTCGTGGCTGAACGGTAAATCCAACGGCTTATAACTCTAGAAAACCTGGTTTCATTAGTTCTACCTGAATAAATCAAATTGTCAAACACTCTTACAATTTCAGTATAACAACTAATAACTTAGTCAACAATAGATACATCATTAAATACTTACATTCATTTTACTCCATTTTAACTACTTGCTATTAATAGAAACCATGTATCATTTTCGTCAGTTCAGCCTTAAAAGTAATCAGTTTTGTAACTCTTAAACTAAAACATCGATTCTATTTTTCTCCAGTTTATTTCGAGAAGAAGAAAAGAATGTTAAGAAAAAATCTAGTTTAATTAAAACCAAAATAGGCTTGATGTTTCAACTTTCTGTTGCCTAGCAATAAGAAAACGTTTATCAATATTGCTTCTTTGGTTCTCGTCCTTGCATACGTGCCCACATGGTAGCCTTACCTCTGTTTCTGTTGGTGTAAATAAATACGTTTGCAATATATGGTTTGAAGAAGCCGTTATTATATTTACTAAGTGTTTTTATATCGAAGACTCTCAGGATTAAAAATTATAACAAATTATCAAATTCCTGAATTTTAATCCGCTTATTTATAATCTATCTTAATAATGTTATGTTGTTAATTAAATTACCACTTTACGTATTTACAGACTTCTTACAAATATTAGCAATATGCCAGTAGTGAATTTTGTCTATTTTAATGCTAACCTTTCGACCATGTTCAAGTTTCAGATTAAATCACTCGATATAGACATATTGGATCTGAACAAAAAATAACATAAAAAAAACTCGTGCTTAAAGATGTTTCTACTCTCTTCTAGATGAACCAGATTTTCAGCTGTCTGAGTATTTGCTATTTCAGTGACCTCTTACTTAGGATATCTATATCGTTTGAACATAAGTGGTCACTATCGCATATTAAAGAAGAAGAGTAAATAAGAGTAACATAATCTATTTTCTAAGAGGACGGTGTCAAGGGTTATTTCAATGTGGCCATAAGTTTCATCAGGTAAATGTAACAGTTGTTGAAAGATCGTAAGGAGCGAACGAAACTGCCTCGCTTTGTGTCAAATTGTATCCTCGAGGAATGGAATCTATATTTTCTTAAAATACGTTTCAACAATATACAAATACTATGCTGTAAAGAATTAAAGCAGTTGTAACAACCGAAAATGTGACAACACGTCATTTCGGTTCCTCTAAACGTTACTGCTTTTCGTCCAGCCCTGTACATATCTATGTATGTTAGTGTGTTCCGTCTATTTGCCTTTCAGTACATACTCTGATGTCATGATTACACTCAATCAGTTAGTTTCATCAAGTAGATGCCCCACGGGGTGAGGAATCTATCCTCAGCAAGGAACGCGAAGCCACGCATGCGTTAATAACATCAGTCAGCATGTACTACATACAGAACACTGCCTGGAGCGAAAACTCAGTCCATACTTCTGAATATGACTTACTCTGCAATTTGAAAAACCTGTCATCTTCTTTTGCTATCGGGAATGTCGATCACATCTGCAGTTTTGTTGGATTGACGTTAAATTACGTCCTACTTCACAAGATAACGTCAGATAAATGTGTTTTGTTGTTGTTTAAGCCTTGAACTTTATGCTATTAAAGTAAATGCATAATCCTCATCGTCAACAAGAACGAATAAAAGCACAAAAACACACAACTTCTAAAATGATATTAATTATTGTTCATTTCGCAGAAGAAAAACGAAAGTAGTTAATAGAAGTTCTGGCGTCCTTTCTAGAAAAAATATTGACCTACACTGCCCGTTTTGTAAACTTCAGAAATAAAAACATTGATCTAATGTGACCCTTACAAAAAGCAGTTTTCCAACATCTCATTTACACACATATTACTGGCGCTATAATTTCAGTCAACAAAATCACAAGTTTTATGTATTTGCGAATTCGATTATAAACTAGTTAAATATAACTACTAGTTTTCTTACGGGTTGCAGTATGCAGTAAAGTTTGTGTCAAAGATCAGAAATCCATGAGACGTTTAATAGTTCGATAACAATACCTATTAGAGCTCATTGTTGACCGCCTTTAGGAAATGCCAAGCTTTATTAGGTGTGAAACAGAAATCAAAGAATGTATCATTCGTTGGTCCACTGATTATTAAATTGTTACTCACTATTAACACACTGGATTCACGCATAGTTTGAATGAAGGTGGTAAAAGCAGTTACCATCAAGATAATACCTTCATAAACATGGTAAAAACTACTGACAACGACCCTCATGATAACAAACAAACCATTAAGATACAAAGTATAAGACTTTAGTCTCATATTAATGGTTTAAAAACTTGCCATTTTTCAGCTACAAAGTTTTAAACATCGCTAAAGACTGCTTTTTTACTCTTGACACCAGAGGTCATCTGCTCTCTAGATAATAACAAGAGATACTTGATACCCTACATTAACAATAGTCTCAGTATTATGATGTTCGTTTTATAGTATTATATAATACTGTAATATGAAGACAGTTAAACAGTTCATAGCAAAGACAAAAGGTACAACATTTGTAAATAATAACAAAGGAAAACACGTTGACGGTCTTGTTTAGATGTGAGTGTAAGAGTGCTCAAGATGATCCTCACCTCATTAGTCTTCAACGTTTATCTTGTATTGCATATTTATATAGCGATAAGACAACAAAAATATATAATATTCTTCACATGAATACAAAACTGCAAATAATTAAAAAATGTTAAGTTACAATAAAGTTAATCTCTCCCGTGTACCATGTTCCAACTAACGTGTTAAACCAACTTAACAGAACATTGGCAGGAAGCTACAGTTATTTACAAGTAAAGAAGCAAATGGGTCTGAATCTCCAGTTAATTACATGAAAAAGAAAAACATAATCCAGAATAAACAGTTATTTATAGCCATAGAAACAAAATGAGCCCGAATATATAATTATTTACGCCCAGAGAAACTAATTAGGTCTGAATTTATAGTTATTTACACTTAAAGATTCAAAATAGATCTAAATCACAAGTAAAGAAGCAAGTGGATCTCAGTCTACAGTTCTATACAAGTAAATAAACAAATGAGTCTAAATCTGCAAGATTTTTTTACAGTGAAGAAGCAAAATAAGCCTAAATAAACAAAATAAAATTACATTGGTAAACGATATTGTAAATTATTAGAGTGTATTTATTTAAGGGTGAAGAAACTCGTACGATAACTTTATAGCTTACAGAACCAACTTCACGAAACTTGATTAGAAAGAATTTGGCATGATCAGAAACTTAGGGCGGTCGGAAGATTGCAGGTTCGAATCTCCGCATCACCAAATATACTCGTCATTTCAGCCGCGAGCGAGTTATAATGCAATGGTCAATTCCACTATTCGTTGGCCGTGGGTGGTGTTGACTAGCTGCCTTCCCTCTAGAATTTCACTGTTAAATTAGTGACGGCTAACGCAGATAGCCCTCTGGTATCTTTAGGCGAAATTCAAAACAAACCAAACCAAACTGAGTTGGAAGTATTCCATAACATGTCCAGTGAAATTCGAGATCGCGTCCATATGCATAAAAAATTGACGGAAGTTAACGTCATAATTTCTACAAATTAATTTTACATAAGGGTCACTTCAAGTTAAAAGTTTTTACCATTACAAAGAGATATATTACGAAACGACATTAAGTAATATACTATAATATTACACGTTAGGTAACGCTTGAAGCTATGGAAAAACGTCAGTTTTTTTTTTCTTTCAAAGGCAAAATCTTGACCGCATGCAATACTTGATACGCCTCTTTATGTCATTCATTTAAGTCCAGTCATGTGCCAATAGTGCTTGGCTTAATATTTACATCAGAACATGTCACGTGTATACCATAAAAACATTACACTTCAATATTTGCAGCAATCATTGTAACAATCTTAAATCAACTAAACTGAGTGTACTAATATATATAGAGAGAGTCGCTAAACATTCGTGGTCAACTTAGTATCTTTATTGCAACAGTACTGCTTTAAATATAGAATTTTTGAGCAACATAAAATAATTCTAATCTCAGACACCAAAATTTATAAAGTTGATTATCTTAGGCCTAACATTAGTTTAACATTTATTAAGTACGGCCTACATTCTATAAAAAAGATAACTGTAAAGTGTTTACGGTTTTTGATTCATGGATAAACTTCACGTACTTAATATTACTAATAAATAAACTTATAATATTATTCTAGGATCTAACGTCAGACTGTCTTTGAAAAACGTTGTTAAGTTTTTATGTAGGTCTGACATGGCCAGGTGGATTAAGGTGTTCGATTCGTAATCAGAGGGTCGCGGGTTCGAATTCCCGTCGCGCCAAACATGCTTGCCCTTTCAGCCGTGGGGGCGTTATAATGTTCGGTCAATCGCATTATTCTTTAATAAAAGAGTAGCCCAAGAGTTGGCTGTGGCTGGTGATGACTAGCTACCTTCCCTCTGTTAAATTAGGGACGGCTAACGCAGATAGCCCTCGAGTAGCTCTGCGCGAAATTCAAAAACAAACAAACAAGTTTTTATATGTTGTTGTAAAAAATTTCTACTGAAGTATATTTACTTCCGCTGTTTGTTTATAGTCGTTAAAATAATGTGCGTGTGGACGCGCATTTTCGGAACAAACAAACAACTTAGTAATGTTATTATACTGGACGGTTGTTTTAACAAAAAAATTAGTGTCATTGAAAAAAATGCCTTCAATTCCGCCACATTCACTTTAGAAATTTCCAGTTGACATATCATAATTTATAACCTAAAATATTTCTAGTCACAAGATTACTTTTTATACACGATCGATTCGTTATTTCTGTTAAATACATCTTTCGGATGCTGAAATCCAATTAGATATATGCAGCCAATAAATTCCTTGCATTGTTCTGTTCCGCTTTCAGCAGATAAGAAGTAATATCTTGAATATTTAAACATTTCATTATAAAACTTACAAGGTGGTACACTTTGCGAATTCTTCATTCTTTAAGAATATTGATTTCTTTTAAAAGGAGTTTCAAACATTTTCGCTTAATTGTCCTTGGTTGTATTGGCAGAAGCTTATAATTATATCCGAAACTGCAATAAGCTTACAAGTAATAAATGGATTGAGTGGAATATGAAAATTTCCCAAAATATATATATAAATAGAATGAATGTCACGGCTGTTCTGTTTGGTTTTTCATTCAAATTTGTTCTTTAATTACTAACCTTATTAAAGTGAACAGGATTATGATTTCAATCAAATTTCTGATTGTTGAGAATGAACAATAAGAGACCGTGTATGACAGACTGGATTTGAGTGAACTGTGTTACTCTTTCATAACGATTCAGATATTGATTAACCAACAGAAATGAAAATCTATTATTGCTTGCTTGTCACATTTTATAGTTTTCCTTTAAAACATGCCACCCGCTTATTTGTAGTCTTTTGTGGAGGCCTGTGATTAACAGAAAACAAGCATATCCTTAAAACATCAATTCACTCACACACATATACAGTTCATATGAAACTTAAACTTCCCTTTCTTACTGACAGTTATATATATGTTAGTTAGTGTGCCGAACTGTGCATCAGAAATTCCATTAGCACACACACACAAAACACAAACAAACAACAATAATAAAATCGCGGTGCGTTATAAAAAAAATTGTTTGTTATTGACGTTCGTGCAAAGCTACACGAGGGCTATCTGCACTAGCCGTTCCTGATTTAGCAATGTAAGACTAGAGAGAAGGCAGCTGGTCATCACCACCTACTGCCAACTCTTGGGCTACCTCTTTTACAAACGAATAGTGGGATTGGCCGTTACATAATAATGTCCCCACGGTTGAAAGGGCGAGCATGTTTGGTGTGACAGGGATTTAATCCCGCGTCCCTCGAATTGCGAGTCGAGCTCCTTTACCACTTGGCCTTGCCGGGCTTAAGGAATAGTAAATACACATTATTTGATTAGAGTAACCTGAAAGTTGGCGCTGAGTGCTGTTGACTAGTTGCCTTCCATCTAGCCCATCAAATCAAAATTAGAGACAGCCTATGTGTTCCACTGGGTAGTTTTGCGCGAATGCCCGGTATAAACAACGTTGACAGACGCTAGTAAAATTCACTCAGAATAGTATAATTAGGGAAATGGCCAAAAGAAATTGGAAGATGCTGCTTTCCTCACTCATTGTGTATCTTTGAAAAACAGTGGCATCAAGTCGTTATGGAACTTAACTTTATTTATACCCTCTTGTTTAATGTCTAGTGCTGAGTAACGTGTTTACATCGTGCCAATGTTTGTACATTTTTAAAGACAGACCCTCTTTCACTTCTGTGTATCTATTGTCTGTCCTTTAACAATCAGCTCACGTTTACATTGAAAAACAACTACTTTCCTATTTTAAAGGTATAAATTATTTTCAGGAAGTCTCCAGAATAATTTATCTGCTATTTAACTTTTTCGCTGTCAAGATCACGCACGTTTTCGTCTGGACACTGTCGTAACAGTTTGAAAATTGTAGTACTGTAAATAAAGATATTTCCCATCAATTTCCTCCCAGAGTTTCCTAGCTTAATGTTTTATGTAAGCAATAAAATATTTTTTTCTTTCTTCACTGTGTGTTCAAAAATAAATTTAGTACTCACAGGATCATTTATTCATAAACATGGCAGTTTAAGGGTTAAAGAGCAGAACCACACGCTTTAGTCAAGCGCTGAATGCGCAGAATGATAGTAAACTAAATTGAAAATGAAATTTATAACATTTTGATAACTAACTCTGTTGGAAAGGTTTATATCTAATACATTTTGTTGAACGTGGATAAATGATCTAGTCAATTTTAAGAGACTTATAGGAACTTTTTTTTTCTGAAGAACAGCGTTTGCCATACAAATAAGACGATGACGCACAATACTGTTTAGGTCACACACTTTCTTTAAATTAGTATAAATTTGTTTATGCTTTTTTTTAATGTTGCGCAAAGCTACTCAACCGTCCACTATAATAATATTATTAAGGTGTTTGTTTATTCCGAAAATGCGCGTCCATACACACATTATTTTAACAATTGTTAACTAGCGGCGGAAGCAAATATACTTTAGTAGACATTTTGTACAACAACATATAAAAACCTGTTTGTTTGTTTGTTTTTTAATTTCATGCAAAGCTACTCGAGGGCTATTTGCGCTAACTGTCCCTAATTTAGCAGCGTAAGACTAGAGGGAAGACATCTAGTCATCACCACCCATCGCCAACTCTTGGACTACTTTTTTATCAAGGAATAGTAGGATTGACCGTCACATGATAACGCTCCCACGGTTAAAAGGGCGAGCATATTAAGTGCGACGGGGATTCAAACCCGCGCCCATCTGATTACGAATCGAACGCCTTAACCCACCTTGCCATGCCTGATCAAATGAGTATAAATACAACTCATATTTGGATCTCAAAACGAATATTATTCTGATTAGAAGTTCCGCTTCTTTTTTTCTTAAATTGCATTTCGGCGAAAGAAGACAGTTAGTAGAGAACTAAATAAAACAAACACTTACTCGTTAAAAGACGCAACAAATGTCTAATTTATAAGCGTGATTGTGCAGTTTTATTTTCAAATCAATTTGAGCGACTTAGTTGCGTAAAACAAACTTCAGGAAATATTCTTTTGATCGCGTAATAGATGTCGCCCATAAAATAACACTTTGTTGAAATAATCCACGTTTATTTTTATTTACTACAGGAGAATCAATGTGGAAACAATTTCGGTTTCTGTTTTAAGTGAGCATTCCTGAAGTAGTTACGAAGAGAAACGTTGAGTGTCTAATTAAATAAAACAGCATTTCGATGGTATTAGGTTTATTTCTTCTGTTAATGTCTCCTATGCACTACTGGCCTGGCATGGCCGAGCGCGTTAAGGCGTGCACTCGTAATCCGAGGGTCGCGGGTTCGCGCTAAACATGCTCGCCCTCCCAGCCGTGAGGGTGTATAATGTGACGGTTAATCCAACTATTCGTTGGTAAAAGAGTAGCCCAAGAGTTGGCGGTGGGTGGTGATGACTAGCTGCCTTCCCTCTAGTCTTACACTGCAAAATTAGGGACGGCTAGCACAGATAGCCCTCGAGTAGCTTTATGCGAAATTCCAAAAACAAACAAACAAATCCTATGCACTACAGAAATTAAATAACATCTCCTGTTTCAGTTAACATAAAAACAACACAGTTGTTTTAAATCCTAGTAAGCACCCATAATCTGTTTCAACAGCTACACGAGGGTTATCTGCGTTAGCCATCCCTAATTTAGCAGTGTGAAACAAGAAGTAAAATAATTATTTATCACTACCCACCACCAACTCTTGAACTACTCTTTCATCAAATAATGCCACCATGAGTGAAAGAGCGAGTATGTTTGGTATAATGGGAATTCGAACCCGCGAACTCCGGTTAGGAGTCGAGCACCCTAACCAACCGGACACAAATTAAAAGAAGTGAGCGTCTCTACACATCAACTTACAATATAGTGTGAAGACCACTTTCACCTAGAAAAGGAGAATTAATTGAAATAAAGAAGATAACTTGGTTGTTTCATCACATATTCGCAAGTCATGATTTTTAGGCTATCTAAAACGTACAAAGAGCATAATAAGCATGTTTAATCTGATCTTAACATCATAAAGTTAATGTTTAGATTTTGACTCCAGTTTCTTTCTTAAATCGAAGCTACATTAACATTGAAGTCAGGAGACTTACATTTGAGAGACCGGTTTACAAATTTTGAATTTAGAAAAACGTGGTTATTTTTATTACATTAAGAGTAGCTGTTATCTACGGAGCGTTTAGCACAACTGAAAATAAACAAATTTGTTTGTTTGCTTGCAATTAAGCACAAAGCTGCTCAAGAGTTTATCTGTACACCGCCCACCACAGGTATCTAAACTCGGTTTCTAGAGTTGTAAGTCCACAGACATGCCGCTGAACGACTGGGGAGAAATTAAAATAAAACCAAGTGCAGGTAATACTTAAAAGGTGTTAACATAGAAAGGCACTACGTAAGTGTAAGTTCAATAATACTTTGATCACAGTTTTAAGAACTCTAATTTTAGCTGTGTGCGCATATATAAAAGTGACGGCCAACCAATTAGTGCAGATGATGGGTGTTAGGATGCTGCTAATTGGTTGTCTTTCGCTCTGTAGTCCAAAAATTAATGACGGCGGCCTTAGAAACTTTAACATAAATACAAATTCATCACTTTTTAAGAACTTACACTTGACGCTTCATTTTACTTAAACGTTAAACAAATGACGTAGTATATGGTTACTTTTATTCTTGTAGTTTAGCTCGGGCAAAATATTCAATATCTGTTCAAACGGCAGTTAAAGGGAAATTTTAGGCACGTTCATTATTTCTGCACAATGGCTGATTGTATTTTACCAGGTAAACCTTACAATGAAACATAAAGTGGATTAATATTCAAGTTAAAATTATGAAAATATATGCTTGTAAATACGTTATGTATAGCGGTGACACAATGGTCAAGCACATTGCTGTCACACTGGTGTGGTCCAGCATGGCCAGGTGGTTAAAGCGTTTGACTCGTAATCTGAGGAATGCGGGTTCTAATACCCTTTACACCAAACATGTTCGCCCTTTCAGCCGTGGGACTGGTGTAATGTGAAAGTCAATCCCACTATTCGTTGGTAAAACTGTAGCCCAAGAGTTGGCGGTGGGTGGTGATGACTAGCTGCCTTCCTTCTCGTCTTACACTAATAAATTAGGGACAGCTAGCACAGATAGCCCTCTTGTAGCTTTGCGCGAAATAAAAATATGTGCTCTTCACACATCGATATCATTGTAACTCTATCGAGCAAAAATTAATAGCAAGTTTAAAACTCATATTCAGCTCCTTAACTGTTTCCCAGTGGCACAGCGGTATGTCTGCACCAGAAGAGCTGAAGGAAACCATAGCATGATCGAGCCACCTCTGTGTTTAACTGCAGGGACGGTGTTCTTTGGAAGATTTCGTTCCCTATTCTTACGGAAAGTATAGCGAACATAATTGTGGCCGAAAAGCTGGATTTTAGTCTCGTCTGACCAAAGAATACTCTTCCGATAGGTAGAGGGTTTATCTACATGCTTTCTTGCATACCTTAATCGTGCTTCTAAATAAACAGACTTTAAATATGGAGTTCTACGAGG
This sequence comes from Carcinoscorpius rotundicauda, assembly GCA_011833715.1. Lineage (NCBI taxonomy): Eukaryota > Metazoa > Arthropoda > Merostomata > Xiphosura > Limulidae > Carcinoscorpius > Carcinoscorpius rotundicauda. Next base: position 62,781,848 of record CM022398.1, read on the forward strand.
ACGGCATGCTGTGAGCCCAGAACTGTAGAGGTGCTTACTTCAACCCCAGCTTCCCTTACAAGTTTCTGTATGTCATTACATGTTAAACGAGGGTTCCTACTAACTTCTCTCAGAACCTTCCTCTTCGTTCTCTCTAGATTTTGGTGAGGCATCCGGAACGAAGGAGGTTAGCTGTTGATCCTGTAAGCTTAAACTTGACAATTATGCTTTGAACAGTAGATTTCAGCACATTAAGTTATGTAGCAATACGAAAAGAGACACACAAGACTTGTATTTTACAATAATTCGTTTTTTAAAATCACTGGACAGTTTCTTTCTGTCCGTCATGATAACCAACCAGATAATGACGGCGCTAAAATGTCGGAAGTATATTTCTTTGCTGGCTAAATTCCAATAATTGTGAACCTAGTGTCTTGTTCTGGAATGGTATAATGTAGTTTATTTTCCAAACTAAACAAAAGTTTTCGGGAATAAAAGTTTTTTTCACACGTTCTGAACTATACGAACACTTTCTGCTCCTACTATTTTTGGTTATTTGTTTATAAACAGTTTATTTTTCGTTTAATTTACATAAACATTCATGTAGATGTGTCTAATCGTGACACTTTTTAAGTTATGAGAAAAAAAAACACTCAGAAAGCAGGCGTACAAACACTTTCTGTCGTAACTGTAGCATATTGTGTAGCTTTGTGTTTAATTCCAATATATCATTTTTCGTTCTTAACTATTTTCTAGAAAGTCCGGTATGATTCTAAATAAAAAGTGATACGAATTGTTTTTCAATTTATTAAAAATATCAATTCATTTTTACAGCGGGTATTTTTTTTTTTTTTTACAGAGATAACGAAGATAAAGATTCGAGTGCCTTAGCCACCTGCCCATGTAATACAACCAACATTTAAATAGAAACAAATTTAACACATCGACATTATTTGGTCTTTTGTTCAAAAATTAAGATAACGTTTATCAGTGTGTCGATGGTTGAGTTGTAAAATACTCGCTTAGCCCGAGTTCGGTTTCTGGCCACTGTAATACACTTCACTTTTTGTTTGACTTATATGAAGAGGAATTTTGAAAACCTTTAAGGATGGCTATAAACCCACTTTCCTGGCAGTATTTAGTTAACATTGGTTAGAGACTATAATTTCTTTATCTGTCTGGAAACACGCACAGCTAACATTAACTGACACAACTTCGATTCGCTGATGCTTTAAATAGCTCCATTTAATACATAATTAAGAATGTAACACAATGATATAAAAAGTATTCTTAGTGTTCCAATGTCACAGGTTTGTTGGAATATTACTTTTTGTGTAATTAGGAAGACCAAATATGAAACAACCGGAGCAGTTTTAGTGTGATGGTATACTGTATTTTTAACAACCAGAGCAGTTTTAGTGTGATGGTATACGTGTATTATTAACAACCGGAGCAGTTTTAGTGTGATGGTATACACGTGTTATCAACAACCGGAGCAGTTTTAGTATGATGGTATACATGTATTATCAACAACCGGAGCAGTTTTAGTGTGATGGTATACATGTATTATTAACAACCGGAGCAGTTTTAGTGTGATGGTATACATGTATTATTAACAACCAGAGCAGTTTTAGTGTGATGGTATACTGTATTATTAACAACCAGAGCAGTTTTAGTGTGATGGTATACGTGTATTATTAACAACCGGAGCAGTTTTAGTGTGATGGTATACATGTATTATCAACAACCGGAGCAGTTTTAGTGTGATGGTATACATGTATTATCAAACATAGAAGAACAGCAACTGATTGTACCCTGGTGGAACAGCAGTAAATCTGCAACATTTCAAAACCAAAATCCAGGGTTCGATTTATATAGTGGATATAGCATATGGCCCAGTGTGGCTTAGCTTGACAACAAATAAACATCAACTGACTTTCTCTAAGTCTTAAAAGTAGTGACGCATTAAAATGAATTATTTACAGTTGAGGTACCTACTCATGATCGTAGGTAACAAATGTGAACAAAATCCCTTAGAAGTGAGGAAAATTCTAATTAAGCATATGTTTATTTATACATGATTTGATTCGGTAAAAGCCTATAATTATGTCAACCAATACGAGTTCAAAATGCTTCAGTGAATTTTAAACTACGTTACTGCTTAGTGAACTGATGGATTTTAACCTTAAGTGTTTCCTCGATTACAATATTGTTACTCGTTAGAATTCAAGGAGTGCAGAATAGTTTTTCATAAAAGATTCATCATACTTCAGTGTTTTGAAATACACGCAAAGCTACACGAGTGCTATCTGCGCTAGCCGTTCCTCATTTAGCTGTGTAAGACCAGGTAAGACAACTAGTTATCAATACCCACCGTCAACTCTTAGGCTATTCAACAAATAGGGAGATTGATCGTACATTATAACGCCCTCACAGTTAAAAAGGGGAGGATGTTTGATATGACGGGGATTCCAACCCGCGAATGACTAGTAGAGAGCCTTTACCACTGGGCCATGCCTAGCCTCAGTATTTTGAAAAGCAATATTTTATACATTGATTACACAACAGACAAACTTCAAAAAAGAAGAATACCAACTGACGTTTTCATGGATTTTTTTTACAAATTCAAGCCATGTTTATAGTGAGTTTACACATATATGAGCATCATATGATATATCTAAGTAATTTAGACTCGAAGGCTTTGAATATAAGAATGAATATTTTACTCTCTTTGGTTTAATGTTCCTGAGAATACATGTAATACAAGCAGTGCTTTGGATAAACCTGTGTCCTGATTCTGTATTACTGAGTTAACATTTAATAGTCGCCTAATATTCCTTATTTCAGTATCAAAGAAAATATGTTCAATGTCATGAATAAACGTAAGCAACTAGACCATGGATTCTCAACCGGGGTCCATGGAATATTTCTGCGGGTCCACAGGCAAAACATAACAAATTGGGGGTCCACAATGATATTTTGGTGGTCCATGAAGAAAACCAACGCAGAATGGTTTTTATTATTAAAAATTCATTTTCTACTGTAATTTTGGTTGGACGCGAAAAAAGCTAAAGTAGACATTCAAACGAATTTGGATGTATTTTCTAGATTTTGAAAAATTTCCAGAAAATTGCCTTGAAAGCAATAAAAAAAAAAGAAAAAAATAAGTGATAAGAGCTGGTTTTAAATATGCGCCTCAGGCAGTCGGTTCTTTTCCTATTATATTGTCTGTCTGACCTTCGCCCTCCCATACTAATCTCCTTAGGGAATTTATTCCAGAAATACTTCGATCTGTCAAACCCTTCTAGGGAAAAATCTATTAAAATGTCGACTTGACCCAAACAGTTTACTTCAGTTTAATGTTGAGCTCCATCGTGAAAAGGTAAGAGATATTAAAAGTTCCTAGTACAGACATTCTTTCGTATTTTTTTTAATTTCTGCATTTCAACAATGAAAAAAATATTTCCCAGTATAAAAAGATGAAGATAAAAATGGCAAATTTTTCCCGTTTTGATAAATTTCAAATATCAATTCATATTTTGGCAGTTACTTGATATAATTATCAGCTTTGAGGAAGTTAAATATGTCAATGGTGACCCTAATGATAATAATGAATGACTTGTATAGTTTTTTTTTTAATCATTCAAGTTATTTTAACTATAGCATTTCTATTTACCAGTTTTACCTCGAACATTTATCATGCACTCTGTTTCTAAATATGTGTTTTATTTGTCGAGAAATTTCTAAAAATGAATAGCAATATATATAGTTAGATATTATAAAATGCAATAATTGTATTACCAGCTGTATATATATTAATTATATATATATATATTTTTGAAAACATCCCATGGCTGTTCCAAGTAAAAAGAAGTGCCGACAGAACTCCGATGAATTTTTGTCTTATGGATTTATTCCAACACCACATAATGAAACGAAACCAATGTGCCTCATATGTATGGATGTACTTTCAAATGATAGTATGAAACCTTGTAAACTAAAAATCCATCTAGAAAAGAAGCACACAGGGGAGAAAGATAAACCTGTAGAATACTTTAAAAAAACTTCGTGGTGATTTCCAAGCTAGAAAAACAGTGTCTCAATTGTTTTATAACAAAGTGTGTAAAATGAGTGATGGTTTACTGGCATCATATGAAATTAGCAAAATAATAGCAAAGGCAGGAAAACCCCATAACGTTGGTGAAACAGTAATTCTATCAGCGGTGTCTGTTATAATTTCGTCAGTTATGAAACAAAATGCAAGTAAAATTATTAATTCCATCCCTTTAAGCAACTCTTCTGTTTCACGACGCATTGATGAAATGGCAGAGGATGTAGAAAAACAATTGATAGCCCATTTGCAAGTGAAACAGTTTGCCCTTCAACTTGATGAATCCACTTTAAGAGATAATGAGGCCATTTTATTAGCATATGTTAGATTTAACAATGATGAAGGACCCAAAGAGGAAATGCTTTCTGCTAGAAGTCTTGTGACAGACACAAAAGGTGAAACAATTTTTAATGAAGTTGTTACTTTATTTCCAGGAAAACAATATTTCACTCAAAAATATAATCGCTTGTGCTTCTGATGGTGCACCATCTATGACAGGCAGATAAAAAGGTTTTATTGTACATTTAAAAAAAAGCTGTCCCGGAAGTATTTTGTATTTACTGCGTGATACACCGTCAACACTTAGTTGCAAAGAAAATGAGTGCACGTTTGCATGATGCCCTTACTGTCGTAATACAAGTAGTTAAACATTAAATCAAATTCTCTCCGAGACCGCCTTTTTCATGAATTATGTAATTTTATGTAAGCAAAATGGAGAAGAGTTTGAGCGGCTTGTATTACATACAGAGGTGAGATGGCTATCAAAGGGGAATTGTCTTCAGCGTTTCACTGCACTTTGGGATTCTATTGTTTCCTTTCTTGCTAACACACAATTTGGAGAACAGCTGCTTGCAAATAAATGTGATGTGTTTTTCTTATTAGATATATTTGAAAAATTAAATTCACTTAATAAACAGCTCCAAGAAAAAAGATTCTGATCTGATATCTAGTAAAAGTGCTATTGCTGCTTTTCTGAGGAAACTACAGTGTATAAGAATAATATCAGGCGTCGTGAACAGTTTCCTTATTTGGCCTCTGATTTGCAGCGATTTGCAAGATGAAGATCTTGCATTATATAGTGAACATATGGAAAATATGCATGAAGATATGCAAACTCGGTTTAGTGACCTACTCATGATGGTTATACCGACTTGGGTTTCAATTCCTTTCGAAGTTAATGTTGCCGATATAGACGTATCTTTGCAAGAGCCTCTCATCGAATTAAAAAGTGATGAAATAATGCGTGCAAAATTCAAAGATGGAAAGTACAATGTATGGAAGACAAATGATGTTACTACAAAGTACCCTTTGCTCTGAGATAAAGCACAGTTCTACGTTACTGCTTTTCCAACATCTTATCTTGTTGAATCGGGATTTAGTCGCGTTTCTCAACTGTTATCAAAAGCTCGCAATAGACTTGACATTGTGAAAAGAGGTGATCTTCGATTATCATTAACATCGATGGAACCAGATATAAAGAAACTCGCCGAGCAGCATCAACCACAGGCATCTCATTGAATAAATATGCCTCTCTCTCTTTTTTTTTTTTGTTATCACACACTTAACTTTAACTGGTTCATCAAAAATTTTAACCAGCGTACTTAAATAAATGCTGCAGTGAATTCAATTGCCTGAAGAGCTCTGATCTCCATGGACTTGACCATGGAAGAAACATTATAATATTGTAATACAAGATATTGGTAAAGAATTATTATCACAATAATTTTGATTATTATTATTATTTCTAATTATCATTATTGTCGTAGAATACTTTATTTGCATTAAATTAGTTTTCATTTAAAAATAAAGCTTAATTATATACTCTTTCTTTGATTATTAAAACCTCAAAATTTATATCAGTGAAATATAGAATATTGTCTTCTTATGGCCAATAGTTATGAAGGGGTCTACCAAGAAAAAAAGAAGTGAAAAGGGGTCCATGGGTAAAAAAAGGTTGAGAACCACTGAAATAGACGAAGACATAGGTATCTGAAGCTACTCTTGAAGCATGAAACATATAATATCATTCGAATATCAGCTTATTCCTGTGGTATAAAGAGCATTCTTATAACATTTTTACCTTCTGCACTGTAAATGAAATTACATTCCTTACCACTCGCAAAGAAAAAAGTGACGTTGTTTCATCTTCTTCGCAAACTTATATTTTATCTATTATGCAAAACTATACAGCATCCCCAAACCTCACAAACTCGATTGTCCACTACGATCCATAACGTCAACCTACGAATCATTTAACTACAACCTCGTGGCATAACGTGGGCATTTTCTAAATATGTATCGTCATCTGGTTGCTTTCTCAAAGACTATTTCAACTTTAAATCTATTCTTATTCAACTAAATCATAAAGCCTTAATAGCCAGTTTTGATGTAATCTCCCTCTTGATAAAAGTCCCAAGAACTGAAGCTTACAAGATAGCTTTAGAACTTTATATCCAATACCCCAATCCATTGATACACATCCTCAGCAACCAATTAGCAACCCTTACAGAATCCAGTCCACCAAAACTAGTTTTATGTTCAATAACCAAAACTACCTGCAAATAAATGGGCTAAATATGGGGAATCCTGTGTCACCAGTTCTAACCAACATTTTTATGACACAGATTGAATCTCAAGCGATCAATTCAGCCTTACACTCACCACAAGTATGTTGATGATACAATTGCTGAATTCACGTCTAAAAAACACATACTTAGTTTATTCAATCCCGTTAACTTGATACACCTCAACATTAAGTTCACACCTGTGAACAGCAAAAAACTAACCAAATAGCATTTCTTAACCTCAAAATCACTAGAACTGATACCAAATTCAAAACAGAAATCCACAGAAAAATCACCCGTACTGGATTATACATTCCATGGGGCTCAGCACATAAAATAAAACAAAAACTCAACATGTTAAGAAACCAAATAAACACAGCCACAAAACTATGTTCACCTGATAAAATTAACAATGAAACCAACAGAATAAAACAATACTTCACCAACATCAACAGATTTTCTCAAAAACCGTGAAAAACATTATACGCACACACCTGACAACAAACAACAATAAATCCAAAGATACAACAAACTACGAGACTTTATACTGCTGCCCACCATATGTTCCCAACATCAGAGAAAAAACAGCCAACATTTGGAAAAAAATTTGTAAAAAACACAACATTCCAGTGAACACCGAATTTATTCAAAAACCAGGTACAAAACTAAAGTCCACAGTATGTAAAAACTACACTGACAAACACAACACTAATATAAACATTAAAAATCAAATAAACACAACTAAAGAAAACACCCAGATATTAAGTAGGGAAACAAATATAAAGAAGTGCAAAATCAAAGAAGCCCTACTTATAGAGCAACTAAAACCAAAATTGAACCAATAAAAAGGAAAACCTTTATATTTTTGTTGTTTATAATTAAGCACAAAGCTACACAATGGGCTATCTGGGCTCTGCCCACCATGGGTATCAAAACCCGGATTTTAGCGTGTAAGTCCGCAAACATACCGCTGAGCCACTGGGGGTCTGAAAACTTTTTTATCTATACCACTTAATAACCTAACATCCACCTGCAACGCCCCCTACAATCCAGTATATTTTAAACTCTTTTCCCTAAGACATGTGTCCATCAGCGGTCACATTCAAACTCCATCTTTCTTAACCTGAAGATGACCTAGGAAGGTCGAAACGTTGTTCTCTCCTTATCAACAAAAGTGTTAATACGCATAACAGTCGTTCTAAGATACATACTAAAATAGTTGATATTTGAAGCATGTTCATTTTGAAACAGTTCAAAATAGGTTATTCATATTAACAAATGAATGCAAAAGCGGCAATGTGACTATGGGCGCTATGACAGGACATTTTATTTTTAACGTTTTGACTGCTAGTCTCCAGAGAGAAAAAATGTCCAAAGTAACTCTCTGACCTAATCTGTAACATAACTTTGACTAGTGTAGTTGTAACAGATATGGTGGAGTTTCGGCTTTAGTGGACTAATTCTGCCTATTTCCAACAGCAGTCTATTAAATTCTAAACCCTGTTTTGATTAGTATATTTAAGAATTATAAATCAAGCTTTACAATTACACTGTGAAAAAACTGTTTGTTTCGAAGGGTTACAGCAACAATAAAAATATCTGAATTGCTTGTTTGTTTTGTAATTTCGCACAAAGCTACTCGAAGGCTATCTGTGCTAGCCGTCTCTAATTTAGCAGTGTAAGACTAGAGGGAAGGCAGCTAGTCATCACCACCCACCGCCAACTCTTGGGCTACTCTTTTACCAATGAATAGTGGGATTGACCGTCACATTATACACCCCCACGGCTGGGAGGGCGAGCATGTTTAGCGCGACACGGGCCCAAACCCGCGACCCTCGGATTACGAGTCACACGTCTTACGCGCTCGGCCATGCCAGGCCTTATCTGAATTGCTATTAAACACTCTAATTGTTAGAAACCTGTACGAGTTTCATCACTTATATTCACTATAGCTTTATTTATATTAAAGCTTTTTGAACTAGTTATTTTTAGTCTTATTCTGAACATTCCATAGTTTCAAACAAACCGATTCTCATTAGTAAAACTGCTGTGGAATCAACAATTTCAGAGAAACATGTTCAGGAAATCAGTAGATTTTCATCTATGCTAATTTTTTTGGGTAATAGGATGCAAACCAGGCATAAATTTATTCTCAGGATAAAATAACTACAAGGCCATGCATTGCCCCTTTGTGTTTTTGTTCTAAATATTTTAGGATCCGGTGTTTTAATGATATGAAATAATTTTAAAAACAAATTGTGTTTAAAAGCATTTTTGCTTGCTTAACGTTAAGCGCAAAACTACACAATGTTCTCTACTTTTCATGGATATTGAAAACCGGTTTTCGTGGTTTGTGTTGATGACTTGCTGCCTTCCCTCTAGTCTTACATTGCTAAATTAGGGACGGCTATCGCAGATAGCCCTTGAGTAGTTTCGCGTAAAATTCAAAACAAACAAAACAAAAAACAATAATCGTGATGACAACTAAGGAAAGCGTCATAATTATCACTAATACTTTTTGTTTCTCTAATGACTTCCATTCATATCCTAATGGAAATTCTAAAGCATATCCAATTGGTATAACTGCAGAATTTGAATTTGTTTCATGATAGAAATAGGTTTATATTTGGTCTTTTTAAGGAAAAGTTTATTTCTGGTTCCAAAACAGCAGAGTGTTAGAGAGTGAATCCTATTTTTTCTCATTTTTCTAGTGCACGATATTTATTTGAGTATATAAAAATGCTATACTGAATCAACTGCACACCCATCACATTCTTGAACATGACTTTCTGAACAATTATTTCAACTAAAGACCGTATCATCACGCATCTTTAAGCTTTATTCTATTTTCGGGGCCTGGGAATTCAATTATAAAATTGGCGTGATTTCATGACTTAAAAATCATCCTTCAACAATCTGCAGAATGAAAAAGAGAAATTATGAGATAACCGTTAGAAATATAACAACAAAAATAGGATTTGAAATTAAAATATCATGAACTGTAAAATAACTTTAGGTAATAAAAGCTTTTAAAAAGTATACGTTGAAAGATTCAATAAACAAAAATATTTATTAATAAAATACACTAACGCTTCAGATGTTTCCCACTCCTGCCGTTGGTCACAAATGAAAAAAAAGGCGAGAGTTTATAATAGAAGTATCATTATAATTGTCCCCCACTAGTACAGCGGTAAGCTTACAACGAAGTTACAACGTTAAAATCAGGGGTGGACTCAGCAGATAGCCCGAAGCGGCTTTGCTAAATAAAAAAATCTCACTCACATCATTATAATATGGCCAAGTACAATATGATCTTTAGAAATACAAACAGAACCCTCCGTCTTCAATGAGCTTAAACTCATCTTTGAAAGGAGACGAAAAGAGAAGTTTTAAACTTGAAATATGAAAATAATCTACTTTTAATTTTAATAAAAGATACTGTGCTAAAATGAAATATTTTAAAAATAAATCCAATAGAATAATTGGTCAAATAATGGTGGCTCCTGAGTATTGCTTCTTGTTTATTATTTACTGCAAGTAGGAAATGTTTGATACAAGTATTCCCAAAAGCGAAATAATATTTCTGTCAGATGTTAAGGTAGTGTTCTTGCCAAAAGTCCACTTAGGCCTATCCACTTTATAATTTCAGTTGACAATTCGAACTACCTTTCCATATTTCTATCACACTAGTAGTCTGTGTATAATTCACTTACTAGTGGGCACGAGTTACCTACAGTCATATACTACTTACTCTTCCAGTAATCGTTTCATCTGCTTTCTTCAAAATATCGTCTGTTCTTTTTTGTCAAAGTGTCCTTAGGCTAATTCAGTTACTTTAGAACTACGCTTTGACGGAATAAATTATTATTATTATCTTTTTTGTTATTGTTAGTCTTACTCTGACATATTAAACGTTAGGCCTATCACTTCTACTGGCCTGGCATGGCCGAGCGCGTTAAGGCGTGCACTCGTAATCCGAGGGTCGCGGGTTCGCGCCCGCGTCGCGCTAAACATGCTCGCCCTCCCAGCCGTGGGGGTGTATAATGTGACGGTCAATCCCACTATTCGTTTGTAAAAGAGTAGCCCAAGAGTTGGCGGTGGGTGGTGATGACTAGCTGCCTTCCCTCTAGTCTTACACTGCTAAATTAGGGACGGCTAGCACAGATAGCCCTCGAGTAGCTTTGTGCGAAATTCCAAAACAAAACAAACAAATCACTTCTACTGCAGTTAACTTCACGCCGCACTTTTCGTTAGCAGTGACTTTACTCTCTTCTGCTACTCTATCGCCACCCGGTGGTGCGTAAATCTACTGATTTCCAACACTAAAATCGGTGGGCTCAGCAGATAGTCTGATGTGGCTTTGCTAAAAAAAACAAACACACCCACACACGCTACTCTGTTTGCTATTTCTAGCTCACCTCATATTATTTATATGGTTATTGCTAAATAGTCTGCTCAATATATTCTCAGCGTCGATGAGTTACAAACACAACTTCCAATAATCGTCTGCTTTTGAAACTCCGATAATAAAAACTCGGCAATTGTCCAATACTCATTCACAAAGTTACATCTACATTAAACAGTCTCCTACATTATGACAATTTTGCTACTAGACGACGTGGCTAGAAATTAGATTTTTCTGTGAAAATTCTAAAGATTTGAAGTTTGGAAATAATTAGTACAGCAACTTTCTTTTCTAGTTCATTGCCTGGCCCTAGAAAACCTTTTCATGAGGCTATAGACTATATTAATTAAAACTTTTCATACGTCTAGCTATTTAGAATTATATATTTGCTGAATGAAAACAGTTTGTGTTTCTATTTTTTCTCACAGAATTGCGAAAAAAAATTCATTTTTATATCAATGCCTGAGAAATTATCTTAGAATACTATAATGTAGTCACGTGACTTTGAAATATGATCCTGTAACATGCTATAAAACTGTCGTCAATTTTAACGTACGTTGTTGACAACTAGATGTGATCAGTTGATCTATATCGAACATGTTGTATCGGGTCATCCGTTAAGTAATGTCCGATTTTTGGATCATAAAAAGACAAATAATTTCAAACTCTTTTAACATTATTTAATCAATAAAATATCTTCCATTATTATTAATTATTTCCCCCCCAACAATTCACAAGCTTTTAAATTCCCCTTCTATAAAATTCTTCTGGTTTGGAGGAAAAGAATGTAGAGAGGGTAGTTTTGACATCTTCATGTGTTCCAAAATCTTTCTCATCAAGATAATTCCGCAAATCTCGGAATAGATGATAATCAGATGGGGCAGGTATAAATAATAAGGAGGATATGGAAGTTTTTTCCCAGTCTAGCTCTTCAATCTTTGCAGATGTGATCCTTTTTGTATGGGGCCTTGCATTATCCTGGTGTAACACAACACCTTTACGATTGATGAAAGCAAGCCTCTTTTCTTTCAGTGAAACATTCAAGCGCTCTAATTGTTGACAGTAGAAGTCTGATGTAATTGTTAGATTGAGTGGCAACAACCCAAAGTGGATCACACCAACAATATCCCATCAAACGCTTAACAAAGCTTTTCTAGGGTGGAGGTCCATTTTGGGCTGTGCTTTAGCCATTGTCTGCAGAGCTTAACATTTTTATAAATTATCAACTTTTCATCTCCAGTCACTAACCTGTCCAAGAAAGGTGAGTTACATTCACGAGAGTGCAGAGAAGTGCAATGGTCTAGTCTTGCTATAAGGTTGGCTTCTGTCAAATCATGGAGAACCCATTTTACAAATTCTGACAACTTTCCAAGCTGCTGCAGATAACGGTAAACTGTTGAATGGGTTGAATTAAGCTTTTGTACTACTTCTTCATCTGTTACATCGCAATCTTCATCAAGTGTAGCCAGCAGCAACCCATCGTTAAACTGAACAGAACGACCTGAATGTGGCGCATCACTTAACTGCAGTCACCTAATCTTAACTTCTGAAACCACATTCGACATATTCTTTCATTGACAGACTCCGCACTATAAACACCTTGAATGTTTCGTGTAGTTTCTGCTGCATTATTGCCTTTTTAAAACACATAAAGCATTATATGCCCAATGTACTCCTTAGACACATCCACCTTCATAACAATTTATTTGATTAATGATCTGAAAAATTGGTGTTGGGTTAGTTTGTTTTATTTGTCTGAACATTTTTATACACGTTCTACTACACATTTTAGTCATTCAAAACCTTCTACAAAGACAGAAGTGATGATGCACTTTCTGTGTTAAATTTTCGGACATTATTTATGGGATGATCTGATTTTATTTGTTTGTGTTTGAATTTCGCGCAAAGCTACTCGAGAGCTATCTGCGCTAGTCCTCCCTAATTTAGCAGTGCAAGACTAGAGGGAAGGAAGCTAGTCATCACCACCCACCGCCAAGTCTTGGGCTACTCTTTTACCAACGAATAGTGGGATTGCCCGTCACATTATAACGCCCCCACAGCTGAAAAAGCATGTTTAGTGCGACGGGAATGAGAACCCGCGACTCTCAGATTACGAGTCGCAAGCCTTAACCTATCTGGCCATGCTGGGCCTGATCTGATATATTCAGTGGAGTTTAATAAGGTGATTCAAAAAAGAAAAAAAAACTCTTGAACTGCAAATTAAATGATAAAAAATACGCGTTGTGTATATTTAGATGGTTTCTGTATATAAGTCATTGTATTCGTAATCATTTGGGTTTTCGAACGTCATTAAAATTTATTAATCATACTAAACATTTTGTAAACAAAAATTTTATTTTCTATTGATTAAGAGCAATACAATGGTGATATTTTATTAACAATATATTGTTAACACTTTCGTATCGCAACACTGACTCATTTTTTTGTTAAACTAACATAAAAATAAAATAAAAAACCAAAAAGAATGAATATCTTAAGTCCACACAAAATCGTACATGTCATGAAAGTCGATATCTTTTTTTCTGATAGATTTAAACGTCGCTTTCTAGGTGGCTCAGTGGTTAGATTGAGGACACGTGTTAAAATTAGAGGTTCGATCCTGGTGAGTGGTAGCCCGTTGAGTAACCATGTACTTAAACAAAGGCGCTTAGAAGTTAAAGTGGATGAAGAAAATAACTTTTACCGAAATAACAAATATTTAATGACGACGAATAAAGCCGTTAAAGGTTGAATTTGTAAAATTTTGTTTCCTTACATATATATGTAAAACATATTTTCATAATATATACATGTTAATTAATGAATCCCCCTTCGAAGCTTTTATAATAAACAAGAATAAAAGAACAAAGTAAATATTTCTTTTTACAAAATCGGTTGTTTTTAGAGATAAGATTATGTGTTATTTTTTCAATGAATCATCACAGTTTTTAAAAAACAACAACATTAACGTATATTTTTGTGAGTATTGGTACGCTATCATTGGTTTTACTCTAAAGTAAAGGTGTTGTAAGGTGGAGTTGTTGTAAAGACACTAGAAGTACTCAAGTTTTCCTAGTGGCCCAGGAGTTGGATAAGTACTTGTAGCTTTCTTTATAATGTCTCAATAGTTGACATCTGTGACAGCACAAGTAGTCCTAGTAAGTAGTCTAAATTCTCGAGATCTACTTGTGTAGTAACGCAAAAGGTACTTTCATTTACATTATGTAATTGATATTTTCTGTCTAGCAACCTCAAACTTTTTATACTTATTTAAATACTAAACATCTTCCGTGTAACAGCCCAAGAGATATCCTGATATATATATTTAAATACTCTAAAGCATCTGTCTAACAGCCCAAGAGATATCCTGATATATATATTTAAATACTCTAAAGCATCTGTCTAACAGCCCAAGAGATATCCTGATATATATATTTAAATACTCTAAAGCATCTGTCTAACAGCCCAAGAGATATCCTGATATATATATTTAAATACTCTAAAGCATCTGTCTAACAGCCCAAGAGATATCCTGATATATATATTTAAATACTCTAAAGCATCTGTCTAACAGCCCAAGAGATATCCTGATATATATATTTAAATACTCTAAAGCATCTGTCTAACAGATCAAGAGATGTCTTTATATACATCTCAGTATTGGGCAGTTTCTGTCAAGCAGACCAAAATATATTAAGAATTAGGTACAAGCTCAATAATACTCGTTAAGGAGTTTAAGAGCTCCATAAAGGCAATCAAAATTAGACATAATTCTGTTTATTAGTTTAAGCAAGCTGTCTAGATGGATACCATTAAAAAGTTTTTAGTCAGTTCAAAAATATTATTTGTTTGTTTTTTGAATTCGCGCAAAGCTACATGAGGGCTATCTGCGCTAGATGACCCCAATTTAGCAGTGTATGACTAGAGAAAAGGCAGCTTGTCATCACACCTACCGCCAACTCTTGAGCTTTTACCAACTAATAGTGTGATTGACTTTAACATTATAACGCATCCCACGGCTAAAAGGGCGAGCATGTTTGGTGTGACGGGAATTCAAGCCCGCAACCCTCAGAGTGCGAATAGAATACCTTAATCAACTGGCTATACTGGGCCGGCCAAAAATATTAAGAAATGTAAACAAACACGACAGATATATTTAACACCCTAAGATATCAGAATATAGAGTTGAATACTCGATAGCTTTAACCAGATTATTGTTTGCCTGACAGCCAGTAAAACAGTTGCTTCTTTACCCTAGATAATTATTGTACGTCAGATGGTTGTTTTTGTTGTTTTAAATTTAGCACAAAGCTACACAATGGGCTATCTGTGCTCTGCCCACCACGGGTATCGAAACCCGGATTTTAGCGTGTAAGTCCGCAGACATACCGCTGAGCCACTGGGGGGCACGTCAGATGGACACTCGTCAATACTCGCCCACAAGTCTACAAAATCGATTAAACCTTTATCATTTTCTTACAGTTTATTTCAGCATTCAGAAATATCAAATGTTCAGCCTCACAATTCTGGACTTTCGGTTTCGTTGGCAAAGAGAATTTGGTAAGATATAACAAATAAACGTATGAAAAGTTGTGAATGTCAGTCATACGAATTTTGATATAGTTTGTTAAACACTTGACAAATTTTGTTTGAAGACCATAACAGGTTCATTTATAAAGTTATAACTTTAACAACAAATATTCGACAGTTTAGTATGGACATGGCCGGGCTTCAACGAAACACCATTAAGTTTCTAATAGTCACATAAGCACTCTAAAAGTTAATAGGTTCATTGTTTGAAGTGGTTAATTAATTATCACAACATACTTCTGATAGCCTTGGCAATAAACTAAATAAATTATTTTTTATCAAAATCATGATATTATTCTTAATATTTAAAAATACTTACATAAAACCTATAATTTAACTATAATGATAGAGTGTTTACACACTCTAAGAGATAATTTGGGTTCAGAACCACTGACAATTCAACCAAAAGGTCACGTGCCGTTTGCCTAAGACATAGACCTAACTATTTTTCAAATTAGATATACAAAACTTTGACCTCGTACTCAGTCACATAGTGGTCTAAGATTAAAGCTCGTTACCTACATACCAGACAGATAATTCATTTCTTTAGCTTGGAAATTCAACAAAAATACAGCATCGAACAGCATAGCCCACAAGCAAGATTTTGAAAGAAAGCTCGGAACATTCATTTAACGATGGTAAATTAATGATTTTCATTTCCAGTTTTGCCTTAACTTCTGAATGGAAAAATATAAAATATAAACTTTTCATTCAGGTTTCTAATAGATTCCTTTATATAATCCAATACGATTAATCTCGTATCATAACTGTTTAGATTCTAAAAATGTTCAAGTTGTTCTAACAATACACTTCCACATACACGTGAATACTGCTACTTGTAACGTTGCCCCTATAATACTGACACTACCACCAATACGTAAAACGCATACATATCTAAACTATCTTATAGGCTAGAGTTACAATGCAACTTCTTACAATATAAGTTCAATTCTATTCTTTCTTTAATATTATCCTTATAGGTTGAATATTTAATATATATATATATTTATTTTCTTTAATTTATGTAATAATAAATATAACTTATAATTATTATTTTGCATTGTCAACTAAATATATAGATTTAGAAAAAACTTAACTCTCCTAAACTTATAGGATAGATATCACTGGGATTCCGACCGAAAACGTCGATATTACTGAGGATACCTATATGATAAAATCATGCTTTTAATCAGAGCAAGTATTTTTGTTATATATTTGTTATTACATGGTTTTAGACATCTTATGTTGGCATCTTAATTTTATCGGAAGTTATTAATACTAAAATACCAATTTTATTTGTACGTTTTAGATTTTTCACGCAAAAGGCTATCTGTATATACGGTCATATATCTGTTCCTACTTTTGAGCTGACAGAGAGACGATAGTTAGTAAACAGAATCCCCGCCAACTTAGACTACTACTGTCTGATCGAAAAAGGGGAATTTGACTGTTACTCTTATAATAAAACCTCTGTGACAAAAGTGCGAAGTGCTTTTATCGGCAATATACTACGTATTGAATTAAATCTCGAATTCAGAGTCCGAGCACAATATCAACTAGGCGACGCGTAGTTATAAATAGTATATTAATGAACTTAGGAATAAATCTGTGAAACGTAGAAAACCCACACACAAAATTCAGCCAGAAAAGGTCCAATGTATCAACTATATTTTTGAAGGTTAATTTTATAAGAAAATGTGAAAGGAAACACGATAAAAATAGGCAACATTTATATTGATAAACCAAAACTTAGCTTGTAATGTGTTCCTTCTTCTAATGTTAAGTTTTAATTATTTTAAATAAATATATATATGAATTGTCCGTTAGGTACATCCATTTATTTCGGAAACATTTGTGCAGAATGAGTTTTACACTGGTCTCGAGCCGGTCATTTTATTATTATTAGCCGTTAAATGCGACTCGATTGAGACGTGTAATCGTGCTTCTTTAATCGTAATGGCCATTATATTTTGGGTTTTTTTACGAGAGATTTAGATTACGTTTATTAAATTCAAGTTTCACAATTCGAACAAAAATATATAGTTGCTTAAAACATAACGCCAACATGTACTTGCAACAACAAAAAAAACGTGTCCGTAACACAAAACGCACACACACATGGCAACACAAAGTCGTTCAACTGAAAAATTACGCTCGCGAAATAAATGAAGTTTTCGTTTCATATTATTTACTGTAAGCATTACAGTAACGTCGCTGTAATATATTTTTAGTTTGATATACGTACTAAATAAGCAACGAGGCGAAAACAAAGATGGTTTCCATAACAATTTACGTCATTCTAAATCATTTAATTTGTAATTAAAGAAAACAATAATTGTTTGTTTTTTTAGGGAGGGGGGAGCAAGGAACTTAGTAATACTATTTACTAAACATCCCTCACAAAAACAATAAAGCTTTGCTTGTTGAAAGTGTTAAGCCTATTGTAACTATTAATAGCAGACGTTCACCTCGGTTAAGGCACTGAAACCATGACGGATGCTCAGAGGGGTGGTCTTTGTTGTTTGCAAGTACCTGAGTATAAAGAAAAAAATCTCGATAAGTGAACGAACGTGTTAAAATAAAAAAAAAACTCGCAAAATTATTGAAATCGGTTAATACATCTTACGTCAAGATTTGTATTACAAAAAATATACTATTTCAAGTATCACAAACTTTCAGTGATATACAAGCAACGATATTTATTTTAGATTCATATTTTCGTTTCTAAAGTGCTTCCTGCTAAAGGCCTTCAAAAGTTATGAAAAACAAAATTTTCAAAACAGAACTTTTTATATAATGATGTTCTGTATTAACAAGTAAGCCAGTTGATGTGTACAGTTGTTTCCTATGTACATCAACAACAATCTCTACTTACATCCCTCTAGCCTTTCCTCCAGTATTGAGATCTGTTCACTGAGAGAACTTATCCGATCCCACGGCGATCCGTACAGTGAACTGTCACCAATGCTGTTAGGCCTGTCGTTTAGGGAAGGAGGAGTTGTGGAAATTGGAATCGATCCCTTCTGTAGAGATGAGACTATGTTTGCAAGGCTTTCCAGTCGTATCTCAAGTCTGGTAAAGTTTCGTTTTTCTTGAATCTAGAAAAGACCCAACCAGTTGTGTCCTCGTTGAACCCGAGTTTGAAACAAGAGTGCTGAGAGTAAACTAAGATTAAATTATCGCAATAAGTCAGTAACACAAATAAAACTTTGTGTTATTGAAAACTGAATATTACTTATTCAACTAATAATACAAGGAAAACTTTGTGTTGTAGAAAACTATATATTGCTTATTCAACTAATAACGCAAGGAAAACTTTGTGTTGTTGAAAACTGAATATTACTTATTCAACTAATTCCGTTTACAATTATCATTAAAGATGTATTTTATGTTCTAATAATCCATACTAAATTAATAGATTTTATTTGTCTTGCACGTTTGGTTTGCTCCTTAGACATACGTTGTTGAAACACACAGGAGTGCTAAAATTATTCACGATTAACATGGAATACACACACTTAGGTAAGGCTCAAAGAAGCAAACTGAAATATACATATTGTTTTTCTTATTTAAAGACAGTAAAGTAAACAATTTAAATTTCAAAGAGTATTTTAGCGCAAAAATGTTTGAATGTATTAGTTATTTGTTTGTTGAATTTCGCACAAAGCTACTCAAGCATTACATAATTTTAAATTATAGACCATAGAGATAACAATTATCATGTTTTGTGACGGGTTTCGATCCCACGACTCGCAGATTCAGAATCAAGCATCTTAACTGCTAGGCGTGAATACACCACTTGTTTGTTTTTGAATTTCGCGCAAAGCTACATGAGGGCTATTCATAATTTAGCAGTGTAAGACTAGAGGGAAGGCAGCTACTCAACACCACCCACCGGAAACTTTTGGGCTACTATTTTACCAACGAATAGTGGGATTGACCGTCACATTATAAAGTCCCCACGGTTAAAAGTGTGAGTATGTTTGGCGCGACGGGTTGATATTCGTACTATAACTCTCCCACAGCTAAAAAAGAAGTATGTTTGATGACTGGAATTCGAATCCGAGACCTTCAAATTACGATTAAAGCACCTTCAGTACTTGACCATGGCATGACAAGCTACAAAATATCAAGCAAGCAGTACATAGCATGCATTGCTGCTGACGGTAACTGATCGAACGAATGAGGAGATCACATGTGTATTTTCCCTTAAAATACCCTAAATTATAATGTTCCTGAAGTGTTTCTGGTCAAGTAATATCACAAGTGCCTGACTATCCAAAATAATAAGTAAATGTTTTGTTTCATAAACAGTGGAAAATTAAAGTATGGATAACAAAACGAAACTTAGGTTTTAAAAACTAAAACTAAGTGCACAGATATTGAAATTTGAATTTTAAAAATGTGTACCACTAGGGAAACGTAATCTTTTAACGAACCTTAAAATTACATGTTACTAAACCAGTTGCCCCCCAGTGGCTCAGCGGAATGTCTGCGGACTTACATGCTAAAATCCGGGTTTCGATACCCGTGGTGGGCAGAGCACAGATAGCCCATTGTGTAGCTTTGTGCTTAATTCAAAAAAACAACAACAACAACTAAACCAGTTATGCACAGTTACGGTATTTTCCATGAAACCAGACAATCATATAGATGTATATCATTAAAGAAATGCATACCAATATGGCAATACTTTAATGAACTTTAGAACTGAACGCACTATACCAGTAACTTTTTATTAACTCCTGAATTACACGTTAGTAAACCAGTTATAAACCACTATACAGTAAGTTGTAATGAACTCTAAAATTGCACATTACTTAAATTATACACCACTACCGTAATTTTTTAATGAATCCAAGAATTACATGTTCCTAAATTAATTATATACCTAGTTATCTGTGGGTCTGTGAGGTCCAAGGATGTTGCAATTAATCCCATTAATCGTTGCTGAGGATCCCTGGATATTTTACATGGAAAATTTGGGATTTCACACACGTTCTGGTTAAAATATTCACATTGAGTGTTAAATATATAAATATATGAAATAATTTTATTTGGTGTTACACGTGAACTCCAGCCGGTAATGAACAAGTCAGTTATTTATAGGTTAAATGTCAAGAAATAAGAAAAAACAGAACACACTGAAAAGTTTACTATTTCTACAAGGAGTTTCTTAAATCAATCAAAAACATTGACCTTTTCCATTTTCATGACCTTTTTCGTCAGTTCTTCGTATACTTGGAGAAATTCTTGATATTCAGGAATTCGATTCAAACTCACTAGGGAAAGAGAATGACTGGGTTTATGATCACGTTATACATGATAAATAAAGAGTTGTTTGTCATATGGAAAAGGATTTCTTATATCCAAAGAAAACAAAAAGATATGATGTGTATCAAAACGGTAAAATGCAACCTCCAGTGATTCAGCTACAAGTTCAATAATTTATAGCAATAAGTTTACTACAGTAAGCAATACTACAGATAGACCATTATGCATCTTTGTGTATCATATCAACCAAAAAAATAATAGAATTTTTAATGACAGTAATGTATAAAACTGTTCAAAATCTAGAAACTGAACTGTACTGTTTTCTTATTTGGATACAAGCATACTTCAAATTCCCAATCCATGTCTAATACATTAAACGCTAGATTCGCAAAATGATTTGTAAACACAGAGGAGGTATGAAAGAGTGGATAAGTAGAGATTGTTGGATCAGTTGTAATACGTCATTATTTTAATCATGAAGTACGAGTAGGTCATCACGACGATCCGTTACTTTGATTTCTCTAAGTTTCAACTACAGCAATTCAGGAAAAATAAGTAAAAAAATTATAACTTGAAATATATACAGATTTTTATACATGAAATAGTACTGTATTGTTTTACGAACATTAGACTCATTAAAAATGAAAAAGAAAATCCAGAAAATCCTGAAGTTATCGACTTTCAGTTACAGTTAGTTTCGTATTAGAATTTTATTCTAATAAAATGAGTTGTGACGGTTGGCATCTGAAACGTATTTCCTCAGACTGGATAACAAATCCCGTCGCTACTTTATCTCGAGTCAACCCAGATATATCGATTACGAGGAATGCTATTACAGCAAATATAGATTTGTGTACGATTCTACATCACACACACACACACACACACACACATTCTAGGATTATTGGAATTTATGATTTTTAAAAGAATGTAACAATACAAGAACCACCCTTATAATATAACGTCAATAATTTCTTCCTCCTGTTTCGTGGTCATGCTTACTAATTATTATTTGTTTTGTGTATTCCAAGCTGCTGCAAGGTGGAAAAGCCAACATTCATGAGCTCCAATGAACTACAATATTAAATAATCTCACAAACTATTGCAATATAGAGGATTATAAAAGGGTAGAATATATATAAATAAAACATGCAACTAGCTTTCTCCAACGCTTAAGAATACAGGAGGTTTACTAGTATAACATTATCAAAAGTTCACCTAGCGGGATTGTAAGGACTGATTTAACCCAGAACTGAAGTTCTCAACTGGAAGTACCTGATAGCATTGCAGCGATGAACATTTCTTCAGACCAGCCTCTTCTTTATTGTTTATTACGTTCAAGTTGCACAATGGGCTAAAAGCGCTGTGTCCAGCTCCAAACAGAATAGTGGGCAAACCTGAGGCGCTCCTCATGGCTCAGAAAAAACATCAAGTTTATTGCTGAGGTAGTAAGGGCATCTCAGGTTTGCTCACTGTACTGTAAATTTGAGGTAGATGTTATGTAACACATAAAGAGACGCATTGAGGAATAAGGTAAGAACAACACATAGACAATAAACATATGTGATACCTCATGGGGCTCATCAATCATGAAAATACCTGAACAATAAACATATATGTCACATCATTGACATATCACGAAATCAGTCACGAAAATGTGTAAACAATAAACATATGCACCACTTTATGGAGCTCACCAATCACGAAAATATACCAGTGTGCACACTTCCACTCTATGAAACAGACTAAAATATTAATTTATTTTATCTCAACATGTGCAGCCCTAGATGGTGCAACACCCACAAAAATATCACGAGCTCCACTTCCAATTACATCACTTTTGTTAAGCACAAAGATACACAATAGGCTCTCTGTGCTGTGCCTATCACGGGTATCGAAACCCGTTTTTTAGCGTTATATGCTTTAAGAAGTAATGCTCTTTCACTGTGACAAGAAAACATGAAGCTTGATCCATTTCATTTAAATATGCGTCACCTTGAGAGAAGGGGGAATACAACATTTGTAGAAAGCTCTCAAATTACAACACTAATAACTGTCTCAGAGACAGAATAGATTAGTTCATTTGTTTGAACCTTAAGTAACTTTCGAATGTGTACGATTATATAAAAAGGGGCAAAGTTATTTTTGCTGCTATCATTAGGTTAATGCTGTTTTATTTAATAATTTACACATTGTTTAAAACATGCTGTAAATTGAAAACAACAACCTTATAAGGTAACATATTAGACTAAAACTTTATGTTTCGTTTTATTCTACATGTATAAAATATTATAATTATTTTATATATGCTTTTTTATAATTACTAACATATTCAGATATGTTCTCACTTTTGCAAGATTTGCCATCCGAAAGTAATTTGAATCCTTTATGGCAGTCACAGTGGTAACTGCCAAGGTTGTTCACACAGTGGTGATCACATACGTTTTCATCTTGTTCACACTCGTTAATATCTGTAAGAAATCAACGAAGATATTTGCTAAGCCTAATATTCACTCCATAACCTAGTGTCTCTCAAAGTTTGTTTGTTTGTTTTTGAATTTCGCGCAAAGCTACTTGAGGGCTATCTGCGCTAGCCGTTCCTAATTGAGCAGTGTAAGACTAGAAAGAAAGCAGCTAGTCCCCACCACCCACCTTCAACTCTTGGGCTGCTCTTTTACCAACGAATAGTGGGGTTGACCGTTACATTATAACGCCTCAACTGCTGAAAAGGCGAGCATGTTTGGTGCGACAGGGATGCGAACCCGCAACCCTCAGATTACGAGTCGCACGCCTTAACCCACTTGGCCTTGTCGAGCCGTCTCTCAAAGCGTGTGACGCGTTCCCACGAGGGGCACACAAAATTCTTTCAAGAAGAGAGCACGAGTTATAATAAAAGAACCAATAGCATATTAATATAAAACTGAACGTTTCGACATATTTTTTATTAATGAAAATAATAATTACTACAATACATATGGCATTTTAATTTGTATCTGTGTATTACATCTCATCAATCCACTCACTTTTTCACTCATTTGAAAAAGAGGGGCTATGCAAGAAAAAATATTTATTAAAAGGGGTATGGTTTGTTTGTTTTTCAAATTTTCACGCAAAGCTACACGAGGGCTATCTGCGCTAGCCGTCCCGAAGTTAGCAGTGTAAGATTAGAAGAAAAGCAGCTAGTTATCACCACCCACCACTAACTCTTGAACTACTCTTTTACTAACGAATAGTGGGATTGACCGTCACATTATAACGCTTTCACGGCTGACAGGGCGAGCATGTTTGGTGGGACGGGTAATCAAACCCTCAACCCTCAGATTGCGAGTCGAGTGCCTCGACCACCTGGCCATGTCGGGCCCTTCCGTATGAATGTCTTCTTTTAAGAAATTATACAAATTTAATGAAAAATTAGGTGCATGCATAATGATATGATATTTTTTTGTTTCTGATTGGTTGATCTGGTAGTCCCTTTTTTCTAAAAGTGTTTTTGATATTTCGATTTATCTCTCACCTCTAAACTCACCTATTTCACAAAATTTGCCTGTCCAACCTTTAGGGCAAGAGCAATAATCTGGGTTTATGCATTTTCCGGAATTGTGACAGGGTTGAGTGCAAAGAGCTGAAAGTAAAAAAAAGAAGACAAAAACTGAGCACTGTACCAGAGTATGGTGTTAAAATTATTGTTTGAAGATCTTATTTTACATTTGTAATGTGTTCAGATGGAACATAAATATTTAGATGGTTAGATACAGAATGGCTTTGTAATGGATTTACCGTTATTCGTTTATTTTAGTGCTTACGCTTGTTTCTGTATATATATATTTTTTTGCAAGTGATGCATACTGTTGACTGTTTATTGCGCAAGTCTCGCCTGTTCTCGAACTTTGTAGAGAATTTTTGAAAGTGAGAACCAACGATATTTGGTTACGAAAACGAACTTGATCATTGTTGAACATTCTAAAAAATCGAGTGATTGATATATAAAAACCGATGCACCGAAAGACAGAAGAAAATAATATTGGACAGTTATAGTCAGTATGCCATAGGCCTAGGAAGCTATAATTGTGATTAACGTCAATTAATCGGAAAACTACAGAATTTGACTAGGAATGTTTATAGATTTCGAATATTACAAACGTTCAACTTCAGTGAATTACTTCGGACGTTGGAATTTCTACTAGGATATTATGTATCTTCATCGGTAAAAAGTGAAGTTGTAAGAGTCGTGAGGCTAGCCAATCAAGAAACGACTGCTTAAGTGTGGTCTTACAATACCAACTCAGAATTAATTTATTCGTCGTAGAGCTGGGTCATCGATAAATGATATAAAACTCAGTTATGTCTGTAAGTTTGTAAAACTATCGTACATAAACTATCATTTATAATAACTACTAATAACAACCGTTATTATAAATTGTATTATTTTTTATTTTGTACATTAAAATATGTTTGCCTTCAAAATATGTGTATGAATCTTGTTCGCAAATACAATACATTTGATACATATTAACATTTAATTAACTTCTAAATTATGATTTAAAATATCCAGTTATTTGAAATAGTAATAAGTTGATATACGTAATATAATAACTCGGAGACTTGTCCAGAATAAATCGTAATATATAACAGCTTTAAAATACTCTCGTCGGAAAGTGTATACACACACATACACACATATATATGCACATAAATTCAAAAATTATTATACCAAAGTTCTTAAAATTCAAAATTTTGGGAGTTTCTTCCCCTACCTTTCATACATCCGTGAGAAGCTGGCGAAGCTTGAGTCCACCCTGGACAACAAGCGTACATTCTCTCAGTCTGAGAAGCAATCTTATAAGCTGACCGATAAGCTCGCTCGTACACCACTCTGTGAAAAATAAAATCCATGAAGATTTATTAGCAATATAACTATAAAACTCAAAGCACGGCCTCAAAAACTTAGCTTTAGAACTGGAGCCTTACAACCAAAAAGAAGAAAAAACAATTTATAACAAATTACTATAAATTTAAAAAAATCCCAATGTGTTTTTCAATTTCTGAGTAATCGATTTTTAACAAAATACACGAAACAAACCCATCATGTTTCTATGTGCGTGCACAAGATTGCATTTAAAAAAAAACAAACTCTTCTATTCTCAAAGTTTACTGAACATTCCGCTCACTAAAGTTATCTTCTTCTTCAGATGAGCCCTGGATCTGTTGTAGTTAATAACGTGTATTCCACAAATACTTGTTCTGTGTTTAAAAAAAATTAGTGATAATGTTTGTATTATTAAAGTCTCCTATCAAGCTATCTTTCGAAAACGTTTTAAATAGAAATGTCATGCAATAAACACATTTTCCGATTTAATATCAGTATCAGTTTGAAAGAGTAAAACATATTGTATAACTCAAAAACTATGATATAATTTCAAAACACCTGAAGTTTAAATGACAAAAAAACGATATAATAAAAATGTCCAACTTTAACAAGTTTTGTAAGCACAATAGAATAGAAACGATTACATTTTTACGAGGCTGCACAGTTTGAAAGCGTTATTCAATTAACCACTTTTGATGACTTACTTGTACGAAGTACAATAACGGTATTCTTTTTTGTCACACAAGTGCCTATAAGTCTTGAAAACAGGTTTACAGTAGGAATCCACGTGTCTTACTGGTCTCGTAACAACTTTGTCATGCAAACACACGTGACGCCTGAAAAAAAAAGTCAACAACAAAAAGACATTCGTATATGGCACAAAGGGAAAAACATTTATTTTGCAAAATTTCGCGCAAAGCTACTTGAGTGATATCTGCCCTAACTGTCACTAAGTTACAAGCGATAGACCAGAAAAAAGGCAGCTAGTCAACATCAACCACCGCTAACTCACTTTGAGGATACGTTTTTTACCGCCCCCCAGTGGCTCAGCGATATATCTGCGGACTTACAGCGCTAAAATCCGGGTATCGATACCCGTGGTGGGCACAGTACACATAACCCATGTGTAGCTTTGTGTTTAATTCAAAAACAACAACAACGTTTTTTTTTTACCAATGTGGGATTGATTTTCATATTATAACACTCCCCCTATTCTCCCACGGTTTAAAGGGTGAGAATGTTCGATAACAGGTTTTGATTCTGCAACCTTCCTTCTTTATTTGTGAAGGGTAGCACCTTGTACCATTGATTCGATTTGGTTTTTTTCCCCACCACTTTAAACCCCGTTACATATTAAGGACATGATGAGACTCCACCAAAAATATAGAAACAAATACTGATATATATGAATTCTTTATGAATAATGAATTTAAAATAATTGAACATTTTTAACTGCTCAGAAAATGTTGTTATCCATTATTATTGATTAATAAGCAGGTCTCACAATGACTGTAGTATCTGAACTAGTGATACGAAATTTTTAAATAATATATTTTTGTATTAAGTAGTTTAATTGAACTATCATCATGTTATCTTAGTTTTTGTTTAAATTTTAATACACGAACGTTCGGCTTATTTAACTGAGTCTTCAACCAGTGCAAGACATTTAGTAAATAACAGGATTTAAAACTAGCACAGAGGTGCGATTACCAGACTATGATGAAATCTCAACTAGTGTTTATCCTCAGTTCTATTTAAAATATTTAAAAATCCCGTTGCTTACTAAACGTCCTGTACTTGTTGTAGGCTCAGGTAATTGAGTAGAATGCTGGTGTGCCTCCCGCTAGTACACTGGTTCGATTCCCCTCGGTGGGCTCAGCAGATAGTCCGATGTGGCTTTGTTATAAGAAAGCACACCGAATGCTTCTGTATCAAAAAATAAACGAAAACTAGAATAGTGTGCTGATATTTCAAATAAATTACTTAATAGATTTTTTCTGAAGCAAAAAAGAATTGATTTATTTAATTCACAGATTAATATAAATAAAACCAAATAATTACTACAACACAATTTAGTCGTACACACGAAAACATTTAACATAAAAAATACAGAAATAAAGACTTTAAATAAGTTGAAAAAGCTCCAAAAATCCAATCGATTTCATTTATCTGTGCTTGATAATTTTGTTAGATAGAGAATTTGCTGTGTTTTTAGGGTTTTTGTTATCGTTCATTTTTATTCCTTCTATTGCTTAGCTTATTTATGAATTTTTAGTAACATTAGAGCGTTAATTTCCCTTCTGGCTGATCACATTTATTTTGTATGTATTGTGAAACTGACGTACAAAACTTATACACTGCACAACAATGTTTTTTGAAAAAGTTTTGCTTCCTGAAATGCTTTTGCTGATTGTGACAGATACCTGGTGGGTATGCACGAATATAGCTGGCCCGGCATGGCCAAGCGTGTTAAGGCGTACGACTCGTAATCTGAGGGCCGCGAGTTCGCATCCCGGTCGCGCCAAACATGCTCGCCATTTCAGCCTTAGGGGCGTTATAAGTTACAGACAATCCCACTATTCCTTGGTAAAAGAGTAGCCCAAGAGTTGGCGGTAGGTGGTGATGACTAGCTGCCTTCCCTCTAGTCTTACACTGATAAATTAGGGACGGCTAGCACAGATAGCCCTGGAGTAGTTTTGAACGATTTTCAAAAACTAACAAACGAACTAATACAGTTTTGGTTTTGCTTCATCACGTAGAAACTCTGAGAAATAGACAGTTAACTGTTTAGCGGCAATAACGTATTTAATTGCGTTTATTCCCCTCGGTGGGCTGAGCAGATAGCCCAATGTGGCTTTGCTATAAGAAAAAACACACAATTGCGTTTATGTTTCTAATACGTTATTAAGTTCAACATAATTAAAAGTGTTTTGCTCCTGATTTTCGTTTGTATTCAATGTTCGGTGCATCACGTTGCAGTGTCCAACAATAGTCAGTAAGCATTGACGGATTCCAGTTGCCCTGATTTCGTCTTTCCATTGTAGCAATATCCTGGTGAAACTGAAGATTTCGATGAAACGGTACGTGATGAACGAATTTGGATGTGATTTTCGAGATCAGCAGCCAAAAATCTATAAGGAACACCTAACAGTGTTCAAGAAGCAAAACTTTGTTGTGCAGTGTTATTAATGTAACAAATTATTGTGTAAATTTATGGTCACATGAGATGCACTCTCGTGACCTAACGAGGGGAATAATACCCTGCTATAAGCTTCATAAGCTTAATAGAAGACAGCTTTTGAATGATTTAGTTAGTGAATTATTGTTGTTTGTCACTCGATATTGCTATGAATATAGGAAAGTGATTGTGTAACACTGTGTTGTTCTTTTGGAATTATTGTTGTTTGTCACTCGATATTGCTATGAATATAGAAAAGTGATTGTGTAACACAGTGTTGTTCTTTTGGAATTATTGTTGTTTGTCACTCGATATTGCTATGAATATAGAAAAGTGATTGTGTAACACTGTGTTGTTCTTTTGGAATTATTGTTGTTTGTCAGTCGATATTGCTATGAATATAGAAAAGTGATTGTGTAACACAGTGTTGTTCTTTTGGAATTATTGTTGTTTGTCACTCGATATTGCTAGGAATATAGAAAAGTGATTGTGTAACACTGTGTTGTTCTCTTGGAATTATTGTTGCAATTCCGGTTCTTTTTTCCTGATTCAGTTAATTTAACTAATTAATATTGATATTAATTTTATCGTTTATTAACATTAGTTTCAAATCCAGATCAGACACGTGTTTATTAACTGTTTATTATTTTGGGAAATACTAAATTTAATTCCAATATGGCCCGGCATGGCCATGCGTGTTAAGGTGTGCGTCTCGTAATTTGAGGGCCGCGAGTTCGCATCCCGGTCTCGCCAAACATGCTTGCCCTTTCAGCCGTGGGGGCATTATAATGTGACGATCAATCCCACTATTCGTTGGTAAAACAGTAGCCAAATAGTTGGCGGTCGGTGGTGATCACTAGCTGCCTTCCTTCTAGCCTTACATTGCTAAATTAGGGACGGCTAGCACAGATAGCCTTCGAGTAGCTTTGTGCGAAATTCAAAACAAACAAACAAAGAAATTTCAGTAGTTTTTTATAGTTTAATAATTTTTTTGTTGAACCCTGGTTGTAGCGGCGTGCTGTATTAGACCGTCTACAGTCTGTTTTGTTAACAAGAAGAGCTCAGGGCTCATTTTGATGGTGTGGTTGTCATATTAAAGTAGAGAATTCAGCACAGGATTCGATACGCTGTCACCTCAACAAACCTTCAGGCAGGAGAAGATTATAAAGAATAGCCACTTTTCCTTAAAAAAAAACAATGCTGATGAAAAAAAAAACGATTACCATTCCTCTTCACATATCAGTAAAATAATGTTTTTGTTTTATACAAAACTTAGTAACTAGCTTGAAAATACGGTGTTTGTTTGTTTGAATTTCGCGGAAAGCTACTGGAGGGTTATCTGCGCTAGCCGTCCCTAAGTTAGCAGTGTAAGACTAGAGGGAAGGCAGCTAGTCATCACAACCCACCACCAACTCTTGGGCTACTCTTTTACCAACGAATAGTGGGATTGACCGTTAAATTATAACGCTTCCATGGCGGAAAGGGCGAGCATGTTTGGCGCGGCGGCTATACGAACCCGCGACCCTCAGATTACGAGTCGCACACCTTAACGCGCTTGGCCATGCCGGGCTGACGTGTTAAGTCCTGTAAATGTATCTACATTATAGTAGAAGTCGGTAGTTGTTGTTTTTTTTGGTATTAGTATTGACTGAACAACACATTATATGGTGCAGGAACTAAGCAACCAAGTCAAAGAATGCTTGAGATTCAGATGTAATTTAACACTGTGAAAGGAGCTAGTCAAAACAATCTAGCACCATAAGGACTTTCTGCAGTATAAACTTGAAACGAAGAAGTTGACTACCATTCTTATAACGCCCTTACAGCTGAATGTTGTAGCGGTATCTTGCGACTCAAACCTTGAACTTACCTATCTGCAGTCGTACTTGTTAACCATTAGGCTAAGCCAAAACCCTTTTAATAGTGTGAAA
Source organism: Carcinoscorpius rotundicauda (assembly GCA_011833715.1). NCBI lineage: Eukaryota > Metazoa > Arthropoda > Merostomata > Xiphosura > Limulidae > Carcinoscorpius > Carcinoscorpius rotundicauda. The sequence continues at coordinate 62,812,747 of CM022398.1, forward strand.
GTATGATGTTGAAGTGATGGTTTCTAAAAAGTTATATACTCGTCTACAATTCTAATAACATGTGAGTGGAAGAAAAAAAACGAATCTCAATCATATATCAACTACACTATACCTCAAATATTCGATTTAGACGAGACCTTTCGCTCAACAATAGAGCTGATCAAGCTGACTAAGGTATGAAAGACAGAACAGGTTTCTAGGCTCCTTGTTATATCAACAATTGTGTGAACAACCAGTTATGATGTGAACTAAATTTTCCAAGTGAAGTATAATTATTAAAATTTTTAAGTAATACTGAAATATTATCTTGCTTAGTATAAACCGTAAACATGTAGAGAAGTTTGCCAGTTATTCTGAATCACAATACAGTTAATTCGAGCCAAAATAATAAGTTATTGGTGTTAAAAAGTAAAACAAAAAAAAATATGTTATTACCCCTAACCGTAATTATAACTTATCAATGACTTAAATAACTAAAATGGTAATAATTACACTTTACTTGGTTGATCTAGTTCACATTATTACATTATTCTTCAGGGAAGTAATGATATAAGTAAAACCTATATCACTGCTACATCTGCTATATATCAGTGGACATGATAATTCCAGATATTAGGCAAAAAGCCCCGTTGTGTCTGGATATGGTTGATTTTATGTAGTTGACGTATTTAAATGCCTTATTATTTGCTTTCACGCATAACATTTTGGAATTTACATTTCTTTTTAGTGAGTCACCTTTTAACACCAAAGTAGTTACAAATTAGTAAGTTGGTCTGTGCGTATTCCAAATCCTGAAATTTGATTTTTAACTCAGCAAGTATTTAATACCGATAAAAAATATTGCTACAACAAATACCCTAGTTCTGTTTTGTAGCATCATAACGTATGTTACTCAAGAGGTATCCTGATATGGATGCATGTATGTAAATATCAGTTATAACATCTAAAACTGTGAATAACATATTATCAGATCGGGTTGAAATGAATAAGAACCCTACTGCCCAAGATATTTCGAAAGGCGAACCTTTCTTGTTCAGGAGAATACTGGAAATATATATATCGGTTGTAACATAAAATTGTTAAAAACAAGTTTCATATAGAGCTTATTAGGGTTTGGGTTTTAGAGACCAATTTCGGTGAGATAGGATTTACACACACTTACTCAACACTGTGAGGGTCCAATGTAAGGAACAGGCTACTTGTTCTACTAAATTCGGAATAATCTAACTCTACAATATAAAGTTAAACAGTTAATCTTGAAAAAGGCCTGGCATGGCCAAGCGCGTAAAGCGTGCGACTCGTAATCCGAGGGTCGCGGGTCACGCTAAACATGCTCGCCCTCCCAGCGGTGGGGGTGTATAATGTGACGGTCAATCCCACTATTCGTTGGTAAAAGAGTAGCCCAAGAGTTGGCGGTGGGTGATGATGACTATCTGTCTTCCCTCTAGTCTTACACTGCTAAATTAGGGACGGCTAGCACAGATAGCCCTCGAGTAGCTTTGTGCGAAATTCCAAAAAAATCATCTTGAAAAAAAAGTATACCAAAACAGTGACATCTATTGATATGCTCTTATAGCACAATTGCAGAAATATAAAAATATTCAATGCAACAAATGTTTACGTTACAAAACAATACTGTGTACTTCAACATTGCTAGAAGATTTTAATTATCATAATATTTGGTATTACTATCCAAGAGAAATAATGTAAATCCTGATAATACTATTTGGGTTTTGTCCAAGCTGTAAAAACGAAACTTTCTTATTGGGAAAAGATCTACTGGAAATGAAGAAAACGCTAAAACGTACACGTTCTTAGGTTAGTTTGATTAATGATACATGTAGTAATTATTAATTAACCTTATAATCATACATTTGGTTTGATACATATAGGTACACACATGCGACAGGAGGTAATAGAGTTATTATGTCTGTCAGTTAGTCAGTGTCAAAGCATGATCTACACCTGAATTATACATTTATTTCAAAGCCAAATACAACATGTCTCTGTGTTCTACAAGATACCAGAGGCCGTCCTAATCTTAAGGCTTTGCGTAAGAATAATATTACCTATTATGTTACTAATGTAAAAATCTAAATCATCCATGATTGTATCGAAACAGTTCAAACGACAGCAGAAGAAAAAAAACTCCAAACTCTATCCTAGAAAACTATCCTTCAAAACTTTAGTCGGTTCGTAATTCTTATTTCTCAATGAAAATTCGGAAGGTCGATCGATCTTCAACACGCCTATCTATCCCAGTGTGCATTCATGAAGAGCTCTGTAGTACACGTGTTAATTAATCTTCATTGAAGGAAAAACACACACATAGGATGTGTTATGAACGAAACACAAACACAGGTAATAGTTATTGTAATACTCTTACCAGCCGTCTTGAGATACATTTTTACAAGAAGCGAACAAATTACTTCGTTGCAATTTTAATTCATTCATCGAATGTGATATGGCTCATAATAATCCACGTACTGTGGGGAATTTGTTTATAAAGCTAAAGCTAAAACTTGACTTTCCTTTTAAAAATAACATGAGTGAAAATAATTCAAGTAAAAGAACAAAATATGTCAGTTTTGTCTTCTTACGCCCAGCACGGCCAGGTGGTTAAGGTACTCGACTCGTAATCTGAGGGTCGCGTTTTCGAATCCCCGTCACACCAAACATATTTGCCCTTTTAGCTTTAGGGGTGTTATAATGTGACAGCTAATCCTTCTATTCTTTGGCAAAAGAGTAGCCCAAGAGCTGGCAGTGGGTGATGATGAATACTTATTTTCTCTCTAGTTTTGCACTGCTAAATTACGGACGGCTAGGGCAATTATCCCTCATGTAGCTTTGCGCGAAATTCAAAACAAACCAAATCTTGCCTTCTAAACAATTGATAAAATCTCCAGTGATGACTGAACGATACAAGTGTAAGCAGAATTAAAGATTGAAGGATCTTCTCTTGGTCCAATCTTAGTTGCTTTTATTAATCCCTGGTACACTTAGTACTGAAACGACATAATGCCAAAGAGGTTACTTCCATGACACAAGTTCTATACAACTTTAATTCGAAAATAATCATTCTTAAAAATGTGTAAAATGTTTGCAAGTGCGTGTTTTAATGTTAATAAAAGTTGTTTATCTCTTGATTTAAGTTTAATATGAAACTTTGAGGAATAAAACTTGCTCCTGAGTGATGAACATTAATTTAATATGAACATGAAAAACAACAATGGTAAACAACGTAGTTTGATGTCATAAACATGTTGCAAAAGAAATATATAGGAGCCAATCAGTTGATTAGGTGTCATAATTTTCAAGGGCTAGGCGTGCATTAGTGGTTAACGTGTCTGATAGTGAATCATAGTGTCCATGGTTCGAGTCGCATTCCATCGTGATCGCGCCCCAGACTTTGGGGCCGTGGAATGTTATGAGAGTAGTATTAACTTTCACTACTTACTTAAAATAGTCAAAGGATTAAAGGTGAATTATGTAAAATATACTTGCCTTCTTTCTAATCTGGCCTGGCATGGCCGAGCGCGTTAAGGCGTGCGCCCGTAATCCGAGGGTCGCGGGTTCGCGCCCGCGTCGCGCTAAACATGCTCACCCTCCAAGCCGTGGGGGTGTATAATGTGACGGTCAATCCCACTATTCGTTGGTAAAAGAGTAGCCCAAGAGTTGGCGGTGGGTGGTGATGACTAGCTGCCTTCCCTCTAGTCTTACACTGCTAAATTAGGGACGGCTAGCACAGATAGCCCTCGAGTAGCTTTGTGGGAAATTTCAAAACAAATCTTTCTAATCTACTACTCCAAAGTGATCCAAGACACAATAAAACAATCATAATACAATTTCAAGTCAGTATGTACGAAATTACAAATACACATCGATTCCATATGTATATGTTTATCATAAATATTTATGAATAAAAAAATCAATACTTTCTATTTATACAAAAACGCTTATGATTACGTTAATGGTTTGTACAGTATTTGTTATTGCTATGATGATGTAGTTAAGGCATAATTGTTTAGTTGTTAGTAGCTCTCAAGACTATTATTTTCAAAAGCAGTACTTTTAGCCTTGAGGTCAACATGTTATTGAGTTTGGTTAAAATGTGCTGACAAGTTCTAGGTTGATTATAAACCTAAAAAGAAATTCAAAAAAACACCACTAGGTTTTGAAATTGTAAAATCGTTAAAAAATATACGTCTTGTCGTCATGTGTAAGATAACAAGAAACAAAAACGTCTGTAAATATATCCTAAAGCCAATAAAATAAAAATATAAACACATGACATTTTCTCAGAGCCAATTTGTTACCACTGCCTCAGTACTATAGTTTTTCCACTATCTCAAAGTGTCTTTTATCCGTTCTGGTAATGTATTTTATATTAAAAGGTTTCAAGAAAACCCGACGTCCTCAACGTTGGGTGTAAAGGATTTCTTGCTAAGCCTCACTCCAAAAGAACTCGTTCCTAACTCGGTGTCTTAAATGAGGTTATACTAATATTTAAGAGGACAGTTACTCCTGCACTTATTCTCATTAACTATAGTTACTTCATTTAGTTTTCTCCTCATCGTAACAGATTTTATCCAGAACTGCTTATCGGTTATACGATCCACTTTATCACAGAAAAGTAGACGACAGCTGATAACAGACTATGTTGTACTTCGCTGGAGATTATCTTGAATATTCCAGGAAATTATGCAAAACCCAGAATAGATGGAGTGGTTAGAAGTGATTTGTATGTCCGACAGGATATATCCTTTTAAAATAAGTTTCAAATGTAGTGGGTAGTAGTATTAGGTACAAGAGGGCTATGTTTTCCTTGCCCAACAGCATCTCTACAGTCAAACTCAAAATGTTAGTGTGTTATTACAAGTATTGTCAGGCATATTTTTTATTTCCTATAACAGAAATAAACAGGACTTCTGCTTTTCTAGACTGTTTTTGAAGAAACTTGTCTTGTTTTGATGTGTGTTTTATTTTATTTATTTTTAAAAGTTTGCTCTCTGTTGAAAAGTCTGAAGTTGACTTCTGAATATACAGTTATCGAATCCCCAAATAATGAACTGTTCTGTAGAATTATACGCGGACTTTTATCTACTTTAAAATACTTTTATTTGTAAGCTTTCGTCCTTCACCATATAACAATGTACATGCGCAATGTACATAATTATCTGATCATATATACGTTATGAATTTTAAAATAACAATGTATCGTTCTGATAAACAGGAAACCATAACAGATAAATGAAAAGGTGAAGAAAGTTAAGATCGAATTTTCAGAATATGTTTAACTTTGTCTCAATTAAACAGCCCATCAACTGATACCGTGAAATAGTGATTGCATACATAAAGTTGTAATTGGAGCTAAAGAAGACAAATATATATTAACCTAGTAATATAATATATAGTATTATATGCAATAAAAATGTAATGTTAATTGTCTAGGATATAAAAACTTGTTACAAACGGCACAGATGCTAAAATAAAAGGAGAAAAGAGGAGAAAATAGGCAAATAATGGTGTATTCTCCAGACGGTTTGTATAGATACTAAAACTTAAATTAAAATAATGTACAGCACAACGTTTCGATCCTTTTAGGCCATCTTCAGGTTAACAAAGATTTCCCAGGTTTCTCGTCATCACAAACTACTTATAATGAGCTTTAGATATTTGTTGTTTACGTCCATATTAAGGAATGTATGTCTTATTTTACTGTCGTTTTATTTTCATTGTAAGAAATGAAAACATACTCTTTTGTTGGCAGGAATTAATATATTTTGGTCGAACATCAATAAGTAAATCTTAAGATTAATGTTTATGTTTTCCACACTGATCTTTTGTTTTGTCTAAAATGTTCAAAACATCTAAAGGAACCAAAGAAATTTGTGAAGTTAAGCCACTTGCATGTCCATATATACTGTTGAAGAAAGATGTCTATACATAGTGTTGAAGAAAGATGTCCATATATAGTGTTAAAGAAAGATGTCCATATATAGTGTTGAAGAAAGATGTCCATATATAATGTCGAAGAAAGACGTTCATATATAGTGTTGAAAAAAGATGTACATATATAGTGTTGAAGAAAGATGTACGTATATAGTGTTGAAGAAGGATGTACATATATAGTGTTGAAGAAGGATGTACATATATAGCGTTGAAGAAGGATGTACATATATAGTGTTGAAGAAGGATGTACATATATAGTGTTGAAGAAAGATGTACGTATATAGTGTTGAAGAAGGATGTACATATATAGTGTTGAAGAAAGATGTACGTATATAGTGTTGAAGAAGGATGTACGTATATAGTGTTGATGAAGGATGTACATATATAGTGTTGAAGAAGGATGTACATATATAGTGTTGAAGAAGGATGTACATATATAGTGTTGAAGAAGGATGTACATTTATAGTGTTTAAGAAGGATGTACATATATAGTGTTGAAGAAGGATTTACATTTATAGTGTTTAAGAAAGAATACTGTGGCAATCTTGTTGAAATCAATCATTTCGGCTGCTTTCAGCCAGTCATCTTCAGTGAAAAGTCACATCAATCCACAGTCTCATCAACGTTTAAATATTATTCTCATTGTATAGCATGCAGAGAATAAATAATTTATTACAAGGGTATCGTCATAAACGACACTCATTACTGTACTTTGTAACATAGCACAGTAACATTTGACAACAATCAAACGTTAAACATAAAGTTTCAATTCTCGTGGTGAGAACAACTCAAATATCCCATTGTGTCGCTCTGTGCTTGATAACAAACAACAACGAACATTTTGTTCCGAGACCTTTCTCTAGTTTCTTCGATTTCAATTGATTAAACACTTTAATAATTATCTATAACATTCAAAACATAATAAAATTTAAGTTAACACTAGGAGCCCTCAGAAATCTTTATATATAAAATACTTGATATTGTTGTAATTCTTATAGGCACCATCAAATTTAGAATGTTTAGCTTGTTTTACACAAACGCCCTGAGGTCATGATACTTAACTAGCGTACTTTATTTGGTTATTTCCAAAGTTATAATACCTCGATTTGACATCTGGTGCTCTCAAGATTAAAATACGAGCGATTTTTTTTTCTTGGTGTAATCAGTAAAACAATGGAAGTCCTATGAACTTACTACTCAGTGGAATCTTACTCAAGAAACTATTAACCTTCAGACACCTTTTGGTTTTTATACTAAAAACTTTTAAACTCTTCAAATATCTAATAGGTTTCATTTCTAATACCTTTAAAATCCAACTATCTAGTGGTTTTCATTCTGAATGTTATTAAAATTCAAATATTTTGTGGCTTTCACAATAAATGCTCTTAAAATCCAAACGCTCTGTGGTTTGTTACATTCATTTTTGTCAGTGGCTGTTAAAAAAATCGTGAAAATGTTGTGATTGGATTGTCTGCAAGCTGTTTATGGAGTACATAATGTTGTGATTGGATCGTCTGGAGGCTGTGTATGGAGTACATAATGTTGTGATTGGATCGTCTGCAGACTGTTTATGAAGTACATAATATTGTGATTGGATCGTCTGCAGACTGTTTATGGAGTACATGATGTTGTAATTGGATCGTCTACAGGCTGTGTATGGAGTACATAATGTTGTGATTGGATCGTCTGGAGGCTGTGTATGGAGTACATAATGTTGTGATTGGATCGTCTGCAGACTGTTTATGAAGTACATAATATTGTGATTGGATCGTCTGCAGACTGTTTATGGAGTACATGATGTTGTGATTGGATCGTTTGCGGGCTGTATGTGGAGTGCATAATGTTGTAATTGGATCGTCTGCAGGCTGTATATGGAGTGAATAATGTTGTAATTGGATCGTCTACAGGCTCTGTATGGAGTGCATAAAATAATTAAAAAAGTTTTCAAATCAACTGCTTGAAGATTCAGTTATAGCTTTAATATTTACTATTCTTTTTGAAGTATCTATTGAACTGAATGGAAGAAGAATTTCATTTAAAAATAATGAAACTTTAAAAGATCGTGAAATTTTGAAAATATAATCGGAGGTTTGGGTGGAGGGGCTTTTCTGTTTCTTTCATAATCTTCATTTACTTACCCTAGTGGTTCAGCAGTAAGTTTACGGATTCAATAACAGCAGAGATAGTAATGCATAGCTTTGCCCTCAAAAACAAACATTCTTTCCATCTACATACACAAACACTCCTTCCATCTACAAGCACAAACACTCCTTCCATCTACAAGCACAAACACTCAACATAATTAGGATATATTCTACTACATAGTATTGCTACTGTGTTAGTTCGAAGATATGGAATAAATTATTATATTTAAATACATTTGATTTTTTAAAATCTAGAACCGAAATATTAAAATAAGAAAGTATAATAAAATATAATACAAAGCGATGTTAATTTTCTCAAATTACTTATTAATACAAATTTTAACTCACATTACTTATTAATACAAATTTTAACTCACATTACTTATTAATACAAATTTTAACTCACATTACTTATTAATACAAATTTTAACTCACATTACTTTTACCATTATTGTCAGAATACTACTTCTCTTTCATTACTTAAAGAATTGTCGCGCTATGCGAGAATCATCGGTTTAAATTACGATTTTGTAAAACCAGGATTTACAGTAACGATGTTTTAACAAATTATCTTTGCGATGTTACTCATTTACTCGGAGCAGTCTTTAGCACGTAGGCAAAGTTAACATATACTTAGGGCAACTAATGTGAAAAGTGTTGAGAAAAGAAGTGGTGACAGGGAAAAGTAAAAAAAAAACCACAACAACAACAGATAATTAGATACTGGAAAAGAAATGAAAAAAAATGTAACTTTAATGGGATTAATAAAATTACTTAACATGAAACATAACCGATAAAAAATTTAGTGTCACTAATGTCCAAGCAAAGCATAAACGTATAAAGTGACAATTGAATTTATCGCTCGTGATATTTGGTATAAAACAAATCAAACCATCTCTGATGTAACAGCCCCCTAGTGGCACAGCGACGTGTCTGCGTACGTACAGCGTAAGAAACCACTGTGCACTTTGCGTTAAACTTCGACCAAACACACGCACAGACTCTAAAACAACTGTTTGGTGTAGTATTTGTAAGAGTCCTCACAGATGCAAAAACACTTCTAAAAGGAAAATAAAAATTGGTGCGAATTTCCAACAAGAGATTGAAAATTGTCGAAAGCAAAAACAGATCTACGTTTGAATAAAACGGATGGGAGTGATGGAACCATTGAGATCAGGGTTATAGTTTAAGATTCAATCTGTCAAAAATATCCAGTGTATTATTTCTATCTCTTTATATATCAAAATAAAAAACAGAGTATAGGAAAATTATAGGATACACAGCATGGACTATCTTACATATCAACAAACTTAATCAAGAAATATTAGTATATTGAATGTCCGTGTAAATGCTTTGTTTTGTTTGTTTTGGAATTTTGCACAAAACTACTCGAGGGCTATCTGTGCTAGCCATGAGATGTAATACACAGATGTACATTAAAATGTTATAAGGGTTGCAGTAATTATTTATTATTCCCATTATCTTTTGTTTCTAATTTACGGTCTTCTTTCAAAATATAAAAACAAGGAAGCAGTTTGTTAAGGATTTTGCGCAAAGCTAAATGAGGGCTATCTGCGATAGCTGTTTCTAATTTAGTAGCTTAAAGCTAGAAAGAAAGCAACTAGTGATTGTCACCAACCGCCAATTTTTGGGTTACTCTTCACCAACGGATAATGGAATTGACCATCGAATTATAATGCCTCTATGGCTGAATGGGCGAGCATGTTTGATGTGACAAGGATTCAAACCCTCGGCTCACAGATTACAAGTCGAGTGCCTTGATCATCTGGCTATGCGGGCCATTATTTTCGTTCACAAAAATGTATTAAAACGCTTAGTTTTGCATTATTTCCCTATTGAATCTACCCTAATTGCTCGACCCCAATCATTTGCGTTCCTAGGGAGCTCCACAATTTGCATAAGGCTGGTTTACGTCACTCTCAGTGACAGGTCATTTAGATAGCTCTATCTTGCACAGTTCCATTAGCTTTCATATTCTGCACGGGGCGTAAAATATCTAAGGTCAACACTGCTTCCAATAAAAGTTTGAATGAAAAAGCAAGTATGGTTACGAAAATAATAAGAAACAAGATAGTATGAGGACGAACAGCCTTGGCTATTAATGAGCGAAACAATATATTTTAAACCACCAAATTAATCTAAATATTTGCTACCAAATATGCATTCTGATTTAAATATGAGCCGATAATTATTAAGTACACTGGAGAAGAAAGAAAACGTTATCTAAAATTAAGATATGTGTACATAAACACGTTTTATGTTTATAGTAGTTTAATGAAATATTTATTTAATGAATAGCCTCTTGGAGTCTTGTTTGAGAACTCTTATTGCCTCTTAAGAACAATCCTTGACTAATCGTGTCATTGTACTTAAACATTTCATGAAGTCTGAAATATCCTTAGTTGAGATTATAAAAGATGTTCTGATTCCATGAAAAATAAGATAGTAAAGTGATTAAAAACTAAGAGGTTAAATAAGGTGTTCTGGTAAATAAAATCTTATTTTGTAATGTTTTCTTTTGCATTATTTAAAACTCAAAATGTTACTCGTAATAGTTTAAGGAAGAGAGCCAATGGACATACAGCTTTTGTAGTGAATTTAACATTCTTACTTCAAAGTATGTAATATTGTAAAGTACGCTCTTTCTCTTCAATATGAACCAATCAGTATTTAGTGTGTTTATACTAAGCTAAACATAGTTCAAATGGCATGCAGCGAGATATCAAAATATATATCTTAGAGGCACACACACACACACACACACACATATATTTTAACGAGAACTAATAAATTCATAACAGATGACGAAATCAAAAAATGTCGACATCCTGAAACAAAGGTTTAATCGATTTTGCAGATTTGTTGAACTTGTGGGCGAATATTGACGAATGTTTGTCTGACGTATAATTATCTAGGGAATGGAGAAAACAACTGTTTCACTGGCTGTCAGGCAAACAATGACCTGGTTAAACCTATTGAGTATTTAATTTTACATTTTGATATCTTTGGTTGTTAAATATATCAGTCGTGTTTGTTTAAATTTCTTAATATTTTTGGCCGACCCAGCATGGCCAGGTGATTAATGCATTCGACTCGCATTCTGAGAATTGCAGGTTCGAATCCCGTCACATCAAACATGCTCGGCCTTTCAGCAATGAGGGCTATTTATGTTACAGTCAATCTCACTATTCGTTCGTAAAAGATTAACCCAAGAATTGGCGGTGGATGGTGATGACTAGGCGCCTTTCCTGTAGTCGTACACTGCTAAGTTAGGGACGGCTATCGCGGATAGTCCTTGTGTAGCTTCGCGTGAAATTCAAAACAAACTTCCAAGAGAAGTTGCTTATAAATTTAAAGATGGTTTAAAACCACATTGAAAGGAGGAAGCTAAGGACAAAGCTGCACAATGGGCTATCTATGGTGTGCTCACTATAGGTATCGAAGCCTGGTTTCCAGAATTGTATTGGCGCAGATAGCCTCGTTGCTTTGTGCCATAAAACACTAAATCAATCAATCCAGAATTATAAGTCAGTAGAATTACACCTTCATAGTTGTTCGGGTTATCGGGTTGTATTTACGTCTTAATTATATAAACAGCTACAAAAATGACGATTTAAAGCAAAACAAAATAAACTTTTAATCTTAAATGTTGTAAAAGATTTTAATGCAGATTAATATGATAATCTTATAAGCAAGACGTTTCTCTAGTCTGGGACATCACGTCATCGACAGCTTGTGACGTGGACTTTAAATTACAAAAAAACATTCACCTTACGTCAGATTGTTACGAAAGGTTTTGTTATAAGCGTCTTTTTGTGACTGGTGAATTTTGTTATTAGGCTCACGACTACCTTATTCAAGTATTGGAAGACACCACCTCACCCCTCGTATTATGTTTGCAAATGTTCAAGTTATTAAAGGTGTTTTAATTCAAGCCAAAGTAGGCTAAGTTACAATATCGTTTTTGTAGACTAAAATCGTTGTCACTGTCATTTATGTTTTATATAACACTACTCCTGACATCTCCTCTCCCGTGTAACACATCATAATTTAGGCTTAGACACTATCTCACCGCCGTTGCGTTACGTATTTTTTGAATGGTTGCTAATTAATGTTATATTAAAAAGAAGCTATGTCATAGAATCAGTATTCGTAATAAAAGCTAACATGTCATAAAATGATGTAACAACAACACAGTTCTTTGTACCAATGTGGCAGTAATGGAATATTCTAAACAAATGCCAACATCTCAGTTTCGCATCTGTGTCGGAACACAGCTAGTTGTAAGGCAGAGTAATTTTTATTTGTTTTGGTTGTCTAAAATCATAGCTACAGATATACAATAAATTAAAATAAGAAAAGATCCCATTAAAGCATAACAAAATCACGATTACATAAACAAAGAAAGACAAGATGTATAACGAAATAACTTTATTCACAGCAGGTCTGGTGATTATGTCGGTCAACTAACAAGTTACAGGTTTGAATGCCATCACTAAACATACTCTCTCTTTCAGCAGGGGGTACGTTATAATTTTACGGTCAATTTCACTTGTCGATTAAAGTAGCTCTATGCTTGACTTTGGGCACTACTGAGTAGCTGCCTTCCCTTTAGCCTATCAGTGTAATAAAGGGAGCCACTGTATGATGGCCCTTAAAGTAACAGGATTTCTTGGCTCAATACAAAAAATACTGGATTAAAAATACGTTTTAACACTTGGTAGCATTTACAACTAGCCGTAAGTTCTTTAAATATACATATATCAGAATTTTAATAGCGTTTAATTTTGCTGGTTCTTTATAAGTTCTCACATAAATAATGTTGTTTAAGTATATACAAAATTTACTACGTGACGTAACTAAAAACATAATTTATATATAAACGCAAGTTTCTTTTATAAAAACAGAAGGTGAACCACTGGTACCTGTATTATACTTTCAAACATTCAATCTTTCAGTAAGCAATGATACTTGTTAACACATGTTTGACGCACTACTAATAAACACTGTGCTTTACAATTTAATAGGTCTGACCGTGAACTGGTAGCTGGGATACTATATGCATATCGTAAAGTCCAAGATTTGACTTGTGATATGCCTCTAAACGCGTTCCGCGATTTCAGCGTTATAAAAGTGACAGCCATTTTCTCACTCCAGTTAAAAGTAGTCTCGTAGTTGACGGGTGTTGCTGAGTGTTTGCTCTTACTCTGGCTAGTAGATGAAAATCAAGAATGTTTATATACGGGTGTATAAGCGCCCATTTGACTTGATGTTTAACCACTGTGTAATGTAATATAACAGACAATGAACAAGGACAGTACTGACTATAATGATAACCTGTAGATCTCTATTTAAAATTACAAAAGTCAATGAACAACTTGATATGATAAATACTTTCTATTACAAAGTAGTTTCAACCGATTTTAGTTGTGATATGTTAGGCCTAACTAGCCTTCATACTTCAACAAATCTTGGCTTTTAGTTTTATATTAGTAGATTTAGCCAAATAAAAAGACTTACAATACTTTATCTATCAATCTAACATTGCCATATTAATTTACATACGTGTTTTTCCAATATCCAACTTTAAAAACGCGTCTTTTATATGTGTATTATTTTATGTTATGGAATGTAAATCTTAAACATAATCCTAAAAACTTACCCTACTATATGATGGTGCAGATTTGGGCGACTTGTGATCTTTGTTGAACTGGAAGCCTTCTGGTGGTAATTTTGTATGGTGTTATTGTGGTTGACGCTTGTAGTGGTATGAATTTTCAAACAAAGTAAAACAAGCAAACTATACGGACACAACGCATACTTCCTTAATGACGTCATGTTTTTTTGTGATTTAAGCAACGAAATGCATGATGGGTTGAACGATCTCTGGAAAATATTCAAGTAGTTCTGTCTAGGTCAAAAGATGAAAATATTTTTGTTAGAATAACACTTAAAAGAAGAAATTTATTTATAGTAACAATGCTTCTTGAAATGTAAACAATTACATATGCAATATTATTTGACTTCAGGAAGTCAAAGATGATAATAGACGTGGGATGTTATGGGCTTGAGCACCCACATCTCGCTCTCCTAATTTCTCGTCTAACTGTGTCTATATCTTATGGGAAACTAGTAAATTGGAGGTTAAGACTGATAGATAGTGTATCCCCATAGCAATGTGGGTCCTACTTCCTCAGTCACCTCTAAAACCAAGGATACATTTTATTATTCCACATTGAAGCTGGGATCTTTTTTTTATTGCAGTGTATTTTGTTCATTTTTTCACTTTAATGTGTTTTGTTTTGGCTTTTAAAATATTATGGTTATATATAGTTAATCAGAGGTTGGGATTTACTGTTTCTAAAGCAAACATTTCTTATGATTTTATATACTTATTTAACTTAATTCAAATGTATTTTTTAATTTCATTAAAACATATTTATATATGTAATAATTAGTTTCTGACAAAGCAAACCTCTTACAATGAGAAGAACTAGAAATATCTAATTAATTACAATAACTAATTTAATATAACGCAGTGGTTCAAACATTGACTGCCTCTGTCTGTTAGCGATATCATATCATTTTTAATCACGTCGAGAATAAAGCAGGTTTATTTTAAATAACTTAAACGAAAATATAATACCAGGTAAAATTGTTACCATCTTCATCTTTTGGTAGAGATGTAATTTATTAAATTATTATTATGGGTTTATGAGATAAATCTTTTCTTTAAAGCGATGTATGAATAACAAATTTGTTTAGCTTTTCGACCAGTTAACTGGTTCTTCAAATTTAATTTTCTTCCTAAGAACTGATACTTATCCAGGCGATTTTAAAATACTACGTATTTCGCTAAACACACACAAAAAAGATTTGTATACATTATTTACAGTTCATAGTAGCCGCCTGCTTGCTAAGTGTTTTAGTCTCTTGTTAAAGAGACATTCTTTGATTCTTAGTTCCTGCTTTTGCTTCCTTTAGTCGTTGCTCGACTCTCTTATTGCAAGAGATGTAATACCTGTAATACCTTAATCAATATCACATCAATTATTTTTTTAGCGTTGTATCAAATACTACGTAAGAATTTCTGGTACGCTTAGTTTCGTAATCCATCAAATCTCCAGATGTTGTCAGATAATAACTGGAATTATGTTTCTATGAGATCTTTAGCACGTCATAATTTGGACACGAACTGAGAATCCAATATTTTCTTAACCTGAAACCCAATATGATTACTACCGTTGTAAATATCTAAAGTGACGTGCTCCATACGCTTTTCATTCATTAAGCACAACGTATAGTAATATAAGCTATTTCAAAGTCCAACATAACATTATCTTTCTATTCTATGCTTGGAGTGTGTGGCGATATCTGATTAAACCTTAGAAGCTCTCTTTATACGAGTCAAACATAACTTAATAATTATATCTTTGCTTCTACCCAAGATTTTTGGCGTATATACAAGAAACAGCATCAACACATTTATACTGTACATTCGTTGTGAACTTTGGTGAGGTTGCAGGAGGTCTACATGGCAAAAACGTAATTTTAAGTAATTTTGATATGCGGCGACAACTGGCTTCATTTTACAGTTAGTAGCATCGGGCAGAAATATTGTAAAGCACTTCTATTTTAATGATAACTTCGGTAAACTGTTTGAAACTACGAAACGGGCCCGCCATGGCCAGGTGGTTAAGGCATTCCACTCGTAATCCGAGGGTAGCAGGTTCGAATCCTCGTCACACCAAACATGCTCGCTTTTTCAGCCGTGGGAGCGTTATAATGTGATGTCAATTCGTTCGTGAAAAAGTAGCCCAAGAATTGGCGGTGGGTGGTGATCACTAGCTGCCTTCCCTCTAATCTTACACTGCTAAATTAGGGACGACTAGCGTAGATAGCCCTCGTGTAGCTTTGCACGAAATTGAAAAACAAACAAACAAACTACAAAACGAGTTAACAATATTCTCCGCACCCTGTATCTGTTATATTACACAAGGAATATCATAGTAAGAGTTTTTAAAATTATTTTCATGTGTACTGCAACATCGTCTCGTTTTCATCTGTTTGGTTTGAATTTCGCGCAATGCTACACGAGAGCTATCTGCTCTACCCATCCTTTCTTCAGCAGTGAAAGACTAGAAAGAAAGTATCTAGTGATCTTCACCCACCGCCAAACCCTGGGCTACTCTTTTACTAACGAATAGTGGGATTGACTGTAACATTATAACGCTCCCACGTCTGAAAGAAGAGAGCGTGTTTAATAGGATCGCAATTCGTACCCGCAACTCTCAGATTGTGAGCTAAACGTCTTAACCGCTTGTCCCATATTGTTTTCATATACTCATAGAAAAACTTTCATAACCTCCATATGCTTGTTAATGTAATGAATGCTATGAAGTACATTTAGAATAGACATGTAATTATTTGTCATTCTCAGTATAAAGTTGTACATCTACAAGGAAAATTAATTACCTTATTACTGAAAAAAGGTTTAAAACATTTTAGGCTACGCTCGGAAAAATTTCAGACGAGGTTTTAGTTTAGTACCTTTGTGTAGTTCATACATGATAAAATTAGTTTACATAGTTCTTACGTGGCAAAAATAAGGCTGCGTGGTTCTTACGTGACAAAAGGAAGTCTTTGTGGTTTTTACGTAACTAAATAAGGTTTTACTAGCTCTTACCTGATAGTCACACACAAAAAGCCATTTTGCAATAAGCATGTTCAATTTTTGTTTTGTTTTTTACTTCATTACTTCAGACAGGTCACGTATAAACAGATCTTCAGAATTCAGCTTTTCGAAGTGTTGTAAGACTTAATATGTCCTTATGTTGTTTTTGTCTTTTTTCTAAACATTTCCTTAATCCAACCCTGGCCACTTAATAAGAATAAGAAGTTTATCTCTTTGTACGACGGTAATTATCAGCTCTGCAGGTTTACGAGATACGACGTAAATTAAAAGTGCAGAGCGACCGACGAAACGTGGCTATTGGATAAACTGTTTTGTGCGCGTTTGTAATCTGTGGCCAGGTCAACTATTCAGCAGCCAGTGTCTCAAGAACTCTCTTTGTTGTAGGTAAATTAACTACATCAGTATAACGACTGGCAGTTCTAGTTAATTAACCTGAAGGTAATGAAACTCTTAATTATCGAAGACGGAGATATTCCAGGTCTTACGTTCTGAAGTCAGACTAGAAATGTGTTAGCTCAGAGGCAGCAACTCGTCATGGTATAGATCTACTGATATTAATACTTAGCTCTCCGCCAGTAGGAAACAGATCCAGGATTTAATTTTTAGAAATTTATATGATACAAATCATTTATGTTTGACAAATTCAAGTTATATACATTTTTTTTTATTTTGGAAGTAAAATAGAAAAAGTTACTGTCAAAATAACATGAATAACAACTGGCATAAATCGTTTTATAATCCCCTCAGAGGCACAGCGACTCGTCTACGGACTTACATCGCTATGAACCGAGTTTCGGTATCTGCTCATTGTGTAGCTTTGTCTTATGTGCCTAATTACGAACAAGCAGTTATTTTCAGAAGTCGTTAAAAGATCAACGGATAAGTTACGAGAGGATACAGTTTATTGCAACAGTATAAATATATAGTTTTGCTGATGTTTACAGTTTACCTTACATCTGGCGGTTCCCTGGTGGGACAACGTTAAGTCTTTGGATGGTAAAATCGACGATTAGATTCGTCTCGGTGAACACAGCGAATTGTTATAAGAAAACACAAACACACATACAGATAAAAAAATTTACCAACATAAACATCAAAAGTCAACTCTAATTGTTTAAAGTGACTAATTATTTTTCAATTTTATTCCTACTTACTCAAGCAAAATGTGTGTTTTGCCTAAAAATTGTCCAAGCTTCCTCTGTGTTTAGTAAACATAGTTTAAAAAACATGAATTTGAGTTCAGAAGTTAAAGTATCGATTTTTTTAGAGAACACCTTTGTACACATACTCACATATGTATTTTGTTCAATAATGCTTTAATCATAAATAATTTGGGTTCTAATAACATTTTATTCATAACATAAAATTTCTTTGGATACTTAGTACGATTTCACTAGAGGAAAATCCTGCCTTATTAATTAATGTTTGATATTATTTAAAGTGACTACTGCTTATGTAGGTAGTAGAGGACGGATGACTAGGTGTATCTACATTTTCAGAAAGAATTTGACAAGATGCTATATAAAAGGCTTGTTAAAAGTTACCTATGTAGGTGTTGTCTTCCAACGAAACAGCACTAAGTCTACGGACTTTACAACGCTGAAATCCGGGGTTCGATTTCCCGCAGTGAACACATGAGATAACTCAATGTAGCTTTTGCTAAAGCATACAAACTGACGTGATGGGAGAAAGCAGAATGTTTTGTAAATATAATTCAGTCAACCTGGATTAATGTCACAAGTGAGGCACCTCATGATCTGGTGTTTGCACCTTTGCTGTTTTTGTTTTGCATCAATGACATAGAAGAAAAAGAGTCAATAGATTATTTAAATTTCTTTGATATCTTAAAGTCTGTCACGGATCCTGCTGCTTTGATTTGGATTATGTGGTGAGCTGAGCAAATACACATTTAAAATGATTTGGATTATGTGGTGAGCTGAGCAAATACACATTTAAAATGTTTTGGATTATGTGGTAAGCTGAGCAAATACACATTTAAAATGTTTTGGATTATGTGGTAAGCTGAGCAAATACACATTTAAAATGTTTTGGATTATGTGGTAAGCTGAGCAAATACACATTTAAAATGATTTGGATTATGTGGTGAGCTGAGCAAATACACATTTAAAATGATTTAGATTATGTGGTGAGCTGAGCAAATACACATTTAAAATGATTTTAATTACAGTAAATGTAAGGTCGTGCATGTTCGATATCATAATTTAAATCGTGAGTACAAATTAGATCGGAATAACCTTAATAATACTATGAAAAAAGCTAGATTGTTTTGCTGGTTGATTAGTCTCTTAAACCATACAAAAGTGTGCTGTTGCTAGTGGAAGTACAAATAGGATTTTAGGTTGTATCTTCAGAACTATTGAATACAAGTCTACAAAAATTATAATATTTTTCTATAGGTCATTAGGTATAGGTCACGGTTGAAGTACTGTGTTCAGTAAGTGGAGAAAATTAGTTGATAACATTAATAACATGTTTCAGAATGAGGGAAAACATGATCCTCACAGACACTCATGACGTCACAAATTTAAACCAAATGTCTTAGTTCCAAGAATTATCAAAACAACGCTAATTTCAGCTCATGTTTTATTAGATAAACTAAGGGTATAGTTTCTCGTGCATGCATTTTTGAAATTTGCACAAATTGTTAGGTGTCTGGCAACAAATTGTACTAAAGTTTGCTGTATACATATCAGGAGTAACATTTGGGGTCCAAAAAAATAATAACTGACAAGTAGTTTTCTGTAGTTATCTTAAATCTGGCTGCATGTTAGAATATTTCATTTTTAATCACCCAGATCATTACTATGCTATGTGCGCGTGTGTGCTGGTATCTTAAAATAAATCTTGTATATCCTTGTATTCAAGGACGTTTGTTCTCCATGGCTTCATAATTCATGTGCCATTTCCATGAAGTGCCAAAAAAGAGAAGCGAGCACGTGTGTTGCTCGAGGTGTCATTTATATTCTATAAAGAAAGATGTCTGAGAAGTGAATGAAACAAGTTATTAACGAGTCCTAGATAACACATTTAAATAACATTAGGAAAAGATTTGTTTACTTGTTTTAAATTTTGCGCAAAGCTACGAGGGCTATATGCGCTAGCCGTCCTTAACAATGTAAGACTAGAGGGAAGGCGGCCCGGCATGGCCAAGCATGTTAAGGCGTGCGACTAATAATCTGAGGGGCGCGAGTTCGTACCCCCATCGCGCCAAACATGTTCGCCCTTTTAGCCGTGGGGGCATTATAATGTTGGTAAAAGAATAGCCCAAGAGTTGGTGACTGGGTGATGATGTGTAGCTGTCTTCCTTCTAGTTTTACACTGCTAAATTAGGGACGACCAGCACAGACAGCCCTCGTGGAGCTTTGCGCGAAATTCGAAAAACAAACAAAAGAGGGAAGGCAGCTAGTCATCACCACCAACTTTTGGATTTTCTTTTAACAACAAATAATGGAATTCACCGTCACATTATAACTCCATCTCGAATGATAGGGCGAGTATATCTAATGTGACGGGGATAACAAGAAAAGGATTTAGCGTTGTAAACCTGTAAACTTACTGCTGACCGACAGAGGGACAATACGGTAAACTAAACAATAAATAGAGAAAATTTATAAATAAATTATAACATATCTAAGGATAAGTGAAAACATTCCCCCACATACACTCACGACGTCATAAACTGAAAAATCGAAATAATTGGAACACAAAATAGACCATTCATATTTTCTGTAAGAGCGAGTTTAGTTGGTTGCCAAATGTTTTCAATTTGAAGCATTGTTGTTATTTTAATCCTAACACGTCCCTCCAGAGGCTTATGAAGCAAAAAACCAGGTTTACATACCCGTGGTGGGCACAGCAGATATAACTAATTGTGTAGCTTTAAGCTTAGCTACAAACAAATAAAACTGTTCAGCACGTGACACTGGAAGTGCAAATATGTGTGTGCTCACATTAATTTAAGTGTGTATATTCTACCAGTTTTTTTATTTATTTAATTTAATATTAAATTTTTATTAGAGCAGCTATGTTCTTAGAGCGAAAGTAAAACCCAACCTGGTAATAGTATAATTAATTAAATATAATTTTTTTACACTTCCTACAGATTAGTTATAAATACATATAATAAGTCAAGAAAGCAAAATATACTAAGAAAAGAGATTCATAAGTAATGGTAATTCATATATTAATAAGTTTAACTTAATGAAAGTCACAATAAATAAATAATACAGTAAACTTTACTGAGGTTTCTTTGTGATAAAGCCAGTAAAGCTATTTGTTACCGACTCTACTTCTGACCTTCAGCCATAAATAAGATCGCCATTGTTCGACAGCACCTATTGATATCTCTTTAAGAACAAACAGCTGGATTGTTCATAACTTTACAACACCCCTATGTCTGAAAGGGCGAATATGATAAGAACTTTGTTTCGATCTCATGATGCTCACCGCTAGTACAGCGGTATGTCTCCGGTTTTACAACGCTAGAATCAGCGGTTCGATTCCCCTCGGAGGGCTGAGCAGATAGCCCTTTGTGGCTTTGCTATACGAAAAACACACACACACATTCGATCTTATGATTCCCCCCGCTAGTACAACGGTAAGTCTCCGGATTTACAACGCTAAAATCAGAGGTTTGATTCCCATGGGTGGGCTCAGCAGATATTCCCGCTGTGAGCTTTGCTATAAGAAAACACACACACTCGATCTCATGACAGTGCCAGGATTTATTCATTTATAGATCTTAGGTAATTCTAACATGTAATTTAAATATTATTTTAATGTTATAAATGAATTAATACTGAAGAATAATCATATAAGTTAAGAAACCGATAAATTAACAACAACAGAAAGTATGAGAGATTACTTAAATTTTATATCTTATTTAATGTATAATATAAAAACTAACGCACGGTATGTCTGTGAACTTACAGTGCCCGATACCGGGTGTCAATTAGGGCTGCGATGATTACGGACTTTTGTAACTGGTTGATCTTTGCCTCGTAACTGAACCGTAACCGGTTAATTGTGTAATCGTCACAGCCTTAGGAATTTGCGCGTGACAGCCGCACCGAACGTTAACAAAAACTCTAAAGGCTTTCAAAAACAACGAAAATTCAACCAAAGAAAAAGGCAAGCAGTTTGTAAAATCGCGATAGGCAAACATACCAATGTCAAGGTCAAATAATGGAATATTTACATGTAGATATTCGTATTGTTTTCCCTCGTTTATTTTTCTCGGAAAAAAATCTTTCCGGATTAACCGGTTAGGAAATCCGTAACCGGTTAATCGTGTAATTGTCACAGCCGTTTGTTTTATATGAGCTCGGCAAGGCCAAGTATGTTAAGCACCAATCATGCTCGCCCTCCCAGCCGTGGGGACGTTGTAATTTAACGACCAATCCCACTATTCGTTGGTAAAAGAGTAGCCAAAGAGGTGGCGGTGGGTGGTATTGACTAGCTACCTTCCCTCTAGTCTTACACTTCTAAATTAGGGACGGCCAGCGCAGATAGCCCTCGTGTAGCTTTGTGCGAAATTTAAAACAAACAAACAAACAAAATCCATAGATACTAAACGTTTTACTTGAAGATATGGTTAAATAACCATTCTGTTGAATCAAAAGTTTCTAACTGGTACAAAGTTTATTACGTAAAACAACTTCAGTGGCATAATTCACTATCTAATAATTACATGAATCAAATCGATCAATAGAGAGTTTTGTTATTTAGCTGTTAGTTCCTTTTAGGTGTCCTTAATTGTAATCAGTTGCGATTATTTAATACACTCTGATGAATTTTTCATAAAACGTTATTATTAGCATAATACACTCAAAAGTGTAAAACGTTTCGCCAAAACGTTTAATTCAGAGTAATCACATTAAATTATTTCACTAAGACTTACAACTTTCTTTAAAGCTCACTTCTCACTCGGACGATCAGAATTCCAATTCTTTCGAAGTGAGAAAAACAAACAATGAAGAAATCAGAAGTAACAAAGACGCCACAGTAGATTACTGGTGTTTTTAATCACACTACCCTTGGCAACTGTAAATAAAGTTATGCTAAACTTCTGTCTAGTGCGAGCACACCACTCTATAAATACTCATATAATTGACAAAAGACTTCATAGAATTTTTGGTAATGTATCATTTCCTGTAGTCCCCTCTTTGCCAAAAAACAACAACAAACAACTAAAATTAATGTCACTGCAGACATGATGACATTTGAGGATGAAACGCTATTCATTTATATCTTCATTATTGTCCCGATAAGTTACCACAGAATACAAAGTTTATTCCTGTCCATGTTCTAATATTTAAAACTTAAATGATGTATATCTCTCAAAGTGTCATGAAAGTCGATGGTGTAACATTATACCATATACTTTGTTGTTCTAGTGAAACAGAGGTCAAGGTGACCGTAAAGTATAAAATATTTCATCCCAAGAAACGTATTCTTATTGGATACTTTCACGTGGTCCATCTTCAGTTGCATTTAACGACAACAAAAATCAGGTTCTCCGACAAACAAGAAAGTCAATCAAATGGTGAATTAAGTTAGTTTTAAAGGTCAAGATTTTCAGAATAGAAGTTCCAGCCTAAGATTATTTTACTGTAAAACTATATTTTCTTCTACAATAATTCAAAGACACAGAAACATATACTGTCAGTTACTTGTTAAAGTAACTCGACCAGACTCGAAGCTCGGTAACAAAAGTGTCGTTAATCATGCGACGTTAAAGAAAGCTACAACACCAGTGAGTACACTGCAGCTGTTAGCTCTTCATGACCATAAAGTATATACAGAATTATGGTGCAAGCAAAACTGGATATGTGAATACAAAACAACAAAAACACACAAAAAATATTGTATTATATTTGCAAAACGTGATCTGATACATATCAATGGTTGCTCGTTAAATATCTTTTTCACTAAAATATTGAAGTATTCATCGTCTGTTTAGAGCACTATTCATAATGGCTACAGTTAGAAATGATAACTGCTAAAGCTGAGTTACCTTTCGCTGATTATTTATGTGGAGTTGATAGTTATGTGGGCCATGTTATCCTCCATTAATTATTTAATAGGATTTGGTAATGATGCATGCTGAGCTATCCCAAACTGGATTTTATAGTTATACATGCCGGATTAATTCCAAATGATAGTTTACTTGGATCTGATAGTTATACATGCTGGGTTATGCTCCAATGTTTGTTTACTTGGATCTAGAACTGGTGCATAATGCGCTACCTTCTATTCTGTCGTTAGATACATTTATTCGCTTACTTGACTGGTATTCTAGAAGGACGATCAACTACAGGATAAAGTTGCCAACTGATCTAATATCTTGATAACACAATTACGTAAAATGGTGTTCTACTAACACAATAAACTTGACTAAACACTATGAGAATTAAAACGTGTTTCGAAACAAATCGATCATTGGGTAGTTTTCAGTTACAAGATACAAGTGAAAATTACGATGATGCATTGATTATAGTCCTCTAAAGTGCCAATTAACAGGGTCATAGCATATGAAATTAAAGTGTTGGATAAGTTTGGCTACTCATTGAATTTGGTCTACTTTATAACACAACAGGATGTTAATATAAAGGGCGATAACACATTGATCTAACGCGCAATCGAACTTCACAACGCATGAATCAACTAAGCGTTGAATCGACACCTAAACATCCTAACAACCTGACAGAACTGTCAAACACATTGCCACGCTAACAACACGATCACTTCGACTGCTGTACCAACAACAATGCCACCTAGACATTTCTTTTCAATGAAATGACAACATGAACATTCAATAGAACACCGAATAAGTACTTATAAACACATATCCTAGCGAAAACATGATTATGAAATTTGCATTGGTATCAGTAAATTCTGCTGTGTACCTGCTGGACAAAGTTAGACCCCTCCAAACATCACTGAATGAACTTTATAGAATTAAACTCCCCCAGACATCATTGTGTGAACTACAAGAAAGTTAGACTTCACCAAACATCAGTGAGTGAACTACAAGAAAGTTAGACTTCACCAAATATCAGTGAGGGAACTGCAAGAAAGTTAGACTTCACCAGATATCAGTTAATGAACTACAAGAAAGTTAGACTTCACCAGATATCAGTTAGTGAACTACAAGAAAGTTAGACTTCACCAGATATCAGTTAGTGAACTACAACAGGATTATTTTCACAAAGGAGTCTAACTTTGTTAATAGTTTTTTACAATATCAAGTAAGGAATTATTCATGTTTGAATTCTTTGGACCTCTTCCTGTCAGGCGTAACTGCCATAGGTTCGAGTGCAACATGTCTCTGTTAAATAACTCCAACATGGTCATTTTTAACACCAGAAGTTCGAAAACAGTTTATGCTATCGCAAGAAGGTATTTTCGTACCAAATTCGACTTATGTTGATTGGCACGAAAAACCCAAACTGTACTTTTCTCGCTAAAACATTAAGCAAAAACACAAAAAATCCAAAATTGTCTGTATATCTATTTGGAACCTGCAAAGAGTATCTTTGTATCAAATTCAACGTGAGCTCTCCATTGGCACAGCAGTATGTCTGCAGACTTACAATGATACAAACCGGGTTTCGGTAGCCCTGGTGGGCAGCGCACAGATAGCCTGTTGTGTAGCTTTGTACTTAATTCCAAACAAATTCCACATACACTTGGCACTTGAATCGCAATCTGATGGTCGCGGATTCGAATCTCCGTCACACGAAACATGCTTGCTCTTTCAGCCGTAAGGGAGTTATAATGTGACGGTCTGTGCTAGCCATCTCTAATTTACCAGTGTAAGACCAGACGGAAGGCAGCTAGTCATTACCACCCGCCGCCAGCTCTTGGGCTATTCTTTTACCAACGAATAGTTGGATTGACTGTCACTTTATAACGCCTCCACGGCTGGAAGGGCGAGCGTGTTTGGTGTGTTGGTGATTCAAACCTGCGACTCTCAAATTACGAATCGAGTGCCTTATTCACCTGGCTATACCAGGTCTCCAGAACTGATACTTAATAGTTTGCTGTCAATCTGGAAATTTGTTGAGTTTCATATAATGTTTTGTTTTGTTTGTTATTTTTG
This sequence comes from Carcinoscorpius rotundicauda, assembly GCA_011833715.1. Lineage (NCBI taxonomy): Eukaryota > Metazoa > Arthropoda > Merostomata > Xiphosura > Limulidae > Carcinoscorpius > Carcinoscorpius rotundicauda. The sequence goes on from CM022398.1 coordinate 62,838,683, forward strand.
GACGGGTTATGGTTCTGAAAATAAATTTATAAGTGAACATGATTTAGAGAGCTGAGTACCAACACGTGAGCCAGCTCCATATTTCTACATTCACTATGGCAGCACCATCTGTGATATCATTTATCGAGTTGATGCGAGAAAACAAATAGTTAGTTCACAAAATTTTGTGAAAAAAATTGGTTTAGGGGTAAATATGTTTATCTTGCTCTATAACTATACGTGTACATACAGGCCTGGTTTAAATACCTGAAATATCTTTATAATTACCAGCTACATGTAAATTACATTTACACAATCAGAAACTTGTGTACCCGAGTCCTAGAGATACACTGTTTGTATATGTATTAATTTTAAGTAAACATTTTAAAAATAGAATAAATTTATTGCTTTTAAGCGAATCCCCAAATTCAGCTAAAAATTGGGTTTCGATACTCGGAGTTGGCAGAGCACAGACAGTTCATTGTATAGATTTACTTTCAACAATAACCAAACCAAACTACTTTCAAATACAACATTTTAAACACTTACGGTTACAGAAGAGTAACTAGACAGTGGCACACTTAACCCAGTTCTATATAACACTTCCACGAATTCCCAATTGGCGTCTTCAAAGTTCAGAATAGAAAACCGTGATTGATATTATACTTAAACGCTAAACATTTCATCGTCCATGGGCTAAAGCTTCAAGTCTGTCAAGCACCTCACAAAGTGGTCCATGGGCTAAAGCTTCAAGTCTGTCAAGCACCTCAAAAAGTGTTTGACCGTTTAATACTTAAAAGAATCTTACCTACACTTTGGATCTTGCCAAAAGGGTAAAGGAACAGCGTACTGGTTCACTCCGACCTCACTACATCACTAGTTGTAATCGCATGGTCAACAGATTACTCATGTGTGTTTTGTTCTAAGAACACTTGATATTTGTGTATTTCTTCCCTGAATGCTTTCCGAATTGTAGAAAGATATTGGTTAAAAACGAGTCTTAACCATTTCACAGAACCCGAGTCCAGAGCTAGTCACTGAGCAAGTCAGACGTGCTAATATCTCTGCCAATATGCTCTTCAGAATGAAACGTTCATCCACGCCAGTCAGGCCGTTAGTACCACCGATTATCGTCGATGACCTACCGTCGAACCTCACGCCGTTTCAAGTCGCCACGTTGATTGCCCGAGCCAAGCCTGGGGCAACAATCGAACCGTTCAGGACCCGAATTTTACGCCGGGGCGGAATCCTCATCCAACCTGCCACTACTGCAGACCAAATTTATCTGTGCCAGCCATTGAACACTGAATATAAAGTAAGTTGTTCCCCCACTAAAAGTCCAGCCAGTCTTCATTCTGTATTCCTCAGGGCGTCGACCCATCAATTCAACCAGAAGAAATCAGACAAACCATCGAATCCCAAATCCAAGCCAAGGTATAAGCAGTTCATCGAATTTTTACTGAGAACACCAACCATCCTACCCACTTCATGAAGATAGTGACAACGTCGAAGTACAGTGTTGACTTTTTTTTACGTGACGGCTGTAATTATCATATATTTCATTTTAGAGCCGAACGTCCTCATCGACGACCTTTCTAAAATTGGTCAAATAAAGCATCCAGACATCAAAAACAATCAACGGAAATCTTCCAACAAGAAATTACTAAAATACCGCCGAGTCCAGATATAACTAGAAGAAACATAAAGACAGATTCAGACAACTCCCACTGTTAGCAACACGCCAAGTTCCAGTAGTTCAAGAAAGAAAAAGGACGGTTCATGCCAGACTTCAATCCCAGTTCCACAGAACTCATCAACCAGCCAGACTCAAACCATTACCAAAACAATCACCGACGCGACAGTACAAACCGAAAAACATAATGCCTCCACGCAGAAAACTCAAACCAAAATTTCGAGAAGAAACAAAGCATCACAGACCAGCGAAGAACAACTCACCAAAGAACAGCCAGTTGTTCTGCCAACGAGGCCACGTTTTTCACTTGCACCAATGGGCTTTAAGTGTGAAAAAAAGTTCATGACGAAGATACCACATAATCTACAGGACCGCAGCTAACAGTTCCCATGTATACCATCGTCACAGCTCATCAGTTTTTAATTATCTCTGTTTCTTTTTGTTTTGAATTAAGCACAAAGCTACACAATAGGCTATCTGTGCTCTGCCCACCACGGGTATCGAAACCCGGATTTTAGCGTGTAAGTCCGCAGACATACCGCTGAGCCACTGGGGGGCCTCTGTTTCTATTTATCTATTTAGTTTTTCTTTCTTCACAGCTACTTCAGGACACGGTCTGGGTAGATTTTTCGGCGCCATGGCCGTGAAAATGGGTTTTCTCGGGGTACTCCCGTTTCCCCCCACAGCAAAATCTCTGGCATCGGACCTGTAGCCTCATTCTGAAAAGGGCCGTTTTCCCAGTCTTAGGGTATCCAATCATAGCAAATTTTAAAAATCAATTCGCCAGCCGCCAGTGTTTGCCATCCTCGGGCCAAGGTCTGGCTCACTTCACTTTCGCTGCTCTCGTCCAGTTCTCCCTCCCTTTCTCTCACTCACAAACACCCCACTCCATTTTTGAAATATTAAAAAGAGGTAAATTCCACGAATATTTTAAAAATTTCTCATGTAAGGGGACGAAGAGAAACTACAACGTACCTGAACACCCCAGTTGGAGAGGGAATTCTTCTGATTTCTCTCTCTCTAAACTAAACCACTGCCACGTAAGTTTACGTTTGCGTTTTACAGAACCTAGAATAAACTCACTTTTGGTGAAAATTTCCAATTCAATTGTATTGCTTTAAAAGCACCTGAAACATACAGTGCATCTCAAGTAAACAAAAAGCTGAAGATATGACATTAAAATTATTTTGAACATTCAAATTAGGAAACCATGTGAAACCACAGTTGATACAAAATCTTGATGGATGTATCATAATTATATTTTGCGTTTCGAAGGTAATGAGATGCCATTGAAAATCGGTTTTTGATGTTATGCAACAGCTTTCTTCTCTAGGTGTTTTAGTACAATCTGCTCGTAAATATATTTTCAGATTGGTACTTAGGATTTCCAAGATGGTTATATCTCTTTTCTAATAACAACAGAAAACAAATTTATAAGGAAGAAATTAAAGAACTAGGACCATTCAAATAAAGACCTGCATCAGGTAGTATCACGTGTTACTTTCACGAAATATTCACTCAGCCACCGCAAACAGCTGGAAAATAAAATAAATATTAATGTTATTTCTTGGATTCCTATGTGATCGAACTGTTAAAAAAGGCTATAGCAACCATCGTCGTCCTATAATAGATATATCATGAAAGCCTGGAGAAGAAGTGGCGTGTTTGGAACATAGAAACTCCACATTGATGATGCCTTTTGGAATGGAAAGTATGCTGCAGAGCTATTTTTAGTGCGCGGCCGTCAGATAGAACATGACCGGACGTAGATCTTAACGCAATGGTGAGGCTCTAAAGAGATTTGAATATAAAGTTCTCAAACACTATACACTCAATTAAGATAGGGTGCGTGAGTGTATACATAATTGTGTAAGTACGTGTGCATGTGATGTGTCAGTATATAAATATATAACTCTTTGCTGTCCGACTTAAGATATACAATTCTGGCCAAAATCTTAAGGTTAATTAAAATAAATTTTGTATTTTTAGACTCAACCACTTATTTCAGTAGAGCTTCGAAAGATGAAAATAAGAAAAGAGAAAATAGAAATAAAAAAATTTTTAGCATTTAATAGGGAAAATGTGAACACTATGAAATTAGCCTAAATACTAGCTGGTTACAAGTTTAAGACCATAACAAAAAGAAGTCCTAAACAGAGTAGGAAATGCTCAACAAGAGATCTCAATGGTGAGTTGCATGGCTGTAGATAACTGCAAACGTTCGCTATGGCATGGTTGATACAAGCGTTTGCAGAAGGCTGGCTGAAATGTTATTCCAAGTGGTGAAGCTGGCTTCACTAAGATCATGCACTCCCCTTGTCATCCACCCCCAAACATATTCAATAGGGTTCATTTCGGGCGAAAAGAATCACGTTATTCGCCATGTTAAAGTTCTATGTCCTGCGGACATTGTGGATTGCAACGTTGTCCTGCTGAAAGATTCAGTCATATCCACAAAAGCGAGTGCCTTCAGCCAATAAGGATGCTCTCTCCAACATGCCAATGTAGCCAGCTGCTGTTTGACGCCTTTGTATAACCTGAAACTCCGTTGTTCCATAGAAGGAGAAAGAATCCCAGATCATGATGGAGCCTCCTCCACTGTGTCATGTAGAAAATATCTCCGATGGGATATCCTTAACGTGCCAGTAACGTTGAAAGCCATTTGGATCATTCAGGTTAAATTTCTTCTCATCAGAGAACAAAACCTTCTTCCACTTTTCTACGTCCCATATTTGGTGCTTTCTCAGCAAAGTTTAACAAAGGAAGGTGTGGAAGCAGGCGTGACCTTTAAAGACGTTTACGGTTTCTAAACCTTTTTTCTCCTAGATGCCGACTTATTGTTCTTGGGCTGCATTCTGCGTCCTTAAGGGCCTTAATTTGGTTCGATGATCGGCTGGTGTCTTGCCGGAAAACCCGTCGAATCCTCCAGCTCAACGCCGGCAAATTTTCTTGGGCCGACCACTTGAAATTCGCGTTCCGTGTCCCTCAGCAGTTTTACTACGCCAAATCTTACCAGCGATGGCACGTTGAAAGAGACCATGCTTTTGCAGCTCGACAATTCTGCTACGTTCAAACTCTGTCAACGTTTTATCCTCTGCCATGTTTTTACCCAATGCAACACAGGAGATGTCAGTGGGAGATGTTGACAACGCTAATGCTTGAACACAAATGACTAAATTTCATTACATGTTTACTGAATTAACGCTTCGTTTCAGTGTGGTCTTAAACTTTTGACCAGCTGGTATTTTGACTAATTTGATAGTGTTTACATTTTCCCTATGTTTTTATCTCTATTTTTTTCTTATTTTCATCTTTTGAAGCTCTACTCAAATGAGTGGTTGAGTCTAACAACGCAAAATGCATATTCCTTCTTTATGTTCATTGACCTTAAAATTTTGGCCAGCAGTGTAAGAAAAAGAGCGAAAAGAGAACATCATGTTATGGTATCAGTAATATCTAGGAACATATTTATAACACTTATTATACACCTAACATAACTAATACCAGAGAATTACTTTTATTTCTAAAGAAAACTTTAAATTATGTTATGAAATATCATTTAAAATTGTTAACGCTGACACAAATGTCCATACTCACACATAGATAAACTATACGAAAACTAGCGCTTCTCCCCTTACGCCTGGCCAGGTGGGCTAAGGCACTCGACTCCTAATCCAAGGGTCGCGGGTTCGAATCCCGGTCGCCCTTTCAGCCGTGGATGTGTTATAATGCGACAGTCAATCTCACTATTCGTTGGTAAAAGTGTAGTCCAAGAGTTGGCGGTAGGTGGTGATAACTAGCTGCCTTCCCCCTTGTCTTACACTGCTAAATCAGGGACGGCTAGCGCAGATAGCCCTTGAGTAGCTTTCCGCGAAATTAAAAACAAACAAACACATTACGCTACGCCACCCTGGATTTCTCGGAGTAGGAGAAATCATGAAACCCAGTTGAATATTTCTTTTACTGTTTACCCGTTATGATTTTAGAGATTGAGGTGCAAGGAAGCCGTGTAAGGGAGGAACTGTGAAATTCAAGAGTGGTGATGTTAATATAATAAGCCTACAATAAAGATAGTGTAGAATCACCTAGCCTAGAATCAAATGAATGAAATTTATTATGAAAGTAAAAATGTCATCAATATTTCTACTTGATAAAAACAAGAAAAAAACTATTTTATCAACAGATACTTTCAAGTTAAAAAATTATTATTTTTTTCCAGTTTTGTTGTTATTTTATTTTACACTCTTATTACATAAACTAACAACAAATACTAAATTACACTTTTGTGGTTAGAAGGTACTGATGGAACGTGATGTTACCAAAACCCGCTGGCTTTGCTAAATATTACAAGTTCTTCATCTGAACAATTTTGACTGATAATTAATCAATAAATAGCTACAAATTCATTCCATAAATGATCTTAATTGGCTCACAAAAAAACTTTCCGACGTATCACTGCTTCAACTGCCTTTTCTGCCCCTTTGTTGGTCAAACTTGATTTTATAAAATTTATTTATTTTAGTTGGTTACGAAACGTGAGATTAGGATATACTATGGAATGTGGGTGGTAATACTTTCCTGGTCATTTTTCGATTGGCTCTACACTACTTTATTTATAACTACAGATATTCCAATAAATGTTAATTAGATGACTGTGTTGGTAAAGAACCTAATTTCCACAGATCATATTTAATGTTAATGTCTGGTTTTCGGACCCTTCTTCGTTTTTACTCGCCCCCCAATGGTTCAGCGGTATGTCTGCGGACTTACACGCTAAATTACGGGTTTCGATACCCGTGGTGGGCAATGCATAGATAGCCCATTGTGAAGCTTTGTGCTTAATTCAAAACAACAACAACATCGTTTTTACTTACTGCTAAACACTTTGTTAATATTTGTTAATATGCACTTAAACAAGTTACAACCACATTAAATCTGTGTTAGGTTTTAGTTCATCATAAATTTAAGCTCCACCAACTGCTCAGCGGTACGTATGCGGACTTACAAAGCTAAAAACCGGGTTTTGATACCTGTGGTGGGCAGAGCACAAACTGCCCATTGTGTAGCTTTGTGCTTAATGCAACAACAACATAAAATTTAAATTCATTGACATAAATAACATCCTATGTTTTCATAGAGTGAGTCAAAACTGAGACGGGTAATTTTATTGAAGACCGAGTGGTTAGGAAGTTACCTTCGAACTGTGTGGCCTGCATTTCACCCTTGAGAAAAAGAAAGTTAAACTAATGATAAATAGCTTACTTTATGAATGATAATATAAAAGTTTGAAAATATAATTACCAGTTAAACCAAATATTCATAAGATCTGTACTTTAAAAGCTATTTCTAATTTTGAAGTACTAATTAGACAAGTTGATTGTTTGTTTGTTTCAGAATTTCGTACAAAGCTACTCAAGAGCTATCTGTGCTAGCCGTTCCTAATTTAGCAGTGTAAGACTAGAGGGAAGGTAGCTAGTCATCACCATTCACCGCCAACTCGTGAGCTACTCTTTTACCAACGAATAGGTGGGATTGACCGTTACATTATAACGCCTCCACGGCTGGGAGGGCGAGCATGTTTGACGCGACCCTCAGATTACGAGTCGTACACCTTAATACGCTTGACCATGCCGGTTCACAAGACTAGTAGAAAGACAGCTAGTAAACAACACCCACCACCAACTGTTCCTTAATCAAAGAGCATACCCTAGCCCTAAAACACGGATCACGTTTTTGCAGCAACGGCTGGCGAACCGTAAATCCTCTGGTTTACAGACTGGGCAGTTTAACTATAGAGCTACGACTGGCTCCAAAATATATCGCATGGTAACTGCATGAGAGGCTTAAAAATTAAGCAAAAGCAAACGAATCAGTTTTAAAAAGATGATTTTCAATGTATGTTTTTTTTTTTTACTTTTTAAGGTATTTTATGTGTCTTTTTTGCTGCGTAATATAATTCAAGTTTCGAAAATCTGTGGGTGTGTAGACGGACAGAGATTATCATGTCAAACATTTTAATTAAACTTAAAATTACGTAACGCCCTCTCCCTGGTTTCGGTTAAGTAAATGTCAGAGGAAAGGTCTCAGTTTTCATTCGCCAGATGAAGTTTATGAAGGTTGTAATACATTTGAGACACTTATTTTCGTCACTTCAAATTTTCTATGGAACAGTTCGATTGGTTTACAGTAAGTGACATCTCATATATTTCTGAACGTAAGTTTATGAACTTATATTATCTCAACTATTTGTTTGTTTCCAAAACTACATCTTACTAGTAATCGCTTTTTCAGACCAGGAATGATGAAGCTCCGATACATTCTTCACCGTTCTTTTAAATACAAAAAGTCAGCACGAGAATTAGAAAATAAAATCATTGTTTTATTAATAAGTTACTCATGTTCTTGGATCCCAGATTCATAATCACACGGGTTTCATGAATATAAACGTGTCTTACTGAATTAAAAATAATATAATAACCATTTTAATTGGGTTACCATAAACCTGTGATATTAAACTGAGATAAAAGCTTATAAGTACTCTGAGGGTCGCTGGTTTGAATCCCCGTCCTACCAAACATGCTTGCCCTTTCAGCTATGGAAACTTTATAAGTGACGGTCCATCCCACTATCCATTAGTAAAAGAGCAGCTCAGAAGTTGGCGCGTTGTTGGTGGTGATGAATAGTTGTCATCCCTCTAGTATTTAAGTACTAAATTAGAGAAAACTAGCGCAAATAGACTTCGGGCGAAATTGGCAATATGCCAAATTAGAAATACACATGAACTTAATTCTCCTCCATTTCCAACAAAGGTAGTAAAGCAAACATGCGCCTTTATAAAAGAATTTTAGTATCAGGCTAATCTGACAAGGAAGGCATGGCATGGTATGGTGGTTAGGGTACTCGACTCGCAATCCGAGGATCGCAGTTGTGAATCACCGTCACCAAACATGTTCGCATTTTCAGCCGTAGGAGAATTATTATGTCATGGTCAATCCCACTACTTTACTAGAGCAGCTGTGGAGTTGATGATGTTGGTTAGCTATCTTTTGTCTAGTCTATCATGTTGTTAAATTATGGACTAGCAGAGAGCTCTCAAATAGCTTTGCACAAAATTGAAAACAAACAAACAAGGAGTTGCTTACAAAATAAAACCTAATATTTAGTGAATAGAGGAAAATTAGCATCAACTGGAGCTTACATGAACTATTACTGTTTTAAATATGTCTATTTGAAACATCTGTTTAAATATGCCTGTTTTAAACATATCTGTTTTAAATATGTCTGTTTAAAATGTGTCTGTTTTAAATATGTCTGTTTAAAATATGCCTGTTTTAAATATGTCTGTTTAAAATATGCCTGTTTTAAACATATCTGTTTTAAATATGTCTGTTTTAAATGTGTTTGTTTTAAACATATCTGTTTTAAATGATCGTTTACTTGTAATCTGCTCTCACTTTCTTAATTTTTTCTCCGTTATCTCAACGTATCTACTGATAAAGCGTCACAAGTCGCTGATTGAGGGATGTGTATACCCCTAAATACCTGTCGCTACTGCTGGATATCCTGCAATAATTGTTGTTTGTTTCTTTGTTTAGAATTTTGCAAAAATCTGCTTAATAGTTAGCCATTGTTAATTTTAAAGTTATGGACTAGAAGAAAGCAAGAAGTCAACAACATCCAAGGACTTTGACTGTCATTCTGACAACGCGCAGCGCGAGCTCTTATATTTTTATTTGTCGGTAACAGTTCGCAAACTGCACAACCTCAGATTCACAGCATGACACTACGCTAACCCGTGACCATAAATTCACAGTACTACACTACGCTAACCTGTAACCCTGCAATAGTTGTATTTTACATTAAAAAGGGTGATTTTATCTAAGTTTTATTCGATTTATTGTATTACATGATACAATTGTCCAAAACGTAAAATTACATAGTATAAAGAATGTGTGTGTGTATCCCTCCGGTAATGAGCGGTGAAACCACGAGTCGGTAATTTAAGAATGAAGACGCTTTGATAACGTATATTCTACAATGAAAATGTTAAGTTTTTGAATTAGCCATAGCTATGACTTACTTAATTTGGTTCACACCATAATAAGTGTTATTCGTGTAAACTTATTAGATACGTAGCGCCTAGACCACTACTAAATTTGTTTGTCGTATCACAGCTGGCTTGGTGAGAATTGGTTTTGGAGCGAAAAGCCTCGTTCGCACCGGATATAGCAGATGTAGTGTGATTGACATATTATAACATATTATTCTTTGCTTTCACTCATGGGTTGTTAAGGTTCTTAAAGCTTTCTTGATGTCGAAAATTAAATAATGTAATAGAATCAAAAACCAACACACACTATATTGTAAGGAGATCTCTGTTCGGCTGGCGTTTTCGGTGCAAAGGAACTTGGTTATCTTCGCTAAACAAACAGTAAAAACGCCCAAAATACTCAAAAGATCAAAATGTTTTAAAAAGTAATGAACCTCTGAGATCATGACTAGAAGCAGAAAATTGTCCTTGGTACTCCTATGATTCACGGGTTACAGAAGAGACTTGTTTTGTTTGTAATGTTTAGAGGTATCATTCTGCCCACGTTAGAAACGTGTATTGAAACCAGAGCACACGTACCCTATTGTGTAGCTCTGTGTTGACAAAACAAACAAACAACGTAGTTCACTCTTTTTCACACCACGACTAAACTTTAACAAAACAATATTTTTTTAATAATTCGGAAGACCACACAATAAGTTTAAGCTGCGATGTAGATATTTAATGTAATGTTTACAACCAGCGCATTTTCAGCACTCTTATCTTCCACTCATCTAACAATTCTATACATACACATTACTATAAGCATAACAAATTATACTATTTATTAGTTGATAACAGTATATCACTTGACAGTACGGTTTGGTTTATAACAACGAATCGGTTATCATTATGTATTAGCTAATATTAACATTTCATGTGATATTAACTATTAGTTTATAACATTATGTATTAGTTGGTTTTTACAATTCACTTGATATTATTTATCAGACGATGCTCTTGCTTTGGCAACAATATTAATACGTGTTATATAAGTTTAGTTGAATTTTTTATTGTATAATACATTTTGCATAGGCGATAATGATAACAAAAGTTCCAGCATTCTCGAAATCAATGTCCAAATTCAAGAATAAACTGTGAAAAAACAAGTTAAAAGTACTTTAAAGCCTCTATATATCAGGGTATTTCAATAGTTTTCTCTTGCAGTTGTATAAATGTTTTTGTAACATTTCCTGTTAACAAAATAGCTTAAAATTATTTCCGAAAAAAATAGGAAAAGAAAGAAAAAGATGAAATTCAACCAAAGTTTGGACTAAAGTTCATCTGAAACAGGTTTATGTTGGTCACATTTACAGAAACTATATTCTCACTCAATTTATTGTAGATGACCATCAGACAACCGGGAAACTTTACGTTAAACTTGTCTATTTCTGATACGAGAAAGACCTACGTAACCAGGTCATCCAATTATACTGTTACCATCTCGAAATGAGCCAGGATATCACCACTCACACTAAAGTCATCATCATTATTGGTGAGACCGAGGGTGTAGCACATACATTTATTTACTTAGAGTGGCAAAACACGTCTCGCTAGCCTTGCTCGTCACCGGATCATTATGAACATCTGGGTTATAAAGAATTTGTTGTTGTTGTTTTGAGTTAAGCACAAAGCTACACAATGGGCTATCTGTGTTCTGCCCACCACGGGTATCGAAACCCGTATTTTAGCGTGTAAGTCCGCAGACATACCGCTGAGCCACTGGAGGGCAGGTTATAAAGAAACACCACAAGTTACCAAAATTTCACGAAGCAGACTGTGGAAGCAAACCTTTTAAATCGTGGGTTCTTCCTGATAGAAGTAACCTTTACTTTCAGATAAAGTAGAACATTTGTCTGTTACAACAATTAGAGTGTGTGCTAACTTTGAATACAAACGAGTACGATTTTCAGTTTGCAGGTTAACTTTGTTTTGGCTACAGAGTGAAGTAAATACTCTTTTCAGGTGTACGACATTTAAATAAGTATATCACATATCCAGAACTAAAAAACACACCAAGAAAAGTGTCCTTCCATTTTATCTGTGTGTATTTTGCTGTATTCACATTATGAGTGTAATTTCTAACATATTTTTAATTAGCTTCATTAAGAGAAAGGACGTTTAACAAAAACATTATAAATCACTTTACGTAAGAAATATAACTATCATCTGTAAATATTTGCTTCAATAGACAAGTAGTCTGATCATTTTGGAAAACTGAAAAAAATGTTTATGCTTTATTTCCCCTTGAAGCGCTACCTACAGCAAATGATTTAAAATATTGAATTAATCTGTGAAAAATATGAAGTACATTTCGAACATTCAGCGTTTCACTCTCAGTTGTAATAAAAATATATAAAAAAGTTGGATATTCCTTAGCTTTTTAGTCCTGGGTTTGTCTAGTTTTAAAGTATATCATTAATCCAACAGCCAAAACTACTTTGTATATAAATGGGTTGATTTTAATAATCACTGGAAATAACGCTGTAATAATTTCAAGAAAAAATGTTTTACAGTCAAAAGAATAACAGGTCCTAAATATTGTAAAAACGAACGTATTCAGTTTGATGAGCTGCAATACAAGCTGTATGTGTGTGTACTGTAAGTTGTACTGTATAACCAGAGTTATAATATACACACAAACAACAAATATTTATATTTATGATTATGTTAAGTGTGTCCATCTTACAGTGGCGGATTTGAGGTTGTATGGGCACAGAGGCTAATAATTTTGTAGATCCCACGTAATTTTACATAGAATAAAATTTTCAATGAAGCCCTATTAAGACCATGGGTCCTAGAGCTGAGGCCCTCTAGCCCCTACCTAAATACACCACTGTTACTTTCATTTAAAAGCTGTTTTATATTAAAACTAAACATATTTAAACTATTTTTGAGCGATGTTATATTTAGGCAGGACAAATATAAATATTAAAGGGTTCGAAAAGGAAAGCGGATGCACTCAAAGATATACGTTGAGCACCGTAATGAGGCTGTTCTTGAGGACGAGAAACCCACTTGAATACGTTCAGCACCGTAATGAGGCTGTTCGTTATGACGAGAAACTCACTTGAATACGTTCAGCACTGTAATGAGGCTGCTCTTGATGACGAGAAACCCACTTGAATACGTTCAGCACGGTAATGAGGCTGTTCGTGATGACGAGAAACTCACTTGAATACGTTCAGCACGGTAATGAGGCTGTTCGTTATGACGAGAAACTCACTTGAATACGTTCAGCACTGTAATGAGGCTGCTCTTGATGACGAGAAACCCACTTGAATACGTTCAGCACGGTAATGAGGCTGTTCGTGATGACGAGAAACCCACTTGAATACGTTCAGCACGGTAATGAGGCTGTTCGTGATGACGAGAAACTCACTTGAATACGTTCAGCACGGTAATGAGGCTGTTCGTTATGACGAGAAACCCACTTGAAGTGAAAATGTATTCTCAAGACGGCTGGTATGGTATTGAAACTTTAATTAAAATAAAGAACAGAACAACGTTTCGACCTTCTTTGATCATCTTCAAGATAACAAAGTGAGTTTGCAACCATGATGAGACTAGTCCGATGTGGTGTCCAAAATTACTCGTTTAAAGAGTGTGTGTGTATTTGTTTTCTTATAGTAAGGCCACATTGAGCTATCCGCTGAGTTCACTTAGAGGTACTCGTTTGAAATTCAGTTGTTTAATAAACAAATTCCACAGATCATAGTAACTTTTGCAAAGAATTTACCAAAATAGAAAGAACATATTTAATCAAAATACTTTCCGAAATTGTATATAAGGTTTAAATATCTAAAATATTACTGCTTTGCGGAATATAAACACGATTACGAACAAGTGTTGCGTGGTTTGAACTGTCGATATTAAGTGTTTCTACACTAGGTAGCAGGGCAGTCGATTAATAACAACATGACCTCCAGAGAAAAGAAATCCAAGTATGCTATTCTGTTCCAAATTTTAAATTGTGATGCGTGTTCTGTTGTAACAACCTATGCTTCATTCACAATAATACAAATATGAAAAATTGTTTTTTTTAATTTCACGCGCGGGTTATCTCCGCTCATCGTCTCTAACTTAGTAGTGATAGACCAGAGGGAAGGCAGCTAGTCAATACCACCCACAGCTACTCTTTTAACGACAAAGAGTGGGATTGATAATCAAATTATAGAGTCTTCACTGTCTCGCGAGTAGAGTATTCTAACCACCAAGTCATGCCAGGCCCAGATGTCGAATAGTAAATCCTCACCACCATTTATGGTTCCGAAAAGTTTGGGCTCCTTATACTTTGCTTTTTGTAGCATTTTATTTTTATATAAAATATTCTTACAAACCTTGCAAGATACACATCCCATTGACTTCAATCTATCTATCTATCTATATATATATATATATATATATATATATATTGTGTTTGTGTAAACTTTATTCATTGTACAGCATCAAATGCAACAACGTTGTAAACGTTAACGGCGATTCTCTGTAGTTCTTGGTCATGATTTAAAATATAATCCAGAAAAGCATAAATCATAAATGGTCAATTGGTGCCCCACGAAGGTATTTTATCAGGCCACTATTTTTTTTTATTATTTTATCTTTGCAAACAAATGTTGACTCAGCAGCTTGCAAACATTAAACATCGAAATGTGTAGCTGTATGAATATTAACTGCTAGCATCCCATTTACTGTCAACTGCACACTTTGCTGGTTCTACATTTTTACATATTTATGACTTTTACCACAGGTAAATGCACTTCAAATTGGTGAACAATAGTTATTTCTGGATGAATAAACGTCTTTTGTTATAAACAATGAAGTTTACAAAAGAAAACAATACCATATTTAGAATAATTGTTTTCTGAGATCTCTTTTTGTGATAACTACTACTTTCTTCTGAGGTCAGTTCCTACAACAACTACTGTGACTTCCCTGATGCCATCTTCTTCAATAATACCTTGTTATTTTTCTCAGGTCACTTTTTGCAATAGTTACCATGTTTGTTTTTTCTGGGGTCATGTCCTATGATGGCTGGCCCGGCATGACCAAGCGTGTTAAGGCGTGCGACTCATAATCTGAGGGTCGCGGGTTCGCATCCCCGTCGCACCAAACATGTTCGCCCTTTCAGCCGTGAGGGCGTTATATGTGACGGTCAATCCCACTATTTGTTGATAAAAGAGTAGCCCAACAGTTGGTGGTGGGTGATGATGATTAATTGCCTTCCCTCTAGTCTTACACTGCTAAATTTGGGACGGCTAGCACAGATAGCCCTCGAGTAGCTTTTTGCGAAATTCAAAAACAAACCTACGACAGCTACCTTGTTTTAGGTCACTAAATGACATAACTATCACGTTTTTCCTAATATCATTTCCTGCAAGAATAATCATATTTTTCTGAGGACATTTCTTGCGATAATTGACATGTTGTTGTTTTTAATGCCGTCACTGCCTGCAACTACAACCTCGTTTTCTTTGAGCTCACATACTACAACTGTTGCCATGGTTTCTTCTGAAGTCAGTGCCTGCGACAACTATAGATAAAACAAATACATAGAAACTAGTTATTTTATAAGAGTTTTACCTTTACTAGGTTACCAAAAATTGTGTTTACCATTCACTGGTAAGAGATTTAAACCGCTCTTTCCACGGAAAACGAGTGATTAGTATTTGACGTAAGAGATCTGGAGGCTTGTTGAAATATCATTAAATAGTTTCTGTTAACTGCAATACTTACACTCCACACTTTTAAATTTTCTACTGAGTTCACCATTATAATCTAGTTGCGCGTAAGTTTGTAATTTTCAAAGGTTAAATGATTGTTCTTTCTTGTAAGTCAACGTTATCTATCACTCGCCTTGTTTTATTCGTTTCGAACGCAAGGCTGTATAATGTGCAATCAGTGTTGTGCTTCCCTTTGGGACTAAACCCGGAATTTGGGCATTAAAAGCCATCAAGTTTACCGCTGAGTCATCAGGAAGCCGAACTGAGAAATGAGACGAGATAATCACGTGTTGATGAAAGTTCACTCGCAACTTGGCAACAACATAAACAGCAAAGTTTAAGACAGATGGCACCATCAAGGAGATGAGTTAAATATTTAGACTAATGCTTCACTGAAAGATGAAACAACCAAAACCAAATGTTCATTAACACTGAGAGGTCCTCCCGAAACAGGAAAGGTGTATCTTAATTACTTTATGGTGTCATACTCTTATGTGGAAAAGAACTCATAGGAGGTTAGAAATAAATGGATAGTGTTGTTCAACAGACAAAAAAATACCTCACCATTAAAAAAGCATAAAACTGTTTAGTCGAAATAAATTAACTTGTCGAATATGTCTAGATGTTTCATTCAGTACCAGAAGTTTTCTTCGCCGTCAGTCGATCTCAACTCAACCATGACTGACCTTATTTTGACCTCTTGATTTATCACTAATCTAGCTTCAGTAATTAATTCCTGTGTTTAGACACGGAGCCATAAATAACAACATCCGACATCCTCATATCCGCAATCAAGGCTTAACACTGGAAATTCCGATCTATTATCTCAACAGCTGAATTTGATCGAAAAAACGAATAATCAATCCCTCTCTCTCATTTTCGTTCGAATTTGGTTTGAGTAAACACCTAGCCCTTCATGTTTTAGTAGAAGTAATTCATTTGTGTTTTTTCCCTATCACTTTTAAAACTAATGTGATTTATTCCTATTAATAAACATAATTTAAATAAGCCTCAACATTTTCCAAAGACTTGGCTCAACGGTAAGAATGAGGCCCATACCGCTAAAAACTATGTTTTGATATTCGCGTCGTACACAGCACATAGAATCCACTGTGTAGCTTTGCACTGAACACCAAACTGTTTTCCAAGAAAACATGTAATGAAAAAAAAAGTCGCAATTTTGATTTCCAAATGAATTTCGTTTGTTAATAAACACAAAGCTACTCAATAAGATATATCTACTGTATCCACCGCGGGTATAAAAACCCAAATTTTAGCAATATAAGACCATAGTCTTACTGCTGAGCCACCCGGAGGCTTAAACGAACGTTAACGTAAATCTTCTAGTGTAACAAAAACAAGTCTTAAGTTTACGAGGAAGAGATATTCAAAGAACGCAGCTCAGGACACCCTGGAGATGCTATTCAACTTTACACTGCTATCAGGACCTACTTAGCATTAACGTCCTGTATACAGAGACGAATCGTCCTATCAAGAGTCCTTGGAAGCAGTAATATAGACGTAACTAAGTTAAGAAGGCAGTGATACCAGATTTCAAATAGCTTTGAGCTTTGGTATTATAAATTATTTTTAAAAAATCAAACATATTTTTAAGTTCAAGCGTAAAAACATTACTCTTATTTCAATGGATGTACTCTAGTCGACCTAAATGAGGTTTGTTTGTTTGTTTTTTACTTCATTCCGGGTGGCCAACAACGTGATGTACAGCACCACTGTATTCTGTTTGGAATTTTCCTCTTCTATTAGCCTATTAGTCTTCATACTGAGCTATAATTTGTGAGATGTTTCCACAAACAGGAACAAAGGTCGGACTCGCACGTCAGTCTGAGCGCATAATGTTAATGGAATAGAGAACTTAGAAGATGATCTTTTGTGGCAGCTAACGGCGTGAATTTTTTTTACTGTGATTTACAACTTGACTAGCTCCACACTAAAACATTTACACACAGAAAGAATCACATTTCCTTCTAGCCTCAGTAACACGAGTGAGAAAAAGTCAGACAAATGTTTTTTGTGTTAATTTTGAATAAAAAACCCCCAAGTCAGATTGTTTATTACATATGACAAATTTTACCAAAGTTCAGATGGGTGGGAGGGAAAAAATAACAAAGAAAGCCAAAAAATAAATAAGTCTGGTGTTTGGTGGACGCTCGACTTGAACTCTGCGGGTCGCGGAATCGAATACCTATCACCGAACATGCTCGTCTTTTCTCTTATTGAGTCGTTATAATGTGACGGTTAATCACATTATTCGTTGGCCCAAAGAATAGTCTAAGAGTTAGCGGTGGGTGGTGTTAACTATCTGCCTTCCCTCTGGTCTGTCACTGCTCAATTTTGGACGACGAATGTAGATAGCTCTAGTATATCTTTGCTTGATGTAAAAGAAAGAAAACAAACGTTGGATGAATACTCACACCCATAAAAAGGCGGGAAGAGATGTTTGGTGTCAAGATGTAAACATTTTTTTTCGGTAGTTAAACTTTCGGTTTTATTGAGTATGAGGAATGATTAGAGAAATTCTGTAATTTCCATCCAAAATAATAATCTATTTTGATTTTAACCTACTTTTCCATAGGTTATGCATACATTTCAATAATCATCTTTTAGGATACAAGAATTATGGTGATGCTGACACCATCCGTAGTGCATACACTACACATTATATTTGTCCCTACTTTCTGACCAATACATGCTTTTAATTTTGCATGTACTTTGCCTTTCGCTCAGTTTTATGCTGTAACGAAACTACTACTACTAAGTGTCAGTCCTCATAAAATAATGATTTCCAAAGTGTCAGTTAATGAAGAATTCGCATCGGTGTTCATTTTGGTGTATGTTCGTACACATCACTTCATACTTTATTAATATTTTGTCCATTTATGATTCTATTACTATGATTCACAATTCACCATGAGCTTGATATATAAAAGCAGTTTCAATAGAGATTGGCAACAGGGATTGGATTTTAAAAAAGTACGCATGCTCAACGGAAGGGGTTTAATTATGTGCGGCTTCGTCTGTACATATTAGCTATCATGCTTTAGCTTTTTATATTACGGCATCCTTACGCTCCTGTGGGGTATACTGACGAGTTACGTTCCTGTGGGGTATACTGACGAGTTATAACTTCCAATTCTCGGAAATGCCTGGTTATTTTCTTATAACTTTTACTGCTTGGCGTTCTCTCATTTCAATTCTAAAATATCAAACACCACAGTTGAACTTCTGTTTCACGTACCTGGCTTAATATTTTAAAGACATTACAACGTCTTAGACTTACAGACGCTGTCGGTGATCACTTCAGGTATAATAACTGCGTGCAGTCATCAGAAACACTGATATAACGACTGTATAAATCCAGTTTTACCATAATTTACGTATTATATCAAATTAACAGAACACAAGTTTTTTTTTACTGTACACAAAAGTCAGTCTTCAGACTTGGAACGAAATGTGTAGTTTCGTATAACACAAATGTACGTTAACCTAAGCTTACAGGATAAGTTTCATGTAATACAAATATACATTAACCTAAGCTTACAGTATAAGTTTCATGTAATACAAATATACGTTAACCTAAGCTTACAGTATAAGTTTCATGTAATACAAATATACGTTAACCTAAGTTTACAAACGTACAAAACTTTTACTGGCCGTGAAGTGTATATACAGGAGTTACACCTAGAAAAGTACGGAATTCACACCCTTTCGTCTAAAAAAGTGACTTGACACCCATATAAAAGTTAATTAAATTAATTATTTTGAAAAAAAAAAGTTAATAGTGTGAGAAGTGTTTATTTTTTACTTTCCATATATCACTTACACCAGATTTTCCATTCTGTTTATAAATATTTTCGTGCATAATAAATTGTTGACAATATTGTGTGTCAAATTTCGTATAAAGCTACTCGAGGACCAGTAGTACACAGGAAATATAATTAATCATTCTGTAAAAGACTGAATATGGAATCCTGATATTTATCAACAAGCCGCCCCCTACTGGCACAGCGTTATTCCATTGTATAGCCTTGTACTTATCAACAAACAATCTTATTAGCTAACGAACACCATGGACAGTTTTCTTGCATCACAATTGTCTGTCCAGAACACTTAATCAATTACTTTATAAATGATTGAATAAAATAATGTAGATAGACATGGTTCTTATTAATCACTTAGCTGCTGTCAGATATTAATGTCCTTATTTAGCTCAGATCTTTCAATGTCCTCAGTCCGCTATGAAAAATCATAGTTTAGCTTTGTAAACAGTAAATTTGAAACTGATCCATCGGCAGATATCTGACTTGGAGGAATGATCGCAGGTCACCTCAGGAATTAGCCTGGTCAAAATACCGTTACCAATTTGATAATACTGCCCAACCAATCGGAAGAAGACAATGATTTTAAGGATTGACATTAAAACAGGTTGTACAAGAATAAGTAAGCTCAGTTGATACATGCAAATGATTTAGTTACATAAACTCTAGTTAAAGGTTATTCATGACTATGTCATATCGATGCCACATGAAATCCGAATTTTTTGACACGTACAGAATCCCAACGTTTAACTTTTTAATGTGGATAATGCCAAATAGTCCAAAAGTAGGAGCTCTGATGATACGTTGTTTTTCTTGATGAGAATTAGAAGTTAACTGATAATTTTACCACAGGAATTTTTTTTAGTTACAAATTGCTCAGTAAAGTTAGCGGTTAGCATGTTTCTAAACGTGAAAATAATATACGTAGAAAACATTTAAATGTTCTCGATTAGCTAAATACTACCCAGAATTATACCATATTTTAAAATTTTTATAAGCCTGTCTAGAACTAGAATTAGAAGATATATATATATTTTTTTTTTGCTGTAAGTTACTGATAGGGATGGGTAGAGCATCTGTTTTGTAGTTATGTGTTTAACTTTATTGAACCAAAAACATTAATAGTGTATGTAATTAACCGCTAGTTCTTTTCATATTTTTATTCTTTTTGTTTATTTTAAAACTTAATAATAATTTATCAGTTCTAGCCTATCTTACATGGTATAGATAACTTAACTATTACAGCAATGGGGAGGCCTGGCATGGCCTAGCGCGTTAAGGCGTGCGCGTCGTAATCTCAGGGTCGCGGGTTCGCGCCTGAGTCGCGCCAAACATGCTCGCCCTCCAAGCCGTGGGGGTGTATAATGTGAAGGTCAATCCCACTTTTCGTTGGCAAAAGAGTAGCCCAAGAGTTGGCGGTGGGTGGTGATGACTAGCTGCCTTCTCTCTAGTCTTACACTGTTAAATTAGGGACGGCTAGCACAGATAGCCCTCGAGTAGCTTTGTGCGAAATTCCAAAACAAACAAAAAAAAAATACAGCAGTGCGAGTGCGACTTACAGAGTATATTTTTTCAAGTTACCTTTTAATAATATAAAGATTCAGTAAGCCAGTTTACCAGTTAAATTAATACCATTTGACCGAAAGTTTAGTAAGAATCATATGGTTTTATTTCTTTTACTAAATTATACTAACATTTCTCTTGTAATCTGAACTGGTAAAAAATCTGGATTAATCGATTATAATAACACTCCCATTATTATTTGTCCCAAAAATACATGCGCATATGACTGTCTAAATGCGATTGCGCGCGTTCTAAGTTTTAACGCATACAAACAAAAGGAGGATGTAAGTATACTTCTGTGGACATTTTGTACAATATATTAAAAAAATTCAAAGTTTTTAAAAAGGTCTAATGTTAACTCATAGAATAACGTTATGAATCTATTTCTTGGAAGTGTTAAGACGGGGGAGCTTAGCCCTAACTAAACTGAAGCAAAAAAGTGTTCATTTATCTGTTTATCGAACATACGGTAGATAGACCTTACTAATTAGACGCGTAACTAACGTTAGGCATAAGACAAGTGGATTTATAAATTTTGGTGTCTGCGATCAGAAATATTTTGTGTTATTTTGTAAATCTTGTATTTAAAGAAGTAATATTGCGATAAAGATGGAGGTGTGAGACTGGAAAAGACAACTAGATCTCAACAAATGGAAATTATTACACTTTTACTGATTAAAAAATTACACCAAGTCAGAAGGACTTTACAGAGACGTTATTAAAGTTTCCTAAGCTTCAAAGTTTGATTTTTAAACTTTGTTCTAATCATAAAGACCATGCTCTGTATACCATATAACTTAATTTGTAAGCCAAATCAAGCACTTTCTAGGCTACAGCATCCGTTATCTGAAGTTCAAAGAGTTTGACTACAGAGGAATATCTGTACATAGTTACCAGTACAATTTAAAAACTTATGTAGAAATAAACACTATCAATACATCACATATAATTTAATGATACTTTTGTAATTCAGTGTGAGCGTCACTGCACCAACATTTTACATGAAGTCGGATTCGTCGAAGGAGCTTTAAAGATTTGGGGCTTGTCGCGGGAACGTTCGGAGTTTTAGCATGACAAGGATCATGGTTTTCGATTTTGATTTTCAAGGTACCAGTTGGGGATTAAAGGCACTGTCAAATAGAATCGTGTACCAGCGTTTAACGACACCTCTGTTTAAAACCTCTATACTATGTTCTATGACTTTCAGTAATTTCTATGGTACATAAATATGAAAATACATCATTCTCAGACATTTTCCTAAAAGATATTGGTGTAGCGACATCTATTGAGAGTTTATAAAACTACTTATTTTATAGAACTAATTTTTTAAACAATCCTTTGTAGCAGTAAAATGTAAGTAATTTTTGGCAAAATAATTGCGGCATCTTTTTATAGGTAAAATACTAGTTCTTTGGCTAATAAGTTTCCTTATTGGTTAACAAAGGTATATGTAATGTACTCCATCGAAATACCTTTTCTGGTAACGTGAACAACCATTGTTTTATACTTGTGTTTTTGTTATTTTTGTATTCTTGAAATATACGGTATTTATAAGCAACGAATATTATATACATATACAAAGGATAATAAGTTAATAGTTATAAAGAATCATTATTATTTATACTCGAAAAAATTTTTATTCATTACAGATGTCCTCGACTGGGACAGCCGTAAGTCTTCGGATTCAAAATACTAAATTCCGGCGTTCGATTCCTTATGTGGACACAGCAAATAACCCGATGTGGCTTTGCTATGAGAAAACACAGATATACTACAAGGAATAAAATATTTATTCCATCAAAATTTTAAAAAAGTGCAATTTTAATAATTGCCATAAAATCTCCAGCCCTTATCTTTCTGTCTGTCATTTTTGGCTCCCCGCTAGTTCAGCGGTATGTCTCCAGGTTTACAACGCTAAAATCAGGTGTTCGATTCCCCTCGGTGGGCTGAGCAGATAGCCCTTTGTGGCTTTGCTATATGAAAAACACACACACTGTCATTTTTGCTCTCTGATTAATTGCCATAAAACCTTCAGTCTCTTTATTTCTGCAAACTTTGTACAAATTTTCTTGGTTACAGAAATCACCAACCTGTTTCATGAAAAATTGGAAATTCTTAAAGAATATATTTGATCACCATTTAAAAAGTTTGTTATAAAATAAGATAGGCTTCACGCTGGCTTTTAGAAAAATTGCATCCCTCAGAAACGGAAGTTGAGTTTTATAGGGATTGCTACAGATATAAACACGCTATAGTATATTTTATACTGTTGTTGTAAATGTAACGCAAAGCTACAGAATAGGCTATCTGTCCTCTGTTCGAGAAATCGAACCCTGGATTTTATTATTATAAGTTCGTACAGTTACCTTTGATGTATCATGTTTTATATAAATAACAAAGTTGTCTCATAAAAAAATGTGCATCTTAGTGGCTTAGCAGTAAGTCTGAGAGTTTTTCAACAAACAAACGCCAAACTATTAAATGTTATAATGTATCTTTAGAAATATCCACTCGACAAACGTGATTCATTTCATTGTCCAAAAGACGAATGCGAAATCAAATTTTAAGCTTTTTAGTTCTATGTCAGTCAAATATGTTTACCTGCTTATCGATAGACTATTTAACTTTTTTATATCTTTCAAAACGAAAATGTTTTATTTTACATTAATACACAAACTCAGCTTTGTTTTAAAGAGATTTTGTTTGTTGGATTGTTTAGAATTAAGCACAAAGTTACACACTGAGATACCTGTGATCTGCGCAGCAATGGGATAGAGACTTGGTTGCTAGTGGTGGGAGTCTGCAGACATACCGATGTGTCACTGGAAACATTTACAGAAATAACAGAAACAACTATAAAATCCAAGTATCGTATGGAAACAGTTTTAAAAGGACAAAATGTGCTTAAAATAAAACTTGTGTAATATTTTTGCACTTTCATTAATTGCTTTAAAACCCCAGTCTTTTTTATTCTTACTCACTTTGAAGCAGCAATAGCTTAAGAATAGATGTGCATATAGCCTTGCACAGTAGTTTACATCGGATCTGCATTTTTTACTTCATGACGACAAGCCCTCTCGCCCGCGTGTAGCATTAAATCATTTCTATGACTCTTTTAGTATTTTGTACTCTTATCTCAGGACCGGGATCGTTAACATATTCAATAGAAAAGAGACGCAACGCCGTTTCAACCTATTATAACCCCGTACCAGTGGTTAATAATCTTGAATTAATAGACTAGAAGGAAGGCGATTAGTCAACATCATCCACCACCACTGTAACCGAATGGTTGGAATTGACTGTAACTCTTACAATATGCTAACAGCCTCTATGTGGAGCACGTTCTTGTGGAAATGAGACGTGAACCGTTAAACCTAAGATTCACTGAAAACAGTGGAAGTTTGTTTGATACCCATGTCAACATACGTACAAACTGTATCTGACTTTCATATGGAACACATTACAGCTAGCTGTACGCCCTTTAAGTATCATTTAAAGAGATTTTAGAACAGGTAAATGTACTTCGTGTTTTCAACCAGAATGCGGCACCTTATGCAGCATAATTTTAATATAGGTAAGGGAATTTTGTGTTTTTATTCTAAACGGCACCTTTTTCGAAACATGAGCAAAATCAACAAGTCAGAGACCCCAGGTTACAGTCGTACCTAATTTAAAATTAGCAGTCAGAGCAAAGGAACAGCTAAACCTGCCCTGCCACCTGTACAGCTATTCTTAACCGAATATTGATATTAACTGTAATTTTTTATAATATACTGACAGTTGCAACTTTGGAGCATGTCCAAACCTTAGACCTGACGATACGCAGCCCAAGACACTAGCTTTGAGTTACGTCCAGTTAATAACAATTAAGTATTAGACTACAGTGCATTATGATAAGTTAAATATCCCTTTAATTGAATTTAAACAGTTATTTTGAAATTCGTAAAAACATTTAGTGAATGTTTAGTTGACTAATTTGGTGTTGTTTATTGCAAAATAAATAGGAACTGTTTTAAGGCAATATTTACCTAAATTGTATCGAACATTTCCTTTTATCACAAAGATACATAAATTATTTTTATTTCAGTACACCCTGAGATATTTGAGAAGACGACGTCAAAAGAGGCTCCCCCTCAGTGGCACAACAAAATGTCTGTGGAATCACACCTTTAGAAACCGGGTTTTGACACCAGTGTGGGCAGAGCACAGATAACCCAGTATACAGCTTTGTGGTTAATTACAAACAAACCGACGTATTTTTTAAAGTATAGTGAAAGAAGAGATGTCAACATTTCGGTTGCCATATAAGCTACAATTGAATTGTATAATCAAACTTAAAGACAGCATGCATACATACACATATCATTTAGTTACATTTCTCACTATTCATGGTACAATAAATTATTGTTGAACGTTCTGTTTTTTCTGCAACCAGTCAACGTCAGTGCAACATGTGTTAAGTTTTACAAACACTGTCCTAAGTATGGCACCTGGAAAATTAACGCTGCATATGACAACAGAAAAATTCTAAAACAATAGACAACTTATTGTAGATCCTATTAAAAATAAATAAATTCATCAAGAAAATGACTGATGTTGTCCATGGCTGTTGTATGATGATATTTATCTTACCACATTTTACGCTTTTACAACTAATCAGCAAAGAATATATTTCAGATACTTAATGTTTCTGAATTTACATATTGATGGTGTCTGGATCTATGACCGTCGTAAACACACGAATCCCCAAAAGTTATGTTTTTTTTACGTCTATTCTATAGAAGTTTATACAAATTAATACTATTTTGTGAATACTTGATTTCTTCTCGGAAGGCATCAATTAACCTGAATATCACACTGATAACGGGAAGACGCGTTTAACTTAAGCGGTCATCGTTTTTGTTTTTTTTCTTATTTAAGAAGTATTATATCGGTATTTGAAACCCTCTACATACAAGTGACTTGAACAGTAGCAAGCGACACCAATCGAACACGGAAATCTGAAACGTTAGCACATAAAGCTAACTGGTACGTCAATCATCAGATTCCAATATCTTCTTATGATTCCACCAGGCGAACGAATGTTTAGGCTTTTGTATCGTGAGTACACAGAACCCAAACACGTCAGGTCTTTAAAATTTCATAAAATATCATTTAATACAGTTATTTGATTATTTTCTTAACAAATGGGTTAAATATAAATTGTTATAAAGTAGAAGAGAGGCTTTTTAAATTCTGTTTACGAACTCTTGTGGATAAAACAAATTATAAAGTGTCTAACAAGCTGCGATAAGTTGTAATAAAATAGTGTAGTATGCGAGCTCCTATTTTGATAACATTTCGTAATGACTAGCACCTATAGGTTAAGGTACACAGCTATAATGAGCATTATTGGAAAATTAGCTTTTGAGTGTCTATAAAACTAGATAATTTTATAAAACTTTGTGTTGCCGATGTACCTTATTAAATGTTTCAGATATGAAAACTCAAGTTTTAAGTAGGTGTAATTCAGCTGTTACGACAGCTGAAATGTTTTCCTGATACAATATAAAAACAGACCAGCAATAATAAAATATTCAGTGGTTGAATTACTGTATTTTGCACTTATTTTACTCTGTTGATCACTGCTGCTTAACGGTAAGTATAGTTTCTTTAACTAAGTTATAAAGAGTAATTATTAGGCCTAAGTACTTAAATACTCTTATGTAAGTCAGTGCCAAGTATTTGGGATCCACTTTCAGGGAATCCCCATAAAAATGTTTGCGCAAAATGATACAAAAAATTGTTTTCTAAGGGGTTGTGTGAAAACCTTTGCCTTTGTGCATACCTAGGGATCCAAACAGTTTGTTTAGTACTGCTCAGAAGACAGTGCGACCAGCGGTTTAGAGGTTGCGTGACACGCAGACGCTGAGCTGTATCTTATGTGCTTGAACTACCCTCCAAAAGTATCATAAATCTTAAGGTTTTAGTCATCTAAACTATTTGTTGACTTTGATATTTTGAAGGTCGTTTAAGAAATGAGAAAAGCTATATGCAAAGCAGTCCGATATTTTTATATTTTCTATGTTGTGTTACTACTCGTATGTCAAATATTTCGTCCTAATCACAATTCATTGCATTTTAAAACCATCGTATTTTAGCATTATTTTTTAAATTATAGGCTGATTTACCAGTTCTCTGGTGAGTCAATAGTAAATTAACGAATTTACAATGCTTAAATTCAGGGTTTGATTTCTTGCGATGGTAGAAGGGATTTATCTTATTGCGTACGTTTGTGCTAAAAAATACAAAACGATTCACGATCCTTTCACATCAGGAGGAAATGAAATTTTTTTAAAGTTTAGGATAATGCCATCAGATGGCGGTAAAGAAAGAAATTCCGTTCTTCATAAAAATTCTGGATGTTCTATGATTTTCAGTCTTTTTTGTTGTTGTTTTAAACTTCCTTCCATCTGATGAATGTGTACACAAATATCACGCTTTCTAGAAGCCTTTTCATATTTGAGTGAGAAATAAAGGTATCGGAATTGTATTTTCACGACAAGCTGAATACAATGATTATACCATCATATACATTTATTTGTTTGTAGTTTAGCACAACGATATAGTTTGTTTAAAGATATAAAGATAATTGTTTTGTTTGTTTGTTTTTAATTTTGCGCAAAACTACTCAAGGCCTATTTACGCTAGCCGTCCCTAATTCAGAGAGTGTAAGACTATAGGGAAGGCAGCTAGTCATCACCGCCCACCGCCAACTCTTGGGCTACTCTTTTACCAATGAATAGTGGAATTGACCCTCACATTATAAGCGTGTTAAGGCGTGCGACTCGTAATCTGAGGGTCTCGGGTTCGTATCCCCGTAGCGCCAAACATGCTCCCCTTTCAGCCGTGGGGGCGTTATAATGTTACGCTCAATTCCACTATTCGTTGGTAAAAGAGTAGCCCAAGAGTTGGCGGTGGTTGGTGATAACTAGCTGCCTTCCCTCTAGCCTTACACTACTAAATTAGCGACGGCTAGCGCAGATAGCCCTCGAGTAGCTTTGTGCAAAATTAAAAAAAGAACAAAAAATACTCAATGATCTTATCTAAGCTCTACCCACCACGTGTATCGAAACTCGATTTTTACAGTTATAAGTACTCAGACTTACTGCTGAGCCAATGGATGTACTATGTGAAACATTTTCAAAAATAATTTTATTTCCGTTTACTTGAGCCCAACATGACTAGGTGGTTAGGGCGCTTAACTTGCAAACTGTGAGCCGCGGGTTCGAATCCTCTTCCCACCAAACATGCTCACCTTTTCAGCTGTCGGGGTGTTGTAACGCAACGGTCAATCCTACTATTCATTGGTAAAAGAGTAGCCCAATAGTTGGTGGTGGGTGATGATGACTAACTGCCTTCCATTTATTCTTTCCTGCTAAATTATGGACGACTAGCGCAGATAATATTCGTATATCTATTTACTTCGGAAAATAGCACATTGCATCTAAATACTCATTTTAAAAATAACATCAGTAATTATGAGTTAAATGCAGTTCAAAGCTACTTAACTGGCCTTCTTTGCTGTTTACATCGGGGGAACTCGAAGAACGAATTATTTCAGCTCATAAGTTCTCAAGCTTACAACTTATCCACCAGTGGAATACTTTAAACGCAGTTTTCAAAAATAATTATTTTAAATAAAAGTGTTACTCCTCTCCATCTATTGGCGTTAGAACAAAATATTTTAAAATTAGCAAGGTTTTTATTTATATTGAACTTAAATATTGGTCTCCCGGTGGATCAGTAGTAAGTTTACAGACATATAATGCTAAGATCTGTGGTTTGATTCCCCGCGGTGAAGAGAGCGCTGACAAGTCACTATGTAACTTTGCGCTATGTGCCTTCATTAACCAAACAAACATCGGCATAGGTTTTCAAAACCTATAAAGTTATATTGAGACCAAATATTATTTTAGAGATAATATATGTCTTGTAAATAAATTTATCGCCTCCAGTAATTCAGTGGCAAGTCTGAAATCTTATAACGCTGCAAACCAGGTTTCGATCCCTGATTTCCAGAGCACAAATATCCCATCATGTGGTATTAGGCTTGAAAAACAACACAAACACATATTCATCAAAGCCTTGGTACATTACAGATATTTACCGCTTAACTTACAGTAGTTGTTTGTATTAACTGACACCAGGGCTGTCCAGATTCCTCTGGTTGTGTTTGGTTGTTTTATTTTACTTTTTTATATTTACTTATTTATTATGGCAGTATTTTTTCTTAATCGGTAAGAAACTATGGTCAAACCTTTATAAATATATATGAAAGACACTTAAATTAGAAATATATCGGTTAATTACAATATACTTACATTGGGTCTCCCAGTGGCTTAGCGGTATGCTTGCGGACTTATAATGCTAAAAGTTGGGTTTGATACCCGTAGTGGCAGATCACAGATGGCCCAATGTGTAGCTTTGTGCTTAACTCATAACAACAACAGCTTATATTGGGGAAATTACAGTTTTTGAATGAATTTTTGTCGCCCCTTTTTATATTTTTGATTCCATTGTTTTTAGGAACAGATAAAAGTAGTTAATTCGCTACGATTTTCGTATTTTAATTCAAACATATACGTATCTCTCACAATAAGAACCACATTAGATATAACCGAACATTCACTCGATCCCCATCAACTTTCTTCAATGATGTATGTCGACATTTTCTTCTAATCCGCGAGGAAGAGAAACCCACTTTAATTGAAAATGTATCTAAAGACGGTTGGTATGGGTATTAAAAATTTTATTAAAATAGAGTACAGAATAACGTTTCGACCTTCTTATGTTATCTTCAGGTTAACGTTGTGGCGGATCTTCTTTTCTTTGTACTTCTTACTATTCATTCGATTGACGTTGCGTTGTGTGAGTCCACAAATGTGTGGTTGAATGCAGCAGGCCAGTTTATGGTCTAAATTCATTTTTTGTTTCTGGAATTCATTCAGTTCCATATATTTCGAGTTTAACGTGGATTTTAGTAAAGTTTTTTTTTTGTAAATTTTGGATAATGTTTAAACACTGATTAAAATTCGTGGATAGTTTTATCTTCACAAAATTAAGGATTAGTTTTCATTTCGGCACTGTTGGATGAAATGTTATTTCTTCTATTGGTAAAAATGAAATCGAAACCCTATAACCCGAGCGCTTTTGAAAGGTGGACCTTTCTTCTTCAGGGACAAGCTTCTGTTGATAATTTTTTTGGTTTAAGTTTCTCAGTTTCGTTAGAATCGTACGAGCATATATTGTTAACAATGGCGTAATGTAGGTAAGTTCAGGTATAATGGAGTTTAAACAGATAACACAGTACACAAATAAACTACAGTTTTACACTTCTTGTATAATCGCCGTAGTGAAATAATTCGTGATGACCAGAAACCCACTTGAGATATGTTCTCTACTAGATGCTCTTTAGGTGTAAACGTTTACTTTCGAACTTTGTGTAATTTACATAATACTGGTCGCTTGTCGTATAATTACGTGAGTTGTAGCTTGAACAGGTCCATTTATTCTGAAGTCAGTTTAAACTACTTTGATTACACACAGAGAATTGATTTAGGGTTGCTGTAACAAGGAGGTTCAATACTTATGCGACTGAGAATATTCAAATTCCTTTCAAAATCTAACTTACTTGCATAATATCAGTGTTTCATTTTAACTTTTTTAGTTTTGAGCAGATTGTGTCGATTCTAAGTATAATGTCCCATTTGAAAGTTTCATGATTGCAAATTCAGACGGCAACAAATGTGAAAAATTTGCAGGAGGGAATACTTTTGCAAGGCATTGTATATGTGCATATATATATCCTAGTTTTCCTATATTTCACATTTATGGGTTAGGGATCATGTTATTATAACTTGTGCTGACGTTACGTGACTTAAAACATTAATCATTAACATTCAAAATAATTTAATCGTTAGTTAATATATATCTACATTTGAGAGGCCTTCTTTCTTATGGGTCCTCAGGAGCCAAATTACCCCTCCCTTAAGGATGGTCCTGACTAATTCTGTCCCGAAGTTTCTTCTTAAATCAATTGTTTTATGAAAGACGCATTAATCTTATTGGAAATAGTCTTTAATAATACTATAATAATACTATACCATATAGAATACCTTCTGGTAATGCGTATACATAAATAAATATACATTTCTCTGAGGATACTTTTACATAATTAACGGCTACCTGAAACTAAAGATATTCAGTGTTACTCTAAAAAGTTAGATTAAACTAAACTGCAGATTTAATCTCGTTTTATGAAAGTGGTTTGATTATGCTAATAAAGAAACGTGTCCTATAGATGGCGCCTTAGACAACAAGACCTTTAACATTTATACATTTAGCTCCCGGTAAATTTCTAACCTTGCGATGTGCAATATCGTTACCAAATATGTTATGACTATAGTTTAATTACGGCGATTTTTGACAAATAATAATCCACTATCGAAACTGTCAAACGTATCTATCCAGAAAACAAAACATATGGAAGGTAGAAACATTCAAAAATCTCCGTTGAAAAACACGCACAACTGAGCTTTTAGGATAGTAAATGGTTCCAAAATTATAAAAATCGTAAAGAAAAAAACTAACGAAAAAGCCGTTCGATGAAACTGTATGCTTTATTTGGTACTATTAACAAAACAGTAAACGAGAAGCTGGTGAAGGCCAAGAAACTGTTTGCATGAGAAAGTCCAAAAAGCTGAACCAACAGTAATACCATTCATCAGGTCACTCACGGCTGCTTCAATGGTTCCTTGTGCAAAATTTTTAAGATTGACCTCGGGTGTCCTTTGGTGCGTCATAGGTAAGTTTATGTACTTACAACGCTAAAACCTAGGTTAAATTTCCTGTGGATGGAGTGCAGATAGCCCATTGTGTAGCCTTTCACTAAGAAAATAAACAAAACCTTTGCATAACATTGTTATAGAATGGGCGTTGCGGTGTCAGACAACAGTGCGTAATCACGAACACCAGTATGAACACAATCGATATGAATGAAACAGTTCCAAGCATGGACCATCGTCCTTGTAAAGTACGACTTACTCTCAGTATCCACAAAAAGACTTCATACATACACACACACACGTTTGATTGTTTTTATATGTGTGTCATCTCACAACCCATTTACCTATTTTTGTTGGTTTATATTTTAATACATGTTTTGTTTATACATTCTTATAACAAAACCACATGGGACTATGTGCTGTGTCCACCGACTGGAATCGAACCTCTGATTTTAGCATCGTAAATTCGAAAACTTACTACTCTCGCAGCGGGAGACGTATTTTGTCAACATAATAGTTTCTCTATTTCTTGAATTAACGGTTCCTTAATTTTATGATATTGATATAGAGGGCGTAAAATAACATTTTATACACCTTGAAATTGAGTAGAAATTAAAAGTTAAATACATTTATCTCACTACGACAAAAAGTCAAAATTAATGTTACCAAACTTATGATGAAGTAATAATTAAAGAAACAAGTTCATAAATAAATTCATAAAAATCGCAAAGAACAAGGGCCTAAAAATATATATGTAAAAACAGCTGGTATGGGTTGAGAAACATTTTTTATGTAGATGAACGAAACCAGATTAAAATAATACAAAAAGTCACCTTCACACGTTTTGGAACACTACAAATAAACACAACATAACCACAAGAACACCCAATTACGAAATAAAGAAACAAACATAAACAAACGCAAAATGAATGAAGTCTTACTTATACAACAACTCAAGTGCAAAATAAACCAATACAAATGAACACCTTTATGCCTATATTAATAAATATAA
Source organism: Carcinoscorpius rotundicauda (assembly GCA_011833715.1). Lineage (NCBI taxonomy): Eukaryota > Metazoa > Arthropoda > Merostomata > Xiphosura > Limulidae > Carcinoscorpius > Carcinoscorpius rotundicauda. The sequence goes on from CM022398.1 coordinate 62,871,407, forward strand.
TCAAATATCTAAGCACGCCCTCTACATTCCTACACTCAATTACAAAACTCCCTTCAAACATGTGGTCAGCTATCGATCAGTTACTTCTTTCTTTCTTTGTAAACCTGACGATGACCGCTTCTCTACATAAAAAAAAAAATTCTCAATCGATATCAGCCGTTATTACATATATATTTTTCTCTACCAAACGGGATTTCTCGTCATCAAAGACCTAAAAATGTTAAACATTGAGAGTAAAACCGTTAGATCATCTACATAATGGCGGATTTGAGGTTGTGTGGGACACAGGGGTTAATAATATTTGTGGACCCTACATCGCATGCAATTTTACATATAACAAAGTTGTCAGTTTGCTCCATTAAGATCATGGGTCAGAGGGCTCAGCCCCCTCTAACCCTTGCCTAAATATGCCATTGCATCAACATATGTTCTAATTTTTTGTAAGGCTGGCAAGCACAGCTTAAGCCTTATGATACTGTTTTTCGTTTGTCTCATGTTTCAACAAATAAAGAAGCACGAGTTTCCTCTGCACTATTCTGTACTTTCTGTTCTTCCACAGTATAACAATTTTGTTTCAGAAGTTTTACGCAAAACTACATAAACACTATTTCAACCGATGGTTAAAAGGGAAGATAATTAGTCAACAACACCAACCGCCAAGTCTTGGACTACTCTTTTACCAACAAACGGAGAGGTTGACCATCGCAAAATAACACCGCATGGCTAAAGGGGCGATCGTGTTTGGTGACGGAAAATTAGAACTCGTGACCAGTAGGTTGTGTGTCAAGTGCTGTAACTTCCAGATTATGTAAGGCCTTAAGGTCAAAATGAAGGTAAGCTTCTTAACAACACCCATCGCAATTCTTTTATTACTCTTATCTAACTAAATATTGGGATTTGACCCTAACGTTTTCAGTACACCCACAGTTACAAAGTGCAGGACGAATTTTAACACTAACACGACTCGAGCCATGAATATTCGGATTCATAGGTTGCCTTCTTTATAGAGGCACGTACGCTTGATATTAGCTGCATTACGAAAAACAATTAAAATAGATGAGAGGTTACAAAGGCAGTTCTTCCCTAGGTAGCAGAAATACCTATCTAGAGTGATTGATATTTAGAAATTTGTATTTTCAATTTGAAAAATAATTGTGTTTTATTTTGTAATCTCCCACCCCTCCATAGAGAATTTACTAAGATAACATGCACCATGCAATATATTTTCCCAAAACGTTTTTACGTTAATTATGTTTACTAATATGCTTACAATATATATATATATACATAGTTTAAGAAAAAGCAAAAACAGCGCCACGTTTTTTAGCATTAGTTAATAATCTATGACTGTAAAGAAATCGCAAGTTTAAACTATGAGCCTCGGGCGACCGCACATCTGGTTTCTATCGTGTACGGTTGAGAATCCTAATTAGGCTAAGAAAATCTCCCAAGTTTAATAACTGCTTGTGATCACCCACCAACAGGAAGCCAGTTGTTTCTCTTCCGGTTATAGCAAGCTGTAATACTTTTGTTTAAGTTTAATAAATCTTTTTTTTTTTTAATAATGGGAAACACAAGAGAATGAATGAATGCTGGTTTTTAAACATCGTATTAGTAAAGCGAATAGGAAGTATTAGAAAGTTAGGCTTTTACTTTCTCTTCTCTTCGGACACTTGAGAATTCCACCCCCGCCCTACTCTAAATTTGGGAACATCCTGCGGGTTATTGAGAACCGAGAGAGGGACCGGACAAACAGCCAATCACTGCCAGACGGTCTCTTAGCTACCGGCCTGTTAACATATTCTCTCTCACACTCTTAGGATAAGCTTTTCAGCTAGCTTTATATGTGCATTTAAGGTCGCGTGCTCAGAAGGAAATGGCGGAACAGAATCGGGTATTGAATAGAGATATTTTGGTTTGGAGTTACACTTGGAAATACTCATTCACCTGGATTTTATTTTTGTTCCTCATCAACCTGATTCGAGCTCAAAATATTGAAGACATTGATTTACCTTCACACCGGGGGACGCCCAGTCGTTGCTACGATAATGGGGGTCGACCCCAACGTTGTATGCCAGAATTTAGCAATGCTGCCTTTGACGTGCGCGTAGAAGCGACTAACACGTGCGGAATGCGTGGACCGATGGAATATTGTCTTCAGACAAGTGCAACAGGAGCAAAAAAGGCGTGTGAAATCTGTGACAACTCTTTCCCTCATCTTGCTCATCCACCAAGCTACCTGACGGACTTGAACAATAACAACAACGAGACCTGGTGGCAGAGTGAAACCATGTTTGAAGGGGTTCAGTACCCCACACAAGTTAATTTGACTCTACACCTTGGTGAGTGAAAACTTTGGAATGTCCATAATTAACGATAGTTCGAAGTATGGATGATACTTCTAAAATAATCATCTTAAATGGAAGTGAAACAGAAACAAAAACTTATCCTGGGTGGAGCTTATTTTATCCAGCTATTCTAATTCCTCATTAGAAACAATATAAGTGTATGTGAGGGGGTCGTAATTTTATTCGTGTAGAGAGTAAAGTTTATTAAAAGATCTAAATAATTTTCTTTGCAAAACAGATATTTTGTTTTTTTGTAGCTCTGAATATTTTGTACCCCGCCCCCTGGATTCACTGTTGTTGACAATTTTATTACGATATTTAGTTTAAACACACTTCGTACTATAAGCTTACTAGGTTGGATTTAGTTATATTTAGCTCTAATTAAAAAAAAAATCACTATTTTAGTTGCTTACACAGCATCAATACATTGGGAAAACAAATGTTAGTGTATATTTTTGAACGACTTCAACACTGTAGTAATTTTAATTAATTGGTTCGTAAGAATAATAACTCGCAGAAATGGGGGAGGATTAATTAGCATTTTTCGTGTCCTAATGCTTATTACATTATGTATGTATGTTATTATACTGTGTAGTTATTTCTCACACTGTTGTCCGTTGATATTAAATTACACTTTGTCTTCTATCGTTAAGGCTTAAGCAGGGTTGGGCCGAGTGCTCAATTGGCTTTCAACTTGTCACGTGCACTCGTAACACCAGAAATTCACCCCATTCAAACTGTCGGTTTTCAGCTTTCTTGTAGCGTTATCAGTTCATACAGTCAAAATAGAATGAAAAGCAAGATAGACGTACATCCCCGTTACTCGCCCAAACGTTTTGTCCTATTCTCTTTTATTAACGACCGTTTGAGTCAAAGATATATTTTATTAATAATCAGAACACGTGTCTTTCGTGGTTTTTCGAAGGGTATTATTTTGCATGTTTGTTAATAAATAAGTACTTATTATTTTATTAGATTTTAATTTATTTTCTTACATTTTTCGTTAGATATGAAAATCCTTAAGGTTAAATTAATCGTGTATTTGACAACTTTTCCGGAAAGAAAACAGTTTTAGAACTTAATCGTATAGTGAAATTGCACATTTTGTCAACTGCGATGTAGAACCAACAGTATAATAAACTGTAACACCATATTTTTAACCGTTATTAGATTTATGTTGCAATGTTTTAAAATTTAAATCCCAAAACTTGTTTTCTCGATTAGTGAATACTTTTAATATGTTGCCCGGCATAGCCAGGTAATTAAGGCACTTGACTCCTAATCATAGAGTCGCGGGTTCGAATCCCCGTCGCACAGAATATGCTTGCCCTTTCAGCCCTGGGGACGTCATAATGTTACGCTCAATCCCACTATCTGTTGGTAAAAGAGTAGCCCAAGAGTTGACGGCGGGTGGTGATGACTACCTGCCTTCCCTCTAGTCTTACACTGTTAAATTAGGGATGGCTAGAGCAGATAACCCTGGAGTAGGTTTGCACGAAATTCAAAACAAATTTTTAATATGATGCAGCAACTAAACCATATTGATAGGCATCCCATTCACACAACGTATTATATTGTACGTGAATTAATACAATATTTTTTAATATATTTATATTTTCGACCGACTTCGGATAACTTTTTTTTTGCGCGCGCACACACATACACAATTACTAAATGTCATGATATTTCATGAAAAGTTATATTTTTGACTTCATGTTACAGACTTTTGGCATCATGTATATTTGTCTTCCTTATTACATTTCTAAGAGAATGATGAAGAACAAAGGTGTGTGTGTATGTGTTTTCTTATAACACATCGGGCTATCGAACCCCTAATTTTAGCATTGTAAATCTGCAGACTTTTCGCTGTACTAGCGAAGGGGGGGGGGGCAAGAAGAAAGGCAGTAAACTTTCAGTTTGGTTTATTATCATATACGTCATATTCACGTGATCATGTAGCATTTTGCAACAGCAGGTCTGCTGTAGAGCGCAATCCGAACACTAAGCCTTTTATTCAATAATTTATGCAGACCTATACATACTGGAAATTTGTTTAGGACGCAGAAATTATTGACTGCAGTTCTGATCAGTGGGAAGCTTATATCCTAAGTTGAATTCCTGCAGTGGGCAGAACGTAGACAGCTTATTGTATGGCTTAAGCAAACAAACTTTTGCTATATTTTCCCAGATGTGTTTATATGTTTTCTGTTATTACGGTCTTAACTTCAAAACATGCGTGTTTTGTTAATCTATTTCCCGCCCGTTGTCAAACTGGTACCACGCCCATAGCTCACAGATACACAAGGACAGCAGGAAAGTTGATGGTGACCTCACTGCCAGCAGTGATTCAACTAAATAAACAGATCACAACAACAAACTGTAATCACTGGTAACAGGTATGCATTGGAAAACATACTAGATAGAATTACTTAGTGGCAAGGTAATTTCGAAATAATTCTAGGCTATGAAATCACATTGGGCTTTTAAACCTTATCGACTGCCAGGGTCATTAAGACCGCCAACGTGTTGAGGATAACCAAAGGCAGATATCAAAAGAAATACAGAAAAACCTTTCTGTTTGTGGATGTTTTAACATAACTGAAATGAATCCAAAACTCTGACCTAGAAAATTTAATTGCTATAAACAAGAAAAAGTCTTTCAACAACTTGTATGCTGTGTTTTGTTTATATGAAGTGACGTCAGCACTTTGGTACGAAATTCCTACAGTTCCCGCGCTGATCTCCTGAACTTTGACCTAATGAAAATTTATCGGTCGTTGAACTGGCAATACAACTTGAATTTTGAAGGAAAAAATCGATTCAAACTTGTTATCAAACAACTCTGCTAAGATATTTTATGAAATATTAAAAAGGCAGACATGTTTTAGTGTTATGGTTATTTAAGTTATTTGTTACCACAAGTAATAAGAAAGAAAGTCTGTGATTATGTGTCCGAGTTTTGGCTCTTAATTTTTTCATGCTTCTATAACTGTTTTAAGGTTGTAGACAGAAGCCAAGCCTTTGTGCGTTTGATTAGGATTAGCTACAATGAAACAATCTAAAGCTAGACAATCTAGGCTATAAGCTAATAGTATACTTAGTGATACATAAGTTATAGAATTGGTTGCAGGGAAGGTTAAGAGGTTATGGGGATGGTCGACTTTTCTGAAACTTTTTTCACGAGCGTTATGAAGCACGTATGTTGAATACTCTGGAATAGTTCTGAATTCTGTGAATTGTCTTAACAGAAATGTAAAATGCCTATGAAAAAAGACTGGTCGTGATTCTAAAATTTGAAGATTCATTGCCTCAATTTTTTTAGCTCATAACTACGCCATTTCTTGACCAAATTGAGGTCCAGTTATAGTTTCGGACCCGAGAGATCAAACCCTATCAGTTAATGTATTTACCACGGTCAATATTTTGTAGATTAAGTTACTGTAAACGTACCTAAAATAATCTCAGATTGAGGGTAAGCTGGTAGAGATCTTGATGAGTAATAAAATTAAAATAAATCGGGTGTAAGCACGCTTCATGATTGGTGTTGGTGGAGAACAAAATATAACTAATAAAGAAAAAGTATTTTTAGATTAACTGAACTACGTCTGAAATAATTTCAAGTGCCGTGGCTATTGAGGATTCTCTCGTTTTTTATGGTTTCTCATTATTTTTTCCTCACTTTTGGAGGGATATTTCAAATCCTTGTATTATGTAGCTAATTGTAGGTGGTGAGTGACTTTTTTAAATATTCAAGAAGTTTTTCTTTTTAACACTGTTTTAATTGTGGGCAATTGCTCTAAATTTTTTTTATTTACATGAATTGAATAGTCATTTTTTGTGCTCAAACAAAATTGTTTTCTCGTATATCTTTTGCATTTTCCAGTTATTTAAAAAAAAAGTTAGTCTTTTGTATTCGACTGGAAAATGTGTTTGACATTTGTTTCAGTGAAATAGAACGATTTCTTTCTAATGAGATGCCAATTTTATGCACCAAAGTGCCGAATGTTTTGCAACAACTTGTAAGTTGCCGTCTTGAAAAATGCAGGTTATAGTTACCTATCTAATTAGATCTCACTTCGAAATAGTCTGGTATTGCAAGCAAACAAACTTAAAAGATGTCTTCACAAAGAAAAGTAACACAAAAATGAAAAGGTAGAATATATAAAAAATATTTGGGTGAGACATTGTTTGTATACCAGCTCGTGTCCGTTGTAGCATACACGCGCTCCACATTTTTAGGGATTTGGGTGAGTTATAAGAATGACGGTTAAATCCCATTTGAAAAGTAGGGAAGTCCTTGCGTCGATAGGCCTTGTGCAGCTTTGTGCTAATATTTACAAGACAAAAGTAAAACGTTGTCTATAATATTCCTGAAAGTTCGTCTCTTACGCGTTTTACTTAAATTGTATCTTAATTAAGTTATCAGAGAAAAACTGCCTAAATTTATCTAAATTAACGAAGAAACAATTCTTCAATTTTGTAGTTACGAAAGTAGATTCAAGATGCTTATAGCCACGATATGTTTTTTTTTAATTTTCTCGCAATGCTAAACGAGGACTTTCTACCCGAATATCATGGGGAAAGAAAAAATAAGATTGTTTTATCCCTTGTAACCTACAGGAATTATTTTGTTAACAGTTGGCGTTGCTTGTTTCTTTATAACAATGCTTTAAATCATCTTGAATATGGACGTATTTAATTTAGGATATAAGACATTACAAGATTGCACGTCTAGATAAGAAAATATAAGTAGATTCCTAACCAGATATTACCTGTCTTCGTTAGGTGCAAGGTTCTGACCATATATTAATATTCGAATACTATAGGTTTGTTTTGAATTACGATCGAAGATGTATCCAATAACTGATGATTTAATGAAAGTTAATAATTGCAACTTTTTGGCATTTTTTTGGTTTACAACATTAACTATTTCTAATTATTTTATTATAATTCTACCTGCAGATATTTGTTTCATTTCAAATTACATTAGCTATTAACTTAATACTTAATTTTTTTTTCTGAAGATGCAATTTTGTTTGAGGGCAGGCGCAATTCAAATCCATGACTTTTCTAGACGGGAATACCTGGTCTCTAATACCGAAACTCTTAGTTGTAAGTTTTGATCAAAGGTTGCTAAATCATACTCAATTATGTAAAGTTAAATAAAACTATATATTTCCAAGATATGCTAATTAAATCGAAAAATCGAATTGGCTATGGCACAAGGCGCTCTACACGGCATAACCTTACAAACCTGTTTGATACGTTAAATAAGTAGCCAGCCGTTCATCACGATGAGCAAGGTACTAAATAAGTAGTCCACTGACGTCATGAATTGGAAAGCGCGTGGGTTTAGTTCAGTACGTTAATAAAAGCTTAAAAATTAAAGGTTATTTAAAAAAAAACACTGATAACAGGGGCATCGGAAACGAATCACCTTATATGGAGAAACGCCTTTTCTAGAAGTAGGCGGCGCTTTTGGTTATACGGTAGTTATTTAATTTAACTGTAGAGTTTTCAGTAAATGTAAGCTTAATCATGTGATGTTTATGGTTTACCTTGAGCTTATTGTTTCGTGAAATACCGTAACACATGAAATAAAACAATAATGAGTTTCTGTTGGATGAACGGACTTCAGTAGCAAAAATCAAGACAAAGCTGTTTTAATTATGCGTTGAGTGGTAGGAATATTTAGTCATTTTTGGCCTCAAATTATATTATGTTTTGGAAAGAGTTTGTTACTCTTGATGTATATTGGGGTGAAATTGCTGTATGAATATATTCCTTGTGATAACGAAAACTTGTTTGAATAGTTGTTGAGTTGTCGGAGAAACAGACGGAATTCTTTTCTGTTGACACAAACTGTGGGTGCTTCAGCAATATTTTACCTTGGTTACCAACACAATTTTTCATAATCGTATTGCTCATGATTTTATTATCTGCACTGTTCAAAAAATCGGAGCTGTTACTTTTATTCATTTTGAGGTGACAGCTTAAATTTGCGATCACTTTTGATGGATGTAAAGTAATTTGATCAAAGTAACAGAGGGGGTCGAGTACGTTGTGTCAGATTCCAGTGACACGATGATATGTCTTTAGTGTGTAACACTGTCATGTGTAAAGCACAAAAATCCCCTCCCAACATTCCAACTAGCCTACGAGGACGACGATTTCGAGAGCTTATTTCAACAGCCCTTTGCACAGTAAGTCATAAGCATTGATTTCTGTGACTTGACTGGTATGTTTTATGTGTGTGTGAAATAAAGTAAAATACCTTCAAGTGAAAAATGAAAGAGGTATGTGACGGGTAAATTAGAGGTACGACTAGAAGCCTTATTTTGGTGAGTCCACACCTTGTTTATCTCGTTTCTAGGCGGATATCAATTTTAATTTTGTTGACTGCTGTTACATGACCGGCTTTACGCTGACATTGTGTGTGTGTGTGATTTTGTGGATTATCACCTGTCATAACATGTCCACTTTGCTTACCTGGTTGTGGTGCGACTTATTACAAATTCTGATTTTAGATGGTCGGTCGTGGTGTTCTAAGTTAATCCACATTCCTTTGTTTTGCAGTGGTTTTAAGTACCAAAGACACTCTCATCATGGAAATTCTAAACCTCAAGATCTGAACACGTTTTTATGGTCGTCGTGTATGAACTGTTTTGTTCATAAGAGCAGTTAATTACAAACGCTTCCTTGCTATAAGTAATCAATATTTTGGTGGCATCACACTACTTAAAGTAAAGTATTTCTAGTTGTACTGTTCCATTTTGTTTACCTCGTTTTCAGGTGGAGATCAACATTGATTATGTGGCGGACTGTTGCCTGGGGCGATTTTACCACTATACTTGTGTGCATGGATTATCACCTGTAACTTGTGTGATTATAACAACTTTTTGATTGGTATATTTAAAATCGCCTTAATACACCGAACTCAACTCTGTAGACGCCCAAATTTGAAATAATACCAATTTGTTCTGGAAACATTCATACTATTAGTCAAAATGAATGGAGAATAATAGCTTGAGGTGTAGTGGTTTGTCTTATGCGGGGTAGTAATGTTCTTACACATCGTATTGTCAGGATCACTTCCTCTGGTCTGCGAGTAATCCCGGGAAATGGGATAGCTTACACGTGTTAAAGGAGTTAATCTCCGGTGATGGGCAGACCACGGCAGGGGTATAGTGCTCTTTTCATCGGGGTGGGGGGAGTATCTATTTACTTAATGTTAAGTTTATGTATGTACGTATAAACACTTGGAAACTCGTTGGTTGAAATTGTTTGAAATTTCCTTTGTTTGTATATTTCAGGTAGTGTGATGCTGGATGTTATTAGTACACCAACAACTTGATAAATTTGCACGAACCTATCACATCACCGTGTTTATAGAACTGTTCATTGATTCAGTTTGTTTTTTTCGGGTTATTTAACTTATATTTTACATTATCCTGATGAGTTCAAGAGTTAATTCATTAACTTTTAGGGTTTTTAAATTGTTACTTTTTTGTTTCTGAATGCCATGAATATCCGTAAACTGCAGTTTGATTTCCGTGTAAACCGATATCAGACCCACTGGTGACTTTGAGGACTCCTGGTTTCCCACGATCGTGGCGCGACTTCCATTGGGGGTGGGAGGGGGGTTAGACACGTGAAACACATATTTTGTGAGTAGGAGATATTCTTTAGGCTCAGTAAAGAGGATTTGAGTCAATTAGCCAGCCATCTAGACGTTTAGGAAATGGGTGTGTGTGCGGAACTCTCCTTAATGCAAGCTCTGTGCTAACGAATATCGTTTTTCTGTGTCACTACTTGAAGACGTAAACATGTTTTCACTTTTTAATTTATTTTATTTTAAGGTTAGTTTGTGTATAATGGCGTTCTAAAGCAACAGACGTGTACAAGAGGATGGAAGAACAATGTCTAGAAATAAACCTATATTTCGATAAAATCTTGGATAATTTTTAGGATAAAAGCTACAATCAATTATTGCTGAACTTAATTGAATTAAAACAAAATTTGGTTACGGTTAGTGTCATGCTGAAGAAAGGTTTTTAAATCTCAAATGTTACTGTGATTAACAAAAAAACGCAAAAGCTGTTGGATGTGTAGAATTCTGTTGTCAATAAAGATTTACTGTTTTTAGGCAATTCTGTACAGACATATGTAACCACAGTGGCGTAGCAAAGGGGGTGGGAGGGGCGGCATTTTGAGGGGATAAAAATAAAAAAAAATTAAAATAATAAAAATCTAACACAAAAATCTGAAATTTTATACCAAAATGAAAATAAATATTTTGAGGACTTTTTGGAATTTTGAAGGTTAACGGATTATCAACGGCCAGCGGGGGGGGGGAGCAAATCTTACGACCGCCCCGGGCGGCAAAAATAGTTGCTACGCCACTGTGTAACCAAAAATAATTCAACATTGTGGAAATATATAAATCAAAACACAAGAAAGGTTTTTTATTAGTTTCTTTTTTTATGAAAGTCGTGTGTAATATATTGGATTTGTAAAATGTTTTACGGAACGTTAACAAACTCTATGGGTCATTGTATAATATAAGACTGCCGACAGTTTGTTCCTTTAACTGTGTTTTTTTATTTATTAGAAGTTGTTAATGTCAGTAATTCTTACAGTAATTATTCTATGAATGGTTTTGATTGGTTCATGAAGAAATTCACTGACGTTTGACTGCATTTACATACGTTTGACTTTTTTTCTTAGCTTCGTTGGTGTGATATATGACTATTTAAAAAAAACACACCTCGTGGCATGTTGGTGCCGCATTTGGATGATTATTTGGTGTTAATAATGTGAATATATATGAAAGTTTGAAAAACCATTAACTTTAGTTTTTGTTATGTGAATTTTAACTCGATGTTATTTTGGCACACGTGATGATTACAATACTTTATCTGCTTTAATTTTTTCTTACAAAATTACGTGTTGCTTGGGGAGTAAAATAAGAAAAATGACCAATAGGGAACAGACAGTATAGTTAAATCGTACAAAGTGTATCGCGGAAAGTGGGAGTAGCGGCCTGCGAACATTCACAAAACTTTGCCTTGCTCGTGTTTCTACCAGCATTGTGTAAGAACTACTTATGTGGCCTGTATGTTTTTAATTTGATATAAATACATATTTATTATGTTTATAAAATAGAATACTTGTTTCTTTTTAGGCTGCTTCTACCAAGTTAATTAAAATGTTTATTCATAAGAAAATTGATAAGTTAATTGTGTCCGGAAAGCACAAAGAGAGGGATATTGCTATTCAAAATATTTTATTCATAAAAACAAGTGAATTATGTAATGCGTTTATGCTTAATGTAGAAGATATCAGTGCTGTTAAGAATCTGAATGAATTCAGTGTTCAGTTTCTTAGGTTTTAAACAGGAAATTTCTCTCCATAGGTGTTAGTTGGAATTTTCAACATAAACAACTTGCTGTTGCGTGTTTAATCGTCCGTTTTGTACACTTCAAGTACGAAAATGTTATAATATTTTAAATACTGTTATTTTTGACAAAATTCTTCCCTTACCTTCAGCCGTATTTAATTTATCACATTAAAAGTACCACACTTCCGTTATCATCTTCAGCTGTGTTTAACTCCACTGGCCATAACGATCTTTCAAAGCTCAATATTTGCAGTCTTGAACTTGGGTGTCGAATGAAAAACACTTTATTCGGTTACTGTACTGTTTCATCTTACATTACTGATCTTCAGTAATGGTCTGCTGGAGAGAGAAAAAAATTGGTTTATTTTGAGTTTCGCGCAGTGTTACTCCACTAGTCTTACCTAATTTAACAATGACAGACTAAAGGAAGTCTTTTAGTCAACACCACCAACTAACCGCCAAAGACTGAAAACACGTGCTGTTCCGGTGATGGGATTCGAATTCAAGACCTTCAGATTGCAAGTCGGGCGTCCTAACCACACTGCGTGATTTTGCCTTCAAGGGACCTCAGGGACAATAAAGTGGCCTTTAAGCATATAACTGGTGTGTGTGAAGTATGTGAAACATTCTTTCCATTAGTAGTATATAACTTTTTATTTCGGTTAAAACAAAATGAAAACCAACATCTCAAGATGTCACATTGTGTTTATAGCAAGTTTCATAAGAAATATTTCACTGTTGTAAATCCATTCGTATATCGGTAGTAATTTCAACAAGAAAGTTCTTATTGTTTTAAAAATATCTGCGTATGTATTATGGTTGGTGGGTATTATATGTAAACACGTGCTTGCCTATATTATCATACCATCGAAACTAAAGAATTAAAGGGGTTCTGTTGTTTAAAGTGATTTATGCTCCCCCATATTTCAGCTCGATGGATTAGATAGCGCTGTAAGAAAATAAAAATCTGAAAATCATCTTGTTACTAAAGTTGCGTTCCACAGAGGGCATCACAAACAGAAAGAAATTAATCATAAGGTGGTTAGAAGCGTACATAATCGGTCGTTTCGAGTTTGTGACTGAAGTTCGTAATCTGAAAATTACCTCTTTTTTTTTTTTTTTTTTTTAGGTGAGTAGTAACTACTTTTTCTCAAAACCACTAATTATAAAAAATCATTTGGTCATTCACCTATGAGATTTGCTGATTTGTTAATTTACAAGATTAAGTTTAGGAAAATGCCACGTTAATCCAACTCATGTTGATGTCAGCTGAGACTGTTTTTCCAAACAGATGATTCTTAGCACCTAAAGTGTGTGGCTTACCTTTCATATCCGATGGAAATTCGACAATAATTCAAATTCTTTTGAGGTATATCGAATGATTAATGTATGCTAGGGCGGCATGATCCAATAAGCAGACAAAATAACGTTATGGAATACCGACAAAAAATTACTGCTGCAAAAGGTATTTGGATTTGGTTTTTATGCAGCCACTACGTCCCACTTCCATCCGAATGTGTGCGCACCGCCATCTTTTTCAAATGCTTTTAAATTTTAAACACTGGTTGTATCTAGACACTTCTGCACTGATACTTGTAAAATAAGAAGGATTCGTCATTAGCTCGGCAATTTAAATTTTTAGGCAGGATTAGATTAATTTAATGGATAAAACCCTTTATCCTTTTTATTAGCTATACTTTTGTGCACTGGCAATATTAAGCGTGGGGTGCGCATATACCCGATTCGGTTTTACTTCTTATGAGCTTACCCTCATTGAAATTCTTGTAAGCAAGTTCAAATTAATCTATGAGACTTTAGATGTGGCCAAATACACTCTTCAGAAAGGTTTGAATTCCTGAATCCAAAACTGCAATTAGATCTTAAGTCGGTTAAGAGAGGATAGAGCTACGAGTTTGTACTAAATGTTTGTACTTGAGAAAAAAGGCATAACTCAGAACCTTATACGAGCCGCTGTGCCGCGGCTGAAAAATGAAGTATAGACGGAGGAAGGCAGAATTAAATCAGCTCCAACATGAAACCGTTTTATCACAGACGTCAAAACTGATATTGTTTGGAGTATTTGTATCATGTGGAAGATTGAAAAAATGTATTTTCCAACTGAGCAAAGAAAGTGACAAAAACTAACGTTGTCTTTTCATTGTGTAACTTTGTGCTAAAACAAAATAAACGATTATAATTTTGGTGTTGAAGGGAATTTTGTACTTTTCTGTTCTACAGTTATACAAGCTGCACACTTGTAGTAGATAATTATGACATCCTGTAGGTGTAAGTAAGTTGCGTAGCTTTGAATGACAAATAATTAAATCATCTCCAGAAACGAACGGATATGAGCGTTCTTTGGATAATAACATGTTTAACTGACGCATCCTCATAGAAAGACATCATATAACTAAATGTTGGATATACAAGATTCTTTAGCTTAATATTTAGTTGGTTTACCCAGATGACAAATTTCGTTATGTAACTCTGTAAGAGTCGTATGCTACACGCATAGTTTAATTGTTGTAGTACTGATGACGTCATCTTTCTAGAAGCTTCTTACGTTTTTCTTGCTGTGAGAGTATTGTTACATAATAGCATCTCACAGTTTGTAAAACATTCTAGGTCTCAGTTCGGCAAGGTGACCAAACGAGTGTAAGTTAAGTGAAATTCGATCAGAAATAAAAATAATAATTAGAAAACGTAAAATTAACTGACGTATTAATGATTATCCTTAACGTGCGATATTATGAAATTAGTTTTACAATTTGATAGAGATAAGAAGAAGAATTTATGTTGTCAAAGGTTCTAAAGAAATTTCACCTGTCTCTCTGGGCTTTGGAGAAATGAAGCAATTATTTAAAATTCGAGATTCAACTGTGGTAACCCACAGAGTAACATCAGATTTTATAGTAAATAGAGAAAAATAGTTTGTCTTGTCAATTGGATTCTAAAGTAATTTACTCAGCCTGAGTCGACTTTTGCCGAGAAAAATAGAATTATTCAGTGTTATATAAAACTGTGATTTCCTGTAATCACATACGTTTATACATACGTTTGAAATGTTTTGAATATATTATTTTCAAACAAGTGGATTACGTGCTATCCGTTTATTGTTCGAATTTATTCATAGGAAATTACAGACATCTACTGTAGTAGAATCTCAGCTCATATACTTAAAATTCTGACACTGAATCGCTACTCGTCTTAACTTCTTTTTTAATTATCACAGTAAACTTGAGTTTCTGTAGGATTTGAATAATACCAATTTGCTCTAAATTGTTCTACAGACAAGATGTTTAAAATAGTAAAAAAGCACATTTTCATTAAATATATAATGCATACGCCTCCATTCTGTTAGAATCTTAGTCTTAAGATTTGCCCTTCATCAGTGTTACTGATAGAGGGTAGACTCTTCGAAATCAGTATAATTTGGTAGCAATGAGCTGAATAACAGATTAGGCTTCATTTTATGTTTTGAATAATTTTGTTTTTTAACAAGGCTGTCTTTTGAAAGTGTAGTTTGAATCTTGCAAAGCTTCTCGAGGGATATCTGCGCTTGTTGTTCGTAATTTAGCACTGATGGACTAGAAGGAAGGTGGCTAGTCAACTCTTAAACTACTCTTTTTACCAACAACTAGTGGGATTGGCCGTTACATTATAACGTTCCCACGACTGATAGGGCACGCATATTTGGTGACGAGTGTTCGAACTCTGACTCGCAGATTACAACTACCAAGCCATGCATATTTCGTATGTCCACCGTTGGGAATCGAACACCGAAGTTTAGCGTTGTAAGTCTGTAAACATACATGCTACTTTCTCACCGGGGGACATCTTTTGGGACTTTGTAATTTGTGGCGTCTGGGAAAGTATTCTAAACAGAAACTCTTCTTAACATTACAACATTAAGCACTACAGACAAGAATGCTCTTCCCTTCACGAGTCTAAAATGTTGAACTTCGTTATTCAGTACACGAATGTTCACTTTCTCTATCAAAGTACTTTTACAGTATTACCTCTTTCGACATTTTCTAAAGTATGAAGCAAAACACATGAAATCTGTGTTTATTATGTGAAATGGCGGACTAGCATATCGTTAATATTTAGAAAACTCGCAAATTGTTACGATATCTTTTAGGACTTTGGTGTAAAAATTCTTTTTGAAAATGTTTCTTAATAGTGCATTCTGAATTATCGTTAGAATCCGATACTAGTTTGTATTCTCATTTCGTATTGTAATCGTATTTCACACCTGCAGGTTTATGATCACAGCTTAAGAACTTTGTTTAGTGTGCTTCGTTGTATGTATTCCTAAAAATTGTACTCTGGTTTTCTAGAATAGGCCTTTTCCGAAACCTTAAATTTAGAAGGTTTGCAGTTGGCATCACCAAATTACTGTCCACCATCTTGAGTGGCAAGCAATAACGTTCATAATTTATCGAAATCAACATTAAGAGGATTGTACTAACGTAACGGTAACTAAATAATGTTCAACTTTTACGACACTAAATTGTTTTAACATGGAGAATATGGATAAAGAAAAGTTATTTTTGTGTTTACCATAAGTTAAATAGGCTCAAGAAAACAAGACATTTATCTAAAGACTGACGAGACAAATGCCTACACGTCGTCAGGGTTGATATAGAATAGTTAAACAACATTAGAGTCTGATCTAAAAATTTCTTAGCGCATAAATTAAATATCGGTTTGAATATAAATAATAGTCAGATTTGAATTATTAGTAAAATCCAGCCAATAATTTCACATTAAATAATATCTACGTCCATAAAAGTTGTAGTTAATTTACATGTTGAAAGTTAGGGAATGTTAAAAGCTATACAAGCCTAAGTTTATGATAAAAAAAATCGCATTAATTATAGATGTTTATTGTTATTTTTCTACAAATTTATCTCAGTTCGTCCATTATGAGTTAAGCGAGTAAAAAAGAATCTTGGAATTCTGTCATATACTTTAGGCTTAAGGATATCCGTATTGGTTCAAACTTGTGGTTTCACAACACAGACCATAATTTGATAACATTATCATTGTACGTAGCATGAATACGTTTTATGATTTTATGTATCCATCTCCTTTTTTTTAATAAACATGAATTAACACAGGTTCTCACTTCTGAATTTACTACAATGCGATCGCTAATTACTTTAGTTGAAACATTTCGAACCCAGAAACACGGTTGGTATAAGCCTCTGAATTGTTATAGATTCTAAGATCTAACGTATAGAGGTTTGTAATATATACCAGATACAAGATTAGTAAAAAAAAATGTTCATTTAAAAAGGGTGGGAATGGGGATCGTTAAAAAAAGTACAGAAACAAGTTGAATCAAAATGCAAAAATTATATTTTCTAGCCTACAACTAGGCACTCTAAAAATAGATTTTCTAATTATAAGCTTGAAAACATAATGTATCTCAATATGGCTGGTTTAAGTATTAATACTTTATTAAAATAAAGTAAACAACAACGTTTCGACCGTTTCCAAACGTATGTTTTAGAGACGAGAGTGTAAATGTGTATGAGATTGTAGGTGGCGTCGCGGTTAAATGTTAGGTTATTAGTTAGTATAGGTGTAAAAGAGCTCCTTTATACTGGTTTAATTTTGGGTTTAAGTTGTTGTATAAGTAGAGCTTCTTTTGATTTTGCGTTTGTTTATATTTGTTTCCCTACTTAATATCTAGTTGTTTTTTTGGTTATATTGTGTTTATTTGATTTCTATGTTCAAAAACGTGTCAAGGTGTTTTTTTGTGTTCTTTGAATCTGGTTTCCATTTTTCTGCTTGTGTCTCCAATATAGAAGTCGTGACAGTTGTTGCATTGTATTTTACAGATTATTTTGGTATTGTGTTTGTCAGTGTAGGTTTTACATAGTGTGGACTTTAGTTTTATACCTGGTCTATGAATAAATTTGGTGTTTACTGGAATGTTGTTATTTTCCCAAATACTGGTTATTTTTTCGCTGATGTTGGGAACATATGGTATGCAGCAGTATAAGGTTTTGTAGTTTGTTGTGTCTTGGGATTTATTGTTTGTTTGTTGTTGGTCTAGGTGTGTGCGTATTGTTTTTCAACGGTTTATTAAGAAAATTTGATGTTGATGAAGTGTTGTTTTATTTTGCTGGTTTCATCGTTAATTTTATCGTGTGAGCATAGTTTTGTGGCTGTGTTTATTTGATTTCTTAATATGTTAAGTTTTTGTTTCACGTGCTGAGTCCCAGTAAATGTATAATTCAGTTTGGGTGATTTTTCTGTGTATTTCTGTTTGGAACTGTATCATAATATATGCATTTCGATTCAACTTGTTTCCACACTCTTTGACGATTGCTATTCTTCCTTTACAAATTAACAATTTTTATTAATTTGTTTCTGAAGTTTTTTTTTTAAATATACATTTATGGAAAATACATTTTAAAGCTACTTGTATGCATATACGTTCAATTGAATGTTATGTCTTTCAACATCTTATTACTGCAATGGCTTTTTTTTCCCCATTGAACTTGTTGAAAACGAATAACGCATGTATAACAAAGAATACACATTTACTGGTATGTAATTATAACAAACAAAATACAAACTTGTTAGCAAAGAATAATATATTGAAGACAGAAACTGTATCGTAACAAATTTAATATATTCCTGACATCAAAGTAACAAAAGACCAGCAGTAAGAAAATCTACTATGACAGCCCTCCATTGTTATAAACGTACCGAAATAATACGAAAATCCATGTAGAAACCGCAAATTCGATAAACGGTGAACAATAGGGACTCGAGTAACAATATGCAACAGCAAAATATGGAACTTTTCACATAACAGTTTCCAATTAATGCGCTAAAAAAATAAACCGGTTGTAGTTTCTAACTAACACACACGCTTAAGAAATTCTGGATTTTTTAATGGTAGAAAACAAAGGACTTGGAAGATTTTGCAGCCCAATTGAAGTAAAGAGATTGAATTAAATTTAAAAATACTACGTCAGTATATTGCGAGATTTCTCTACAATCCCACGCTGCGTTAGATATCTCTTGCATTAATTCGGTAGTGGAGTCATAACGGGGATTTGTAGCTTGGATAAACTGTCAGTAGTAAATATCTAGTCTTGTTTGCTTACCTTTTACGACCCTTATTTGTATATTTGAAATTCTCGGTTTTTAATTATTTTGTGTGTTAGCTTTGTTAATGCACGGCGATGGGCAAATATGTGCATAGAAGTAAGACACAACCCTCACTAAGCGCAAATAACATTTTCCCAGCATAAATTCAGTTTTTCAAATAAAACAAATACATCTCTAGTATCGCTTTAAATAAAGCTTTGTATCTTTTAAAGTAATTATTTGCAGAATCTTGTGGCTCTGTGTCAGGCTTTCAAGTGTAGACGCGTTTAACACACCTCATATAGAAAGGTAGTCAGCCTCTCATAAGAACATCAGTTATTATATTTTCGTAATCGCGTAAATTAACTTTTAATAAAAAACATCCATTTTTATATAGGTGGTAAACATTTTCAGCGTTTCATAGAGTATTTCTATCTAGAGTTTGGTGCACAAGATACACCCAGCCGATTTTGCTGTAAACTTGTAAAACTTAATAATGGAAAAAATGGACAATTTTTTATTTTGTCTAGATCGTGAAACCACTTATATTGCTTATTATCAATGTATGAATGGTTTCGACTACTGCAAGGGAATTTTACGTGAGTGTTGTTTTAAGAATAAGTCTGCTTTTAAAAGTGGTTTTTGCTGGAACGTTCTATTAACATTTCGAGCAATTTCCTGTACAATCGTATTATAAATTTAATGTTGTTTTTGATATCATGATGTTTACGGTTTTCATGCTTAGTAATAACTTTATATCATGATTCCATTTGATTTTATGAATGGTTTTCAGCCCAATCTCATCAGTTATCCAGTTTAACCACTTAACATGCCAAGCTGCCATTGTTTGCCAGCGTTTTTAGACATTCATTCTAACTAATATACTGAAAAATTCCTTTCCACCAAGATGGTGTCATATTAAATTCATTAATTGTTGTTTTTTGTTTTGATTTAAGCACAAAGCTACACAATGGGCTATCTGTGCTCTGCCCACCACGGGTATCGAAACCCGGATTTTAGCGTGTAAGTACGCAGACATACCGCTGAGCCACTGGGGGGCCCAAAATTCATTAATACACTTACGACATTAGCGAGAGGAATGTTATAGACCGTTAGTTATGTAAGCATTTACATTAACAATAATAATAAAAATAAACTATATAAATTGTGCTTTGCAATCATTTTTACACAATAATCTTTACTAAGTAAATACTTTTTATTTAAAACCCTATAATAATTTTTGCCATTAGTTGTATATTTATTAATATTGTGTGGACAACTTTCACACTTTGCAAATATTTTGGTATTTCAGATTCGTTGTCAACGTATTGACCAAGTGCTTTATAAACACAGGTTCAGTTTAAATTTGCAAGAAAATGTATATTATATAAATAAATAAAGCATACCATAAAATAATAATTTGACTTTTGTGTTTTAAAGTTGGCTGGTATGAGTATTAAAAGTTTTAATTAAAGTACAGACCAACGTTTGTTAACCTGAAGATGACCGAAGTAGGTCGAAACGCTATTCTGTACTTTTAATTAAAATAACGTTTTTAATACCCATGCCAGCCGTCTTGAGAATACATTTTTATTAAGGCGTTCGACTCGTAATCCGAGGATCCCGGGTTCAAATCCCGGTCCCACCAAACATGCTCGCCCTCCCAGCCGAAGGGGCGTTATAATGTACGGTCAATCCCGCTATTTGTTGGTGAAAGAGTAGCCCAAGAGTTGGCGGTGGGTGGTAATGACTAGCTGCCTTCCCTCTAGTCTTACACTGCTAAACTAGTGACGGCTAGCACTGATAGCCCTCGAGTAGCTTTGCGCGAAATTCACCAACAACAACAACAATGTATTTTTATTTTAAGTGGGTTTCTTGTTATCACATTTGACTATTGCTTTTAGGTTGACAGGTACAGCTATCAGAATATGAGAGAGTTACGTTAGTTTATCTTCATTACATGTCACAGTAGAGGATTCTGTTTGCTGATTATAAAACAAAATGATTTATGAACATTTGGATACCATACATGATAGATACAGTTGGATAAATTTGTTTTAAACGTTTAAACACTGTTTCCTTTTTTCTTCTTTTATTCATAAATATTTTAGGAAATGTAGCATATTTTTATTTCATCTAGTTATACACATGCACGGACTTGCATTGATCCAATATTGCTTTGTATAGAGGATATGGAACATGTAATATTATTCGGTCGTTTCCGGATTTCCGTTTGTTTGGGCTTTCTACAAACCACATTCACTGATAAGGCTTTCAAATTATTCAAAGTTAACCAACTATATAACTGACTCTAGTATCATGCTTGACTACAAACTAGTGAAAGTGTATGCGCCTGTATTTTATAATTTCGGTAGTATTATCGTAAGTTCTCACTTTGTGATGTGGTTTCACATAATACAAGCCACAATGAAGTATTATTAGTTAAACACGTTTTATTACCTCAGTGGTCCAGACTACGTAAAATATTCAAACACGGCGTAACCACAAACGCTACATTAAACAACCTTCCACCCTCATGTATACCCACGCACACACTCAGCCCCCACCCACACAGAAATTTAGTTTTTCCAGAGTAGGGACTACTCTCCAGATGGTAAACATACTTAATGTACACTACTTGCCCTCTTGTGTGTATCGTCGTTCATTGTGTCACATGTAATGCTTCTGAAATAACGGTTTCATTTCCTTGTCGATGAATATTTCTTAATCATTTCCAATAAAACATAAGTTAGTAGGCTGTATACTCCTGATAAATACGACGTTAGAGTTTTTTTTCACACAGTTTTTTCAAGTAGTCCATTACGAATTTAAAATTAGTAAAAATATGTTGTCGCGACTCGTGAGATCTTTTGTTCGATATTGGAACAAGGCTTAACTCCACGATAGCCAAACGTTTATACGCGATGCAATTTTAGATGCAGAACAAAAGATATTTTTCAATAGTAAATGCAGGAAACGGTAAAACCGATATAATATTCAGATAAACTTCATGTATTTGTTTTGTACGTTCCCAGTAAATAATCCACTACACCTTTTCGGTTTTTAACTCGGTAATGTTAATCAGTTGCAAATAACTTCAAATGTTCTTGTAAATTGAAAAAAAAACAACAAAAAACTATTGTACAAACGTTTCAAGGCCTTTTGTGTTTAGCTCTGTAAGCAATGTAACTCAAGTTCTCTTCGAGTTATAGAAACGACCTTGTTAGTATAGGGTGGAAAGTTTCCTGTGGTAATGGCGCTCGCCAGAATTGAGCTGGAAGAATAAATAGTTTACAACACACACAGGCAGAAAACAAGTTGTGTGGTTTCCACTACGTTGCAGAATTCTTTTTTGAACAGATTAATTCAATTTATATTTTGTGTCTCAAAAATCACTTGAATTTAATACATGATTCAATTGTAATTAATAACGTTGTTTTTTAGTTTTCAGTGTTAATTATATTTGCCTTTCTGGATCAATAACGAAAATATCTTAACTGAAGGGACTGGACATGGTTTTGCACTAAGCCTTCGGGTTGATTGCCCTCTACTAGAAGAACACACTCCATACAAGGGGCCATGTCTGTACTAGGAGTGATGGTCAAACCTAATTATTTGGCTAGACAACAGTAGCCCATAATTGGCACTGTGCACCGTTAGCTGTTTTTATCATTTCTGAATTAAAGACTGTTATGTACAAATAACCTTTATGTAGTTTTGTACGTAAATTCGTAAATAAACAAATGATTTTACCGAAAAAAAATCTTTCTGAATATCGAAGGCTGCCCGTATAGGTGTCATTTGACGAAACACAGAGTAACTCTACACGTACATCTCCGATATTGTGCTCACGGGTTAATTAACTGAAGGCGCTCTTTGTGCTTGTCAGAAGTATGCGCATCATTTTGAAGACCACATAGAAGGGTATTGTCGCATAGCAACAGTTTTTCTTCTTCTTTATACTGTAATATATATTTAATGTGAAGTAAAGAAGGTTGGGAAGAAGTTTCTGTTTGTGTATTTTCTCTAGTGTTACCGATAAGAGGACACAAACGATAATAAGTAGTTTTTTGTCAAGGTTTACAATGATGATGAGAACAGGTTTTTTGCTAATATCTAACTTACGTTTAAGACTTGATTGAATAGGTAAGATGTATAACCGACATATGAGAACTCGGGATTATTATTTAACTATATCCATTGTAGGACAGTAAGAATGTCAGGGCTATCTTAAAATACTGCGTTCTTTGTAATCACGTTCGCCAGCAAAAGGTATTCACACCGAACGATTTGTTAGGAATATTAAGCTAAAATATTATATAAGCAAGGTGCCAAGGAGCACCTGGTGTTCGGTTAAAAAAACGTATTACCCTGGAAGTGTGATCTACAAACAAATGATGTGAACCATGGAATGTGACAATTACTTTATATTTAGTGCTTCCTATTAATGTTTGTTGTGGTTTTATACATAAAAGTGTTTTTGAATATCTTTGTAAAACAAAAAGCAATCGATTTATAGTTACGTGTTGCGTCTAGTGGAGTAGTACAAAGTAATTTTAAGATATCACGATAGAAAACAAGGGAGAATATCATATGTCAACCGTAACACGTTTTCCACATTCATTGCCCTAAAGGTCTTTTGGCCGATTCCAAAGATTGTCAAGTCCTCTGTGAAACGACATATTAGAGTTCTAGATGTGTATGTCTGTGGTGTTTTTTATATTCAGGAACATCTGTTATGATGTAAACCAGATTAAGCTAGGCAAATATAATTGTCTATTTTACTTAGATAATTTGCAGATACGGAGAACATAATACAAAACATACACACAGTGGTACTGACCTCTAGAGAATCCAATAGTAAAGCATAAAATATATTGAACACTTGATTATCTATGCGTAACAAATAGATTTGCGTTAAATAAATAATATTGGTCTTTAAATGTAATTAGAAAATAATTGGAGACGCCACCTTGCTAATGTAGTAACTGAAAAAGGATTATGTGTGCTTTAAACAGTGCACGTGTAACACTGAACACCTGCCGTTGATTACAAAAATCTTTATACGTTATTTTTTGATGAACGCCTTCTTATCCTATTAAGTTAAGAGAACTACGAGCCTTCAAATGCGCATGACCGAGAGTCTTCCGGCGTCTTTTATCACAAATGATTATATTTTTAGATAGAAATCGTGTACTACTATGCTTGTCTGTTCTAACAGTTGCTCAAAATGCGCCCGGTGATATCGGGACACTTTATTATGCCCTTGAAAGTTTAATAATACTCAATGGCTAAGTAAGCCCCTTTATTTTCGAGGGAGGCATCTTTTGCAGTTATGCTACTGTTAACATTCCAGTTAATTATTTTAACAAAAATAAAAAGGGTGAGTTGGTGAAATATAATCACGACTTGGAAATATCAGAGGTTCAGTCTTTTTCGTCACCTAGTTTGTTCCGTCGCCATTCGAATAAAAATGTTTGGATTTTTAATAACAACACTAATCGATGAAGGTTTACTGGTGTTATCACCAGTTGTTTTTGCGATGTTGGTTTAAGAAAAAAGAAACCCCACCTTTAACAGATGTTCGTCAGTCAGCCACTTCTTATGGCATTATATTATTAGCCGAATTTCTCCCACATTAATATCAGAGAAGTAAATAATTGTCTGTCTGACGTACATCTTTAACTTCGAGGTGGTTCTGGCATGACCCGGTGGTTTAAACACTCAACTTATAATTCGAGGGTCGCGGGTTCTAATCTCCGTTCCCCCAAACATGCTCGCCTTTTCAGTCCAAAATGTTGCGGTAGGTGGTGATGACTAGTTGCCTTCCCTCTAATCTTACATTGCTAAATTAGGGACGGCTAGCGCAGATACACTCCATGTACTTTTGCACACAATTTTAAAAAGCAAACAAACTTCGAGATTTACATTTAACGAGCTTAGAAAGCTTGGAGCTCACTCATATGAAAGAAGACGCCTTCTACTTTTTAGTTCTTTTTCATTACAAGAGAGGAATACTTTCTGCACCAATTTATGGTGCTATATACTCGGACCTTTACTGACTAACCAGTTTTATCGTACAGAAGGTACACTACATGACCCAAAGTATTTGGACACCCGACCATCACACCCATATGTACTTGTTGAACATCTCATTCCGAAACCATGGGCATTAATGTGGAGTTGATTCCCTTTGCTACTAAAACAGCCTACACTCTTCTGGGAAGGCTTTTCATGAGTGTTTGGAACATGGCTCCAAGGATTAATTTCCATTCAGCCACAAGAGCACTAGTGAGGTCTGACCTTCTCGCACTCGGCGCTCCTATTCATCCCAAAGATATTTGCTAGGGTTGAGATCAGGAGTCTGTGCAGGCCAGTCAAGTTCTTCCACATCAACCTCGGCAAACCATGTTTTTATAGATCTCACTTTGTGGATGGAGGCATTTTCACGCTGAAACAAAAAAGGCCCTTCTCCAAACTGTTGCTACAAAGTTGGAAGCACACAATTCTCTAGAATGTCACTGTATGCTGTACCATTAAGATTTTCCTTCACTGGAACTAAAGAGCCTAGCCCAAACTAAGAAAAACAGCTCCAGACCATTATTCCTCCTCCACAAAACTTTACAGTTAACACTATGCTTCAGGCAGGTACCATTATTTTGGCATCCGCCAAACAGAGATTCGTCCGTTAGACTGTTAGATGATGAAGTGTGATTAATCACTCAGAGATTCGTCCGTTAAACTGTTAGATGATGAAGTGTGATTCATCACTCCACAGAACGCGTTTCCACTGCTTCAGATTCCAATGACGGTGTGCTTTACACCACTCCAACCAATGCTTGGCATTACGCATGGAGATCTTAGTCTTGTGTGGCTGCTCAGCCATGTAAAACTATTTCATGAAGTTCCCGACGAACATTTCTTGTGCTGACGTTGCTTTCAGAGGCAGTTTGGGTCTCGGTAACTAGTGTTGCAACTGTGGACAAATGAATTTTACGCACCACACCCTTCAGCACTTGGCGGTCCCGTTCTGTGAACATGTGTGGCCCGCCGTTTCGTGGCTGAGCTGTTGTTGCTCCTAGACGATTCCACTTAACAATAGCAGCATTTACAGTTGACCGGGGCAGTTCTAGCAGAGCAGAAATTTGACGAACTGACTTCTTGGAAGGGTGAAATCCTACAACAGTGTCACGTTGAGATCTTCAGTACGACCCTTTCTACTGTCAGTGGCTGTACATGGAGATTGCATGGCTGTATGCTTGTTTTTATGCACCTGTTAGCAGTGGATGGTGGCTGAAAAAAGCCGACCCCACTAATTAGAAGAGGCTTCTATATACTTTCAGCCATGTAATGTATGTGAATAAGAAAGACATATGTTTAAACTGTTTTTTGTTGTTATCTTTCTTTGTTTAATCTTTCACTTTTCAGAAATATTAAAGAAATATTCAAATGAAGATTTAGCAAAACAATTAACCGAATCTAGTTTAAGGTTTAGAGAACTTGATAAGATAAAAACTAAGCAGTAAAATACAGCTAACGATTTAAAGTAGGATTACGATTTAAAAACAGAATATTCAGATTTTATTAATAATTAAAAATAATCCAGAGCTTAAATAACTCTGAAAACCAGCAACAACAACTAACAAGTGCAAGATGAATAGTTTAAAACTACAAAACAAACAGTAATCAGAACGAGAAACTAATCAATGTGATATTAAGGACTAAAACATACCGAGTTATATTAAACAAGAAGTAATACTAAGAAGTAAATAACAATCAGAATAGGTCAAGGCCTGGGATGGTTTTATTGTTTTGAAATGTTTACATATCTTCCAGTAATTCTTGTACACTGAATCCGAAAACGATATCCATTTTTATCTATCGTGTACAGATTGTTCACAAAACGGCATATTTACTTTTAGACAAGTTTTCATTGAAAACGGGTTACATTTTGTTATACTTAAAATGTTGACAACCGTTAACTATATATTTCTCTAAACCAATCGCGACGTGAGAGTCATATCGATTGTTCTAGGACACACGAGAAACGCTTTCCAAGTATTGTAACGGTTAACAGGTCGCATGGCGTGTCATTTCTGGATAGTATTTGTTTGTGCGCCCATTTTTATTTTTTTATTTTCAGTATTATTTATTCTTTTGTTATGACAACAAGAGGTTGTGTAAATAACCTAAATATAAGTTGTTGGATTTATGATAAATATTTCGTAAATTTATTGTGAATACGACTTAGTTTGTTTTGTTTTTCTTCTCGATTTATAAAGAAATTCTAATGGGACAGAAAATCTTATTTTTGAAATTTGCTTAGCTAAAATCCGTTATTAAAACCAAACTAACTTCTCTGGAGTTTAAGTTTGCAGGCTTGTGTAATTAAACGAAGGTACATTAAGGACAAAAAGTACCTAAAAGCTAAATGAGTGAATAATAAATGTATCCAGACGTTTTACGTAAACAATTTCAACCTGTTGGTTTGATTATCTCCAACAAGCAGTAGTTTTTAGACAACTTTACATTTACTGAGGCCTATGTATCGTATTGTTATATAGGTATAATTCACACGTGTACCTACGCCTTAGTCACTATCAAAATCTCTATTGGTTTATCGTGTATCACGTAAACAGCATGCCACCAGTTACTGAATATCACTTTTGAGGTGGTTGTGGTTTCTACCTCAACTTTTGTTGTCAACAGTATTAGTTTCACGTACCCTCTTCAAAGTTTCAATACTGACCTTTTTGAAACACGAAATTTTGCCTCAAACTTCCAAAGGGAATAATTTTCATCAGCTAGAACTTTGATTTATACAAATTTTTCATGTGGTATTGCTTTATCTCTGTTAATGACAGATGTTTCACAGAGTTTTGGAAACATTAGCGAATTGACTTCGAGAGTGTTATGTAAGTATGCGCATACATAAAAATGCGTAGAACCTTCGCAGGAAGAAGATAGGTTTGATAACTCATTGCAATGTCAGAAAATATTGTTCTAGTTTAATCCCATCTCCTTCAATGTTGTCGCGAAACATGATGATATAACGCACATTTAATAACCAGTAATTGGAAGAAAAGAAAGGTTACGCCTGAGATTTTATGCGTACGTTAAAACTTCTTATATTGTATAGGAAGCTACAAATAAACCCGTGTACCTTATTCTGAACTGTCTTAATAGAAAAGGTCTAGAAACCAGTAGTATACAAGCATTGTACTTGGGCATTTCATTGGAGAACAAAAAGGAATCCTCAATGGCCACGGCAATTGAAATTGTTTTAGGCAGAATTAAAGTAAATTAACATACGTTTTTTTAGTTTTATAGCTATATTTTTGTGCTCCAGCAATATCAAGCATAGGGTGCTTGCATACCAGATCTGATGTTAGCACTCATCAAGATATTTACCAGCATATTCTCAAATTGAAATTATTTTAGGCAAGGTTAGAGTAAATTGATCCATAAGTCCTTGGGCGTGGCCAAATGCATCAGACGAGAGGGGCTTAACTTCTTGAGTACAAAACTTTAATTAGATCCCAAGTCAGTCGAGAAATGAGGTAGATATGAGCTAAAAATTTGAACTTGAAAAAGAAACTCGGAGCCATTTTATGAGCTGCTATGTCGGTTGATAAGCGTTCGTTGGTAAGTTATACCATCCAGTGAAGCTGGAAGCGTATAATAATTGTTTAATGTATGTGAATACTATATAAATCACAATGTCACCAATTTTTTCAGTACGTTTCTAGAACAGCAGCCCTTATGAACCCTACAGCCTAGTATTTGTTGTTTTTTATTATTATTTATGTAGATGTTTAGTTAATGAAAACGAAGTGTTAATTTCTTTTTCAACTGCTTTAGTTGTTAATATTGATATAGTTGTGTCGGACTCGAAGAAAGTTACTACATCTAAAATTCATAGCTGCTCAGACAATGGACTGTAATGTTGGAAGTAAACTGAAATGTCCATTTTCATTAAAGATGTTAAAAGTAGTTTTCATTTTGACCTATAGGGGGCTTAGCGGTAAGTTTAAGGACTTTAAATGTTAAAATTCCACGTGGATAGGTAACTTGTGTTGCCACAGCTTTGTGTTGAAACAACAAATTTTCATATTTAGTACCTTGACTTGAAAATGTCAGAGTTGAGTGTGTGCCAGAAAAGAAGTTCACCAAATAAAGTCGTTAGAATCAATCAGCTAAGATAATGTGCACGTGCTAACGTATAATTAGTGGTTTAATAAGGCGATGTAGGTTGTTAGTGAGGGGTAGAAGACACGAACTTTTTTAGTGGCACGAACTCACTCGTGTGTAGTCTGGGTTACTGAATGTAATAAAACCTGATTACGAATGCAGTTGAGTTTAATAAAGATGCGCTTTCTGCTTGGGTGGTGGAGATGAGGAGCTACTAGTCACTAGATGGCGCAATACCATATTATCCAATGTTTACATACACTTGGATCACCGTGCCAGTGAATAATATAATTTATTAAAACCAGGACAAGATTAAATAAAATAATAGAAAACCACCAATGACAGAAGCTTGTGTGGTATGAATAAATGTAAGATTGTAAATTAAAGCTAATGTCTGTATTGCTATATACCTTTGTAGGTAACTTCGGGAAAACGACTCAAACTTACTAGCTGGTGAAAAAAAAAATTAAAATATGAAAATAATTCCCCAAATAAACACTTTTTTTTTTTTTTACTTTTAGAGCGGGAAAAGATAAATTTATTTAATCTTGACATTAAGGAATACAACCCTCAGTTAAAATGGAAATATAATAATTGAAACAAAGCTTCTGAAATACTAAGTTCAGTGTTCCAGAAGGCCCGGCATGGCCAGGTGGGTTAAGGCGTTCGATTCGTAAACTGAGAGTTGCGGGTTCGAATCCCCGTCACACCAAACATGCTCGCCCCTTTTAGCCGTGGTGCGTTATAATGTGATGGTCAATCCCACTATTCGTTGGTAAAAGAGTAGCCTAAGAGTTGGCGGTGGGTAGTGATGACTAGCCTTCCTTTAGTCTTACACTACTAAATTAGGGATGGCTAGCGCAGATAGCCCTCGTGTAGTTTTGCGCGAAATTCAATAAAAGTGTTCCAGAAATGATAAGTAATAAAATAAACTTAATTTCTTATCGTAAAACATAGATATATTTATAAACTGTTTAAATCTTCTGGTCGAAGATAAAATAACAATAGATAATGTTGAAGTTCAGTCACTTAATAAAGATAGTACTCTGTGATTAGTAATAAAACGACACAAGAAACAAACAAAAACTATAACGATGGTCATCGGACTGTCGGTACTGTTTTGTAATATTCTAGCATACAGCCAATATAATCTCAAGAAGTTCGGACAGCTTAGGGTTGGCATAAATTAATGTCATACGCTAACATCGCTAGATAATTTTCATAAATATAATTTCACTAAAAAAATTGCTGTAGATATTTTGAGCATCGTAACCAGTAATTCACGAATGTAAAATACGCTATTATATAAGAATGTTTGTCGACGTGTAAGCTTTATTTACTACGTAAAATAAGACATTTGTAAATTTAATTTGCCTGTAGAGTTTTATCAACTTACAAAATTTGAGCACGTGGGAGAAGTTCATTAATACCATTCGTTAGGTGGTGCGTGACTGAAGTCGACTCTTCTTACCAACTTAACTACATTCATATAAACCTGCGTTTTGAAATTCAGCCTCACGATTCTTTTCAGAAATATAATAATGTT
Organism: Carcinoscorpius rotundicauda; assembly: GCA_011833715.1. Taxonomy (NCBI): domain Eukaryota; kingdom Metazoa; phylum Arthropoda; class Merostomata; order Xiphosura; family Limulidae; genus Carcinoscorpius; species Carcinoscorpius rotundicauda. Next base: position 62,902,005 of record CM022398.1, read on the forward strand.
GGAGGGATATCGTTTTTATAAAGGTTGTTTGCTGCTGTCTTACATAGCCTATAAATCATTTTGTTAAGGTTTAAAATATGTTGGTGCCCAAGACAAATAATTATAAAACAACGTCTTCAGACCTTAAGAACAAACAAATATTGTTTTGTGTCGTGGTATTGTATTATGTGGAAGATATAACTGTCGAGAAGGCCAGACGTATAAGTTAATCCACACTTGTGAATAGAACAACCCGCTGGCTCATTGGTAAAAGGTTGAGGGCTGATAATCTGTTCGTGGTTTAAACTTTTTTGGTAAATATTCGTGGTTTGATCGTGCTTGGTAAGTTGTACGTGGAAAGGGTTATATAATTACGGAAAGGGAGAGGAATCATAGCTTACTGTGTGGTTGAGTTCGAAATCCGCTGCACTGAAACCGCTAAACGGAGCAAGAGTGTCTTTAAGCCGATCTTGGAGAATTCGTATTGTTCCGATATAACGAATGTAATAAAACTTTCTCGCATAATACAAGTCATTACCCATGTGAAAATAAAGGTATGACATCGTTAAGACTTGTTAATACTTATGGATTAACAAATTATTTTCCTGCACTTGAAACTGTCTTGTTTTCAGGCAATAATTGTTCGACAAGTCAATCTGTGTGGAGAACTGAAACAAAGAGACAGATATGACTAATTAAAACTTTGAAATATTTCACAGCTTTGAGCTTTACCAACAGCATAATTCGTGATAATTCTTGGACAATGCCATGACGTTTGTTTATCGCTATCTGCTTTCGTTGTATTTTAAGAGCAGTATATATAGTGTCGTATGCAAAGTTGTGGGTAGCATGGGGGCGCAAATCAGATGAGAAATGGGACAACGTATGTGTTATTGAGTGAATATTTGCTAGGTGGGTATATCTTTGGATTTTTTTAGGTTTTTGTTCCACTTTTATAAAATCGTTGTGCGGCGACCAGTAATTATGTACAATAAAGATATGATCACAATAGGTATGGTAGTCTTAACACGTTTTTTTTTCTTTACTTGGAGGTTTCAGAGGCAGTGGGTGAGTACTAGCTGTATTAAGACTCAAATGTTTGAATGGTTCACTCACTGGTTAATGAGGTCAGAATCAGCGTGACTGTGTATTATCAATTATACAACATTTTCTAGAGCAAAAAAGACAGTTTCGTATTATTTATTGAAGTTGCAGGTTGATAAATACATTTATCTATTTTTGTTATATTAATTCTAGTTGTTGTTTCATGTATATTTAATTCATAATAAAGGATTTTTTATTTCAATTTAGTATTTTTGTGTCTTCTTTCGAACTCTGGTGAGTGAACTGTTGTGAAAGATTTGTAGGGGTGAATGGTTGTGGAAAAGGCTGAGAAGCACTGGTTTAGAGCACGTTCGTATCAGTGAACTTGAGGTATTCTTTGTTAATTTCGCGCAAAGCTTTGCCAGCCCTGATCATTTGTTTTTTTTTTAAGAGACTGATTAGAGTCTACTAACCACCACTACCCACCGCCAACTCTTTGGCTGATCTGATCGAATGATGGGATTTGATCGTTATTCTTATGACACACACGTACTGCTCCAATGTGTTGAGTTTGATTTTGCTGTTTCGTAGTAATGGATCTGCACTAGGATACATTAACCACTGGGTCATGCTAGGCCTTATGAAATAACGTATTTTTCGCTTGATTTTTGGATCTTACCTAAAATTGTACGTGTTTTTTTCTTTTGTCGGGATTCAAATGTTTTAGATGTCTTAGTTGTAAAGTGCATTACTAACATTTATTGCATTTCTTTATTTGATGAAACAGAGAAAGTGAACTGTAAACTGAACGTTATTTGGTACAGCTAATTCAGTAATATTTCCTGGTTCAAACATATTGTTAATATTCTGTACCAGTGTGTGAAGGAAGGTGTGCTTTAATTATACTTTTATTTTTTGCTCGTGTTCTGTTTAAGCGCAAAAACGGCACAATATTCTAGTTAATCTACAACCACTGCAGGGATCGAAGCTTCAACTTTAGCGTCTTAAGCCCGCTAAGGGTTTGCTGCGCCCCCGGGGGCTGTTTTAACTTTATAACATCAATTTCTTTTTGTCATTAAAACTAGAGATCGTACATCGACTTCTAAATTTACGCGATTTCCTTATGTAAACATCAAATATAAAATTAAAATTTATATTTTGGCAACGAATTTTAAAGCTCAAGCGTTAAGACAAATCTGCAGCCAGTAACACCCGCAATACGGTAATGTAAACACTTACATAAAACACCCGAGTCTAATGCTGTATACTGAGAAAAATATATAACAATGTTGCCATAAGTGAGGAAGAAAGCCTAGCATGGCCATGTGGATAAAGCAGGTGACTCGTAATCTAATGGGTCGTGGGTTCGAATCCCCGTCATTCCAAACATGCTCGCTCTTTCAGCTGTGGGAGCCTTATAATGATACGGCCAATCCTACTATTCATTGGTAAAAAGAGTAGTTCAAGAGTTAGCGGTAGGTGATGATGATTAGCTGCCTTCTCTCTAGTCTTACACTGCTAAATTAGGAACTATTAGCGCAAATAGCCCTTGTGTCGCTTTGCGCAAAATTCAAAACAAACCGAACGAAACAAAGTGACAAGGATAAAAACGTTTTTCTTTTGCATTTTTTTAAGGACTTTCTGGCTTACATGTCTCTTAGAGTGAAACATCAGCTTGTTCTCTCAATGGTTTAGACGTAGTAATAAAATTACAATTAAACCACTACAGCTGTGCAAAGTTAACCTGATTTCTTTTCCTTCTTAGTGGATTTATCGCATCTGAAATGAAAAATGATAGATGTTGTTTACTATAGCTACCAAAATCATTCCATCTTCTTTCGGAAGTCCTTTGCTACAAGTGTGTAATTAATCGTGGAGACACGAGTAAATTGCCGTGTTCTTGCTATAGTTTATGCCCTGGCATGGCCGAGCGCGTAAGGCATGCGTCTCGTAATTTGAGGGTCGCGGGTTCGCATCCCCGTCGCGCCAAACATGCTTGCCCTTTCAGCCGTGGGGGTGTATAATGTGATGGTCAATCCCACTATTCGTTGGTAACAGAGTAGCCCAAGAGTTGGCGGTAGGTGGTGATGACTAGCTGCCTTCCCTCTAGTATTACACTACTAAATTAGGGACGGCTAGCACAGATAGCCCTCGAGTAGCTTTGTGCGAAATTCTAAAAAACAAAAAAACAAACAAGCTATAGTTTATAGGCAGTTATTTATCTTGTAAATATCGTAAACTGTTTTATTGTGGTAAAAATTCAAATGACTTATTTAGATGAACTACAAATGTTGTTTTAATCATTATGAAGCAATAAACCGTTTCTGGTATTTCATGATAAAGGATAAAACTTAAACTGAGAATTCCCTAAGATTTAAAACATTATTTATTGTGCAGTGTGTAAAGCAACACTAATTGATACTTATATAATATTTTTTTTTCTATTTTGCTAGTTATTCTTTGTGTATATTAAATTTTAAAGGTTTGAAAAACAAACTTCACTGACGTAACTGTGGGGCGGAATTTGTGGTAAAAAAATGAATTAAAACAAATCCAGCGTTTCAATGTGTATTTGTTGGATTAAACGATCGGGTTCGTCTGTTTCTGTTAAGAACACTAGTAGATCGATGTACCCATGATGGAAAGTTAGTATAAGACTTTCTTACCCTAATTTGGTTTGGATTCAAGTCAGAATCTGGATTCTGGATCACTTTGAAGGATATTTTATAAGGAACGCGTGAAGGTTCAGATTCATAATTACACTACAAATAAAAATTTGTCCGGAACATTGATAATTCTGGATTTGAGAAGGATTTTCTGAGTTTTCAAAAGTGAAATATGACGTTATCCAATATAAACACACGCAATTTTGAAAAGGAGGGGCAGGTGGCGAGAATATGTAATTTATTTAATTGCTCTTGTTTTGCTATAGGTTTGTAAGGTAGGTGTTGGTCGTCATCTAGCTTTTGTCATCGTTTGACAAATATCACCTGAAAATTACCAGAATAGAGGAATTTCTTTCTTTTTTTAATTCAGCATTGCGTTTAAAATGTTTGAAGTAGAAAGTCAAGCATCTCTCTGTGATGGAGGTCAATGAACCCGTTTTCCATCATGAAGCCTTTTTGTTGCATAGTGATACTTCTTACGTGTCAAGACACTGAAATGGATAACTAAAAAGTTTTATTTTTATTTGATTATTGAAAGAGGAACACGCGCTGACAACTTTAGTCATTGGTAGAAGGAATATGGAATATGTATAGAAGCATTGCCTAGAACTGTGAATGTTCCGGTTGACTGTCATAGATTCTTGGATTACAGATTTAGTTGGACAACTAAATTTAATAATTGAAGCGAAAGGTGGAACCAATAACATAAAATACGCATCTACTTTATATTCTCGGTTTTACTTTTTAGTCAAAAACCACTGAATAAGTTGTGCTTTCAAAAACCTCAAGACCAATGGTTTGATTTTGAGTCAATGTACATCTTAAACTGTTTAAAAGTTTTTTTAAAACTAATATTTCTTTTTAGTAGCTGAATAATTAAAGTTGTGCAATGTAGATGGCGTGAGAATATGTGAAGGCGTTTGTTTGTGTGATATGCCTTGATCGAGATGTATGTATTTCTCTGAAGGTAATTTTTAATAGATGAATTTGCTGATAGAATGGATTTACTATAACAGCTTTCTGAATCTTCGAAAATTTTCTTTGTTAAGGTTCGCATTTCTATACACTTGAGCGGATTACAGAGCAAATCCATGAAAGTACATCGAAATTAATCGTTCGGCTGGCTGTCAAGTATAAGTAAATTTTAAATTATTTTGATACAGACAAGTTTTACAAACAAAAGCTGTATTTCAAAAGTAACTTTAAAACAATCGCTTATTTTGTAAGTTTTATTTCATTACATCATAATGATTCAATAAATAAAAGGACGAGGTTAATAATAATTTTTTTTTTTGAAATTTGCACAAAGCAACTCCAGGGCTATCTGTACTAGCCGTCCCTAATTTAGCAGTGTAAGACTAGAGGGAAGACAGCTAGTCATAACCACCCACCGCCAACTCTTGGGCTACTCTTTTACCAACGAAAAAATGGGATTGATTGTAACTTTATAACGCCCCCATGGCTGGGAAGGTGAGCATGTTTAGCGCGACTCGGATGCGAACCCGCGACCCTCAGATTACGAGCGCATGTCTTAACGCACTCGGCCATGGCAGGCCGAGGTTAATAAAACGAATAGGGATTTGCTTGCAAATAAATTAAGCTTTTGGTGGAAAAATGACCAAATTCTGGTTTAGAATGATGATAACATGATAAAAAAAAAAAGCTAGTTTATAAAATCATTGTCATATGGGCCTCGTGACCTTAAGTTTGTAATGGTCGTACTAAAAATGTGTGCTTTAAGCTTTGTTTTAGTTCGTTTGTTTAGACAACACAATAGGCTATCTGTGCCTTGTCACCACGGCTATCGAAACCCTGGTTTTAGTGGTGTGAAGGCAGAAACATTCCGCTGTGCCACTGGGGAGGGGAGGTGGTGGTGGTACTTGAAGTCAGTATACAGCGATGTTCTGAGACGCCAGGTTTGTCGATAGGTTCTGTACAGCGATGTACTGAGACGCCAGGTTTGTCGATAGGTTCTGTACAGCGATGTACGGAGACGCCAGGTTTGTCGATAGGTTCTGTACAGCGATGTACGGAGACGCCAGGTTTGTCCATAGGTTCTGTACAGCGATGTACTGAGACGCCAGGTTTGTCGATAGGTTCTGTACAGCGATGTACTGAGACGTTACCATAGTCTTCTGAATCCGTTTCTTGTTTACGTTTTGTAATACTTTACTCTCAGTTTCAATGCTACGAATTCATAGAAAGAAATAAGTTTGTGGACTGAAAGTGTAATTATATTCTATGACGTAAGATCACTTTCGTACGTAACTATGCCAACTAAATAATACAAAGTTGTAAAGTTCTCGCGCTAAATTTGTTGAAGAAATTTCTTTCTAATCATTAGTTGTTTTGTACAGAATTTTTCAAAACTTAATAAAACTTAGTTTTTGACACTACTCGACACTCGATTTTTTTATATGTTAATAATTCAGTATAAATTCATTTTTATTGAATGGGTCGTTATATTTTAGGTATATTTTGCGTTGAGTACTTAGTGCCGTCCACAATACATTATAGTTTGAAGCAGTGGTTAGTTTGTTTGTTGAGTTACACTGATTTGACGTACATATTACTCTTAACAACTAAAGGATAGCAAAAACAACTTCAGTTTTATTATTACGGTGTTAGTTTGATAACTGTTATTGCTTAATGTTAAATGTGTATTTACGGTATATTAAAATATACCTGATACTTAAGTGTTCACACATTTAATTACAAGGTTTACGCTTTTTTAAGTTTAAAAAGCTTAGAGTAAAACAGAAAGCGCTTTATACACGTGTCTCTGCTATTCATAAATGTTTTTGTTTGTGTTGCTATAAGAATGACAGCTTAAGATATTCAATTCTTGAATAAATATCATTTGCCGTATAGTTTCAATAACGTATAATAGCGTTATGATTATATAATAATCTAACAGTAAGGTACTTCAAGGCCTGGCATGGCCGAGCGCGTTAAGGCGTGCACTCGTAATCCGAGGGTCGCGGGTTCGCGCCCGCGTCGCGCTAAACATGCTCGCCCTCCCAGCCGTGGGGGTGTATAATGTGACGGTCAATCCCACTTTTCGTTGGTAAAAGAGTAGCCCAACAGTTGGCGGTGGGTGGTGATGACTAGCTGCCTTCCCTCTAGTCTTACACTGCAAAATTAGGGACGGCTAGCACAGATAGCCCTCGAGTAGCTTTGCGAGAATTTCCAAAAAAACAAACAAACAAACAAGGTACTCCAAATTAATTATAAGGGTTTTAAATTAATCACTAAGTTACAAGCTGAGGTGCTCGTCCTTCGTTTACGTTATAAAATTTAAAAAAAAAAGTGGTTGTAGATGGATCCTATAAACTACATAAAAACCCGAACTTTCACACAATTTATTTTTAACGTAACATATTATAATACAGGGTGGTCGCTGGAAAAGCGGAAAATTTGAGGGTCATATGAGATCATGAATAAAATGCGTGCTTACTCATTTCTATTTTGATTTCTTTACATCATGAATAAAATTCATGATTTTAATAATTTTGAGCATATATGAGTGTAATATAACATATGCCTTTAAAAAAACTTTGTAAAAGTTATTCTTTGTAAAAATAAATAGCTGTTTGACAAACTTTCCGCTTTTCTAGCGACCACCCTGTAGTATTCATTGTTAAATGACCAAAAGTTCTGGATAAACTTAAAGAATTCACTATATAAATACTTAAAACACTGTTTGGTCAGGATAACTTTGTACGAAGAGGTAGCAGAAAAGGTAGTGGTGCTAGGGGTAACTTCTGTTACCCACTCCAAATATCCACCTCTTAATGGCCTTCCACATTGTGTCAGGCTATTAATTAATTGACGGTCATCGGCCGTAGAAGTGTCATATGGGAAGAAGTTATAAGGTCATGGGTCAAAGTAGGAAGTGGATATAACTGCAACGGCTATTCATATTAGTGTTATAGTGGCTGTTGTCATATGAACTTAATCTGAGATTATATATTATTGCAATACTGGCTTTTTGTTTTTTCATTGGATTTCTCCAAAGAGAGTGCTACCACTCTCTTCGACATATAAAAAACGTTTGTGTGCCCTCTCAATGCACTATATGTTGTGTTGCAGATAATGTGTGTGTGTGTGTGTGTGTGTGTAGGTTTCTTATAGCAAACCCACAACGAACTATCTGCTGTATCACCGAAAGGAATCGAACTCCTGATTTTAACGCTGTAAATCCGAAGACTTACTGCTGTCCCACCGAGAGACGGGAAATTTATTAGTTTTTATATTTGTTTAGTGTAATAACTTGGTGCTACGTTTGAATATAGATAACTTTAGCTTACGTCAAAGAAAACAAATGCTCAACAACGTCAATAATAGGGTGGAGAGGTTGTGAACCTCCAATTAACAAGTCCCTCGTTCCAAACTATCACCCTACAAACTCTGATTGAGATTGGTTTAGCGACAAACACAGATGCGTTTTGCTTTATATGTGTAAATTTATTACAGAAAAATAATTACGTGAAATGTAACAGCTTACCAAATTAGAGGGAAATAGTTAGAACTGTTTTATATAACCATTTGATGCCTTAAAGTACTTTGTTATTCTTTCTGTTATTACAATTGAAGTTTCGGTAAGTGTACTATTAAAAAAAAATACTAATTCATTAAAGACAGGGAAGGCAATTTGTACCTGTTAGCGAAGTGCTTCTTTGGAAGGGGAATATATTTCTTTATAACAATTACAAAAAGTTGCTGTTTTAGTTTTAAAACCAGCGATCGTGGTTAACGTGGCACATGAGATATACCTCTCGTACTTCGATACACCCCCCCAATAAAATATTCTGCCACCTCTATTTAAGGATCCTATTTGAAGAGGCTACATTGTGTAATAAAGATAAATGCAAGTTTCGTTAAGTGATTTTTTTATGGTTAGTTTTCAGAAAATAAACATTTCAAAGGAGTTGAATTAAAAATATAACATTGATTTAATTTATTATAAATGCCAGTATAATCCAAACTTTCTTTCATTTAAATATCATAACGAGAAAATTATAATGTTGAATTCGTTGGAAAAAGGAATTACCTTGTAAAATCTCTAACTCAATTTTTATACTATCTCCTGTAAATTTATCATCGTATATAATCTAAAATATTACGATTGTGTATCGAAAGATATTATTTTTTTAAAAAATGTGATTTTGAAATTTTATCTATTAATATTTTCTTCGAAATAAAAATGACTAATTCGTAATATTTTCGTACACGACTTAGGTAAAGCATTTGACATCACATACGTACGTCTAAAGTTTCACACCAGCAGGCCTGAGAGTTTTGCTATTTACAAACGAACAAGTGAAGATACGCCATGGATTCCTTACCAGTATTACAGCGCTACCTGTAGGGAAACATACAGTTTACCCGACAGCTCATATGTCAGCAGGGATGAAGAGACGAGGGCTTTGTGCACATCCGAATATAGCGATATATCGCCGCTTACAGGAGGAAATGTAGCATTTAGCACTTTGGAAGGAAGACCCAGTGCTTACTATTTTGAAAATAGTCCAACTTTACAGGTAAGAGAAAAGTTAATTTATATATCTGATAATTCTCTTTTTAACTTCATTGCAGTGTCGAATTATAACAAAAAATATGAATTATTATGTCATGTTCAAATAATAATTTGTTTAAAAACTGACTTTTATGGAAATAATTAATAATTTAAAGTATAATTTTGCTCGATATAAAGTCTGATTTGGAGCTCATGACATAGCAGAGGATTACATTTAGCGTGTACGATATCATATCACTTCTACTATACTTAATTCATATGTCGCTTTCAACGGAGCCTTTTTGTTAACACCAGAGGTCATCGAGTCGTCTGGATTACAATATATAAATATTTTATTATCACCATTATTATGATGCGTACCACACATACATTAGATACAAATACGTGTATCCGGGTAATTTAAATATAATTGAAGTAACGTATTTTTTCAAACATGGAATTAGTGGGTTTTTTAAAATCTTAAACATGAATTATTGGTAGTGAAATTCTAGATGTTTTTTTTTAATAAGTATTTGCATATGTACACTTACATTTTTACTAAAGAATCTTGAGTTTCCTTTTGACTTTTGAGTAAACTGTAGTTAGATAATTAAAAAAATATATCTTATTTTTCTAAGATAGAATGAACGTTTGTGGACACTATAAATAAATGTATGTCGTTAATGAAACAAAAACTGTTAGTAGCTTACAGTTGATGTCGACAGATGGCAATATAAAATTGACTAAATTTTTCTGCGGGATTACCTTTAATATAAAGCATCAAATAGGTATATTACGATTTTTGTAAATTGATTATCATATGTGTATAATACATATTTTTTGATATCGAAAATAGTATATAAAAATTTAATCCTTTAACCAACTATTTAAGCTATCAATGTTAAACTTTTCAAGAAACAATCACGCACGTTTACACGTTTATAATTTCTACAGTTGGGAACATTCATTACTCTTGTAATTTAAATACCACGTAATCGATTAAGAAGTAAAAAATATTGCTTGGCTTCTATGAATTCGTCACTAGGTTAGTGTATTCCAGTGCCATGAATATCTAAGAAATATAAAGCGTCATTTTAAACCAGACTTCAAAAATTAAAAAAAAAAATGTAGACAATTGTAATATTTCGTTTATCGCGACCTGAAATTATCTGAATTTATATCTTTACAAAAGTAGTGTTGCATTATTTTCTCTAGGAATGGGTAACTGCCACCTCACTACGGATTTCTTTGAATCGGATTAATACATTTGGTGATGAGATATTTGGCGATCCCAAAGTTTTAAAGTCGTATTACTATGCCATCAGTGACTTTGCAGTAGGAGGAAGGTATGTTATTATTTTCTTTGTTTCGATTTTGATGTAGTTAACATTTGTCAAAAGGCTCCCTGTATGCGTATTTGTGACTTTTTTACCGCCCTCTACATATAAAAAGCTCAGGATATTCTTGATGAATCTGTAGTTTGAGTCAAGCAACAAGTGAGAGGAATGTACACGTTACAATGAACAAAAGGTTTCAAGGCGTGAATTTTAAAAATAAAGATGCGAATCTAATGTGTTTACCTTTTTCTTTCCGAGATATCAGACAGGCATACATGACTAACGTGGCTTGCATCTTCCTATCTTGTCTCTATAATGTATTGGAAAGTATAGTCTAATTTGTAATTAGTTATTACGAGGTGCCCACAGTAATAAATAACATGTTTTTATGAAAACTTGGTGGTGTACTTGCGATGATAAGCGTTTACAAACACCGAAAGGAGAGCCTAAATGATATTGAATTTATAGCCTCAGTCGATAATACATTAACATTGTATAATGGTCGTAAATTTGGCTTTAATGTGTTGTCTTATTAAACAAAATATTGAAATTCAACCCTTGCCTTTCCTTTTAATAGAATGTAACTGACAAATTATTTTTTTTCGTAGGGTTCAAAATTCTTTTACCTCTACTAAAGCTTGTATTTACATCGAACCATTCCATGTTATTCCTTACGTTTGTTTAAATAATCATCAAGAGCTCGTGGTTTCATTTTGTACAAGAAAAAAAAAAAGAAATTGTTAATAAAGTTTTAATGAAAGTACTTGTATTCAAGCAACTTGATACTAGTAAAAAGCTACAGACTCCATACATTCCTTTTATTCTATTTGAACCAAGTACTGACATGAGCAATAAGTGTGAAGTATTTTGCTTTCGATAAAATTCCTAGAAATATTTTATATATTACCAAAAGATGGCGGTATTAAATGCTGCCAATACTAAATAAAAACTGTAGCTTCTGAATACATTGACTGATCAGTAGATGTTTATTTATATATTTATTCACAAACTGCAACAAGTTTTCTTTTTGTTGTTTATCTGTATTGTTTTGACCTTTTATCAATTCGTGAGTTAGCCACCAAAGATATGTTTAAAGCAGGGAAAACATTTTGAACGATTAAATTGGTTGATATTTTGAAATGTTTGAGGTAAATTCAAGTGGTCGTTATTGTAATTTATTTTTGTATACTAGATGTGGAGTTGTAATATATTGTGTTTTTGTTATACTACAGGTGCTGTTACAGGTATAACAACTACTTATATTTTAATGTCAAATTTTAGGTACAAGTTTAATGTTGTTCAACTTGTCATAACCAACACTATTTTAATGGAAAAAGTATCAAACACTGAGCGATTAAAAAAAAAAAAATCGCAATGTTTCAACTTACAGTTTTTTCAAGAGGTTAACTCTAAAATTTTAGAAAAAATCGTAAGGGTAAATATTGATGTAAGTAAATAATTTTCATAGTTTTTAAGTGTGAGCATTTCAATAACACATGATTTTCGATTCCATTTCTCTATAATTTCAATGATCCAAGCTTGATAGCCTTCACTTTTTATGTCTTTACACTATGCAGCTGATTGTTCTCTTTACAAACAAATTAGAAGGCCACCTGAAGATTCTAGCTAATGTCCCAGGAGTAACTGAAACATATTCCACGAGCTTTAGCTACAGCTGGCATCTTAGCAATGGTTGATGGTCACTTTGTAATCACTAAAAAGACGATCTATATATGATTTCAGTACTATAACGATTGGAGCTGTCCATTATGAATGTATCACTTGTGGCCCACAGTGTCTCCAGATGCAACACTCGTCTTCAGCTAGTGACTTTTGTAGTAAGCAAAACTTATGGAGTTTTGGCAATGCATCGAATTTCGCGAAGATGTTTGATGTGTGCCCTTTAATTGGCCTTAGATCACAACAGAATAAACTGTTTTTCTTTGGCGATACACCGAAATGTAATTTATATTGCAAGGCAGAAAGTAATATTTGTATTGAAATGTTTACATGCTCAGGTTGCTTCCTGTTCCATAGAATAGGAACTGTTTCATATTATTTAAGGGTTAATTATTGAATTAACCACCTACTTTCGAACTGCTGTTTTTTTTACCATTGCCAGATTTGTGTATACCATCAACTTCTGAATTACTACTGTTTGTTTGATTTTTTCCAGGTGTAAATGTAATGGACATGCTACTGATTGTATCTACATTGGAGATACACTTGAAGAACAGAGACTGATTTGCCATTGTCAACACAATACCACAGGGCCCGACTGCAATGAATGCTTGCCTTTTTACAATGATCTACCATGGGCTAGAGCCACGGCCAATGATGCTAACGAATGTCAACGTAAGAATAAGAGCATTTTATTTTGTCTCAATGTCAATAACCATATGTTGGTATTCTGGAAGGAATAAACTAAAGTAACAGTTTAAATAGCTGTCTTGCTACCTTGAAGAATGAAAAAAACAACCAAAATTAAATTTGAAATAGCTCTTGCAACTAATCATTATACATAAAATATTTTAGTATTTTGCTGTTAGTAATTTTGACTTATAATTAATTCTTCACCTTATCTAGCCAAGTGGGCCTCACTGGTTTAGTGTTCTGGACTAAGAATCCATTGTTAAGTGTAACAGTCAAAACCCATTATTTCATCAAACAACACTAGCCTAATAGTTGACGATAGGTGCTATTGGCTTTCTACCTCCACTCAGTTCAAAATTGGAAACTGCTGGCATGTATAGGCCTTGAGTAGCTTGGTTAGGGCTCTTGACTCACAATACTAGGGTCGTAGGTTTGAATTTCCATTCCACTAAATATGCTCGCCCTTTCAGCTGCAGAAGCATTATAATGTAACTATCAATTCCACTATTCATTGGTAGAAAAGTAGCTCACGAGTTGGGGCGGATAATCATGACTAGCTACCTTTCCTCTAGTTTTATGCTTCTAAACTAGGGAAGATTAGCACAAATAGCCTTGTGTAGCTTTGCACAAAATTAAAAAACAAAACAAACTACAGTTTTCATTCACAAAAGACCAACAAAAACATCACTATATATAGATGTGGACCTACAACCACAATGCTGCATAGTAAATAATTGATATATGTAAGAGTAAAACAAAGGAGTGATTTTGTAAAAGTGTACTTGCTCGGACTAACTTAACTATTTTTAGTAAAGAACAGTTTGTATTGAATAAAATTATATTGTTTAAGCTGAGGAATTTGTAATGTAACAAACACATAAACTTAACTTTTGTGCCGTATGAAGTAAATTCCCAGTGTGAGAATGTTAAATTTAGTGGTGCGTTATTGGTGCTTGGCATCAGTGTGTTATGTCACCCCTGTTATCCATTGTGTATGCAGATGTAAAGAAATATATATTTTTATGTAAGGTATTATTTCTTTACATGTGCATATTACATATAACTCTGCACAAACCGACCATAAGAAGCAATAAATATGATAGAACACCCAGTGTATATGTGTTAGAATTATAGTTTTGTGAAGGCTAAAGCATGCATGGTTATGCAATAATTTCAAACAATAATATCTGAACTTCTGGCTTAATTCATACGTGTGTCCAACAAGCTTCTGTGATAAGTTGTAATTTTTTGCATATATATTCAGTTTTTCCCATTATCAGAAACTAAACAAACACTTTAAGGCAACTTCTGAGCAAACCCTCCAATTGGAAAGGATTAAACCAGGATGGCATTATGGGATCTCCCACAATAAAGTGCTGAAACATCCATTAGTTTAATCTTCTCCAGAAGTTCACATCATAACACCGAGCAACAACAAACCTTTTTTTTTTCTTCAATAAAAAAATGTAACTATGTATTGATCATGAAGAATATCTTCATGATCATGAACTGTTTTTAAGTATCTTGATAGTGCTGATTCTGAACATGATGTTGAAAATTACTGATTATGTCTTGTTTTCAGGTTATGATAGATTTCTCTAAAATATTCTTATATATTGTGTTACATATTTTTTAATGTTTTATGTTCTTCGTAGACTAAGCGCAACAGAAAAACGCAGATAACAGCTTGTATAATTTATTACACTAAACTATTAACAAATATAACATATAACATAAATTATATAATAACAGTGACAGATATTAAGTTACAACATTCGAAATTAATTACAAAACAAAATAATACTAGTTTCAAACTTCAAAATTAATCACAATACAAAACGGTACTGGCCTGTATCTAATATAATGATCTAAAATGAAAGTCTCAAATTCCAGTCTAGGGTGTGAATTTGGTCCCATGAAGAAATTCCAAAGCTTAAATGAAGAAGTTCAGAAACAGTTCACAGTTCAATAAATTCGCCGTCTCTCAGCACAAGCAGTAATTCAGATGAATCATAGAGATTGACGAAATAAAATCACAGCTTCCATAGATCTAACTTTAGTCACAAATCCAAGTTGAATAATCACAGCAAACATTTAATCTTTCTCAAATAACTGACTCTCTTCTTTTGAAATAAAACTAATGTCTGACTCCTCTCTTTTCTTTGAATAATAACTGATGTCTGAATCTCTCTTATCTCTCTCGCATCTTCGTCTGTTTATATATTGTAGGCCTAAACTCCTCGAAAGACCGTGAAATTTCTACATATCTCCAGAGCAATCCGCGCATGTCCGTTCTTGCACGAGACTACATGTCTAGACACGAAGTCACCAGCACTTCATTTACAAACATATGATTGGTCTACTTAATTCAAGAATATTCTAAATGTTACCCTAAATGAATAACAACATATTAGTTTAAACTTCGAAACAATAATATAAATATGGAAAAATTAATAATAGAAATGAAAATTCAAACACAACACGACATGTTGTCGTTTACAAAATATTTACACGACATTTACATAACAATTGTAAAATAACTTTTTAATAATTTTATTCTTTGAAAATAACATTAAGAATGTTCAAAAGCGAGACATAATAGTAATACCTGTTTAACAAAGCAAAGTGTATAATAAGATTATATACTGAAAATATATTTAGGCTATGCTCAAAATGTTCATGCTATTGTTTTTAATTTTTTTTGTTATGAAATATCTGCTCTATTTGTTGTGCCTTTTGTGAATGTTCTCAGTTTCTTGTTCTAAAAACAGCAGTAATATTCTATCAAGGCAGGATTTTGTTGTCCTTGATATTGCTATTACATTGTAGAAATATCTTAGTTGAAACTTTCTATAATTATTGGTCACTGCATCCAAATCATTTGAAAAGAGGTCAAAATAGAAGTGTAAGAAGTTCATCTTTGGTAATTTTCTACACGCCATTCTCCCATAATTCTGAAAGACATTATCAATCATAATTTCTATCCCCAGTGATTTCCCAAGAAATTTTTGACAACCAGTTTGAATAATTTCCAGACAATAAGTTCTTTATAATCAAGTAATTTTTTCAAAGTTATCATCCAGCAGCACTTCATAAATCTGTGGGTCAACAAAGATTCCTCCTTTAATTATTTCTTCACTGATTTTTGGAAACTTGTTAGACCGATATCTCAAACTGTTATTATCTTTGTTCATTTCTTTTATAAAATTCTTCATGAGTCCCAGTTTAATATGAAGTAAGGGCAGAAACACATTTTGAGGATTCACTAAATGCTGATACTCGATATTCTGTTTTTCTGGTCACTAGTTATTCCTTTTCTTGTGGATGATTTTTATCATTTTGACCATACTTTAGATACAAAGCAATAATGTCTGGTATGCTAACTCTGCAGGCCTAGCAGGAGTGCAGTAACTTGTAAATCACCACATATGTTCCACTTATGGTGATTGTTTGATGACCTAAAGTATAACCTGCATGCTTTGATAAGTTTCTTTTGTACTCACATCACGAGCAACAGGAATCGATGGTTTAGTGTCAAATTGTGCACAAGTACAGCCTTCAGACTAACTTTAGATGGGTCATTAAAAAGTATCCATTCTTGAAGATGGTTTTCAGTATATAATTCTTCCATTAGTACCTCAACATTTGTACAGAAACTCAAAGTATATTTTATGCTGCAGTGAGAAATAAGACTTTGATGACAACTTCTGTAAATTGTAACTTTTTTTCCTGGAGCTAATAAATTTCATTGCTGTAAACGTGAACTGAGAGGTTCCTCATGTTGTTTTGATAGAGACAAGTCATGAATCAGATCATTTAACTCTTCTTGTGTGATCAGATGAGGTAGTTTATTTCAAGGAATAGGATTATTAGATGAAGAACATGAAGATAATGCATTGTCTTCTTACAGGATAACTCTTCTCTTTCCCATTTTGCTGTGGGATGTGGCAGTGGAAGACCATCCCTTTGAGGTACTGGTTTCATTGCAGATAAAGTATGTGGATATTTAATATATTGTTTAATTTGGCTTGAATATTCAGAAACATTAGTCATGCAGGAATAACAATCAGGTAGATGATATTTGGGCTCACACCATATCAGGAGAACTGCAGGAGACATACTTGCTTTATTATTATGCTACTGTGTCAAGCCAGATGTGCAAACTGTACAATACATATGTGGAGCCCAGTGTCTTTCTTCACCAGCAATTTTATACACAAATAGTGGGTAAAATGCTATCTTTACCTTGTGTGTAGTGTGTCATTCCTTCTTGAAACTGTTATATATTTCCCACAAATGTAGCTCTTTGAGATGGATCACTGTACGTGATGATGGGACCTCCTAGAGAAGATTCTGTATTTTCAGTTTACCTCCTGGGATCTGAACATCCATTCACATATTTGCTGTGCATGGTAACCCATGAGGGGAGAAGAAGATCCATTTTTTGAGAGGTCCAATTGTAACACTGCACTTTGGCACTGAATTCTTGTAATCTAACTTAACCAGGGTCAATCGGTTGGTCCACTTGGGCTAGGATTAACTGAGTACCAGAATTGGATGTACTCAACAGGTGTTGAGGACATTGTGTTTGCTGGAGTTTTGGTTTTGTGCTCACAAAATCTGGTGTTGCTGCAGTGTCCTTGTTTGGCATTGCAGTGCTTCCCCTTATAGGGCTCCATGGTGCATGGGGACAGTGGGAACTGAAAAGTTCTTGCTTTTTTATACCTCTCCCAATTTTAAATAAAGATAAAATAAAAATAGACCATACATAAACGTCCATGCCTTGAAGATTCTGAATAGCAGTCATCAACTTCTTCAGCACCTGTACCTCATTTTGAATATTACATTCTTTATTAGACAAATCTTAAGGGAAAATGTTTCCTTTTTTTTATTCTGAAGGGACTAGAGGGGCTCGCTGGATCTCCTAAGCTCATCAAAAAGCTACATTCTGAGGACATCTTGTTAGAAAAATCCACTCAAAATACAATTATCTTCTCTTGTGTTTGAAGACCATTAGGGATGTACCCATTGAGATTACGCCTCATGCTACTTTGAATAAGCAAAGTTATTGTTGAGAGGGATTTGAAGAATATTCGTGAATCAAAGATTTTTGCTGGTTTCTCAACCTTTTAGAGTTTCTGGAGTGAAACATATTTCCACTCACAAATAGGCAATTATGCTGCCTACCAAAGTTCTAATTTTGAACTTTACATCACCACGTCTATTGCCCACCATCAAGGCAAGTTATCTGAATTGTAAGATATGTTCTTTACATAAGATTGGTTCTCTATATTTCCATGTTCACTGCCGAATTGTATAACATTTCTTTTCTCTAGAAGCACATAGAAGTTTTGCAATACACCAACTCGCTTAGCTCCCTACTAGCCTTGAAATCAATTCACTTTAGTTCTCACCATGTTCTTGTTGATATTCAAAGCCGACTGAGCCATTTCTGTTTATCATCCATTTCTCTCCAGTTCTTCTGGATTTGGGCCACGTTGGTATTCGCGGGAACAATCTTGCTGACATTGCAGCTTAGTCCATCTGCTTTGGTGCTATCATGACTGTGTTTGTCCCATACGTGGACTATGGTCTTGTATTCAAAGCTCGATTTCTTGTCTGTTAGCAGTCGACTTGGAATGAGCAACGTGGTAACAATCTTTTTTCAGATCAAACCTTCTATTGGCTGTCTTGCTTCCATAAAGGCTTGGAAGGAGAAAGTTGTCCTGATTAGGCAAGGCATTGGCCACAGGTTTTTAAATCATTATTTTCTTTTAGCTGAAACTAATGCACCAATGTGTTGTTTTTGTGACACTCAAATCACAATAGTCCACATTCTGCTGTCGTGCCGTCGCTACGACCGTGAGCAACGGCACCATTTTGGACGTTTTACTACGGGTTCGCCCCTGATGTTGGACAGTGTCATTGGCGATGGTGACACTGTCCACCTCATTTGCGTTTTTAAATTTTTAAGGGCCATTGGCCTTTTGAATTCGAAAACTTGTCTTTGTTTCAATGTGATTCCTTTTTTACATATTTTAATAATTTTACTTGTTTATTTTTTACAAGCTGTTTGGCGCAAATAACCTATTTGCTGTGAGGCATTAAACGCCAAACAACCATTCACATATGTAGCAGAAACTTTTTGAGGGATTTTTGTACTTTTATACTTCACTTGAATTGGAGGCAGCCAGTACTTCAAATGGTTTTGTTAAAAATCTAAAACAATTCATGTTTACAAGTCAAGCTTTTAAAATATTAAGAAACAAATTTTTGCAGAATTTGATTATATTACGGGTATGTTGCGAGGAAGAAGATCGTACTTTGTTTTGACTGTGTGGAAGCGAGGCAAAGTGTTTAACTGAGTGAGAGAGGGGCATCTGACTCTGCTCTTTTTGTGCTTACTCAAGGGCCTTCTTGAATTTTCCAGTAAACAGTGGGAATGAATCAAAAGTGGTACAATTCACTATAGTTTTATCGAGAACAAACGCATGTATGAACAATATATATGGAATTTTACACCAGTACAATACAGTGAGTGTTTGAACGTATCTATTAATTAAGCTGTTGAAGCAAACTTAATTTTCAAGCATAAATCTATTGTACTGAATTGATTGCATAATATTTTTCACAGTGCTGACCAAGTACTGAGATTTTATAATAACTCAGTAGCTAGAGGCGATAGACAAAATATTTTATTTTTTGAAATCGACATCATCATATTACACCAAATCACTTGAGTTTTTTCCAGTAGCATTTTTTTTGTCGTGCAGTGTAATCAACATTTCTTAAAAGTTTATGAAATCTATCAAAAAACAAATGAAGCTAAGCTGTCTAGTCAGATTATGCAGTTTTTATATTTTAATTCACTTCTTATGCTGCTTCCATAAGGTACCAAAAACAACTTCGACCATTTATGGTTTTTAACTACGTATATTAGTTTAATCACAGCTAGATTGTTGGTCGGAATTGTTAGTGAATTTCAAATATGATTTGTTGTAGTTTTG
This sequence comes from Carcinoscorpius rotundicauda, assembly GCA_011833715.1. Classification (NCBI taxonomy): domain Eukaryota; kingdom Metazoa; phylum Arthropoda; class Merostomata; order Xiphosura; family Limulidae; genus Carcinoscorpius; species Carcinoscorpius rotundicauda. The sequence continues at coordinate 62,921,929 of CM022398.1, forward strand.
TAACTCGCTTTTTTGGTAAAAGCATCAATCCTTATTTAAAATACTATAACGCTAAAAAGCGGCTTTCGATTCCCTTGGTGAACACAGCATAGATAGCCTATTATGCAGTTTGTGCTTAGTAACAAACAAAGCCATATGGTTATAAGTAACTCCATTTTTTACATATTAATGGGAAATATTTTGGACTTTTTTATGATAACATGTAAAAGTATTGATGAGCATTAATTATCGATGTTTCAGTGATAGGCTTGGGAAGAACAAGAAGTGAGTGCATATGTCCAAAAAAATCATAAAATACAATTTCAGTTTCTTTTCCTTCTTCTGAGGAATTACAGTATTTATGATTGGTATTGTCAACCTGGAAAGCCTCTTATGCGAGACGTGAGTGTCAAGTTTTCTATGTATTTGTGGGCTGGATTCTTTACATTAGGCCTCTGTGATTTCTTGGTAATAAACAAAGAACACACAGTCCACTTATTTTAAAATAATATATTAAAACATGTTAAATTTGTATACAAATTTTTGTTGCACAGTTAATTGCCACAGTTGTATCTAAAGCTTTAAATAATTTTCTTTTCGTCAGAGTACACACAGATTGGTTCAGTTGCTTTAAAACACAAATAAAACGAATTATCCTTCTCTGCTCCGTAATTACAATACAATCAGTGATAATTTTACTATATCTGTCTACACCTATATGTATAGACACGCACGCACAAGCCAACATGCACTCATGTGCATGCGCATATATAAAACGCAAAACTTCAAACAGGTACAAAATATCAGACCATGCACATTTCAGAAAAAGTCAGTGATCTGTCCAATCCAGTGTTCACAAACTCTCCTTATGGCTACAGGGTTTAAATATAGGACATGTATAAAGTTTACAAACATGCATATATATAAAACGTGGTATGTTGATAACCATACATCATAGTGATTATAGATGCAATACCACTATCAATGATAACATTGTAGCAATGATATCAGGACCAATAGCCATCCAACTAACATGAAGCCAATACAAAAGCTATCATTGTTTCTCGAGAGAATATCATACACCAGCTACGTGTTTTTGTTGAACTAAACAGTTTCAAATAAGACAGTATTGCTATTATATACATTTATACCCATAATTGATATATAAAAACTAAAGAAACAAGGTTAGTAAAAATTGTTAGTATAAAAAGAGGGAATAGAGACTTTCAATAAATTATAGAATCAAGATAGGTAACTTAAAGTGAAAATGCAATCGCAAGAAAAGCAAACAAACAGGGTTAAAGGTTGAGACATAGTGTTGACATAATTTCCTCAAGCCACAAATCCCTGCTTTGACTCCTGTAATATTTAGGAGAGTTAAAATAGGGATTTATAGCTTGAGTAAATACTATCGACAATATGTTTCATACCTCATACTTGTATGTTAACTTTTTTTTCTGATGTATTTTCACTTTACGCTACCTGTCTTGTTTCTGTGATGTTTTGAAGACATGTATTCCTACTTTTATAGATGGATAATTTTAAATAATCGCAACATAGTACTTTGGTGAGTCCCCCGCCCCCGTAAAATATCTCCCTCTCGTTGATAATAGGCACGTCCGAATAGTAGCTTTTACAGAGAAGCTGGCCGGCAACGAATGGGGTCGTATGCTTATCGTTCGAACACAAGACATCGTTGGTGGGAACGCCTGACAAGTATTTAAATTATCTTACGGGCTCGCGATCTTGGCAGGCGTGTTCCGCAGTGCAGGACCCGCTGACGTTCCCGGGGTATTAGAAATCTAAGGATCTGCGAATGTAAATTCGGTGCTGGAGCTATTTCTAAATTAATTACTACCTAGCTCTAAATGTATTTACACGGGTTTTGACCAGTAGTTGAAAATACTCGTAAACTGAACAGCTGTGCATATTAGGTTAATTTCCTTCTTCGGTGAAAACTAATTAATACCGTTATTTCGCACAGGTGCACTTTTTGTAGGGCTGGACCCACATTTTTTTAGCTGCAAGCTACACACGTTGCTTCCGTAATCTTTTGCTCTGCATCTCTTTCCTCGATGTGTGTGTAATCATTTTACTTTAGTTCATATACACTGTAACATAAAACAAATAAGAAAAGTGAAAGCGATAACGCCGATAATTCAAATTCTTGAGAATGATCGGCTGTCGTACAACGCACCACAAAAGTAGACGTGTCTTGATTTGTCGCGTAATTTGGTGGATTGTACTCGCGTCGTTTTGCATACAGTTCTCAGTCTCAGCACGTAATGACGAAAACAGGAGGAACACTTCTTATAAGCGTAAGTACCGCATAAAATACTGAAAATGTGAAGTGAAAAAGTGACAGGAATTGTACAGTTAAAAAATGAGTTATGAAAATACTTTGGATGTGAAATAATGTAAACATCTGGTAGGTTAATTTCGATAAACTAGTAAGGCATGTCAGTTTTAAAATACTTTTGTATCACCATAACTTAAACCACCAATTAAACTTTACGTTTTTTTAGACTTCATTAGCATAACAGTTTTCTTCTTGGTTGTTCAGTAAGGGTTCTTATCAGTTAAGATAGAGTATATTTAATACAAAATTGTTTGAAATGTCACTTGTATTGCATGAAAAACCAGATTTAGTGTGCGGCTGTTAGGACTAACCCTAAATAATGTGATATGAACATAGTTTCTCCCCGTTATTAAACCGCGTTGAACAAGGAACATCGAGGGATTTAAACGATTTGATGTTCTTATAGATGCGGATTACAAGATTTCATTTACGAGTTGGGTGTATTCAAGTGAAAAACCTCTTTTTATGACAACCCAATTATGCAATAAAATTTTGGTTTGTTTCATCCAACACTTTAAAAAAAATTCCATTTTGTTTACATTAACTGTGATGAGTAGAAGAAAAAGAGATTACCATGAAAAACATTTGTTTACTGAAGTGATAAATTTACATACTTTAATTGTTTGTATAAAGTATTTACATAAACATTTAGAAAGTAGGACCTTTAAAAATAATTAAAAATGAGAAACCTGATAAAATAATAAAACCTTGCATCTAAGATATATTAAAGTATATACTTTTAATAGTTTTAACTTGTTTACTAATTGATTGATTTCAATTTTAAAGTCTTTATACCACATACGCTATATTTTATGAACCTTTACTTTTACTAAACAATAAAATTCCTATGGTATGGGTTATGTTAACGTTTTTATCACGATATACATTTGGAGAATTATAATACTAAAAATAATTACTGAAAGGGCGAATGTTACGGGTGTAAAATGCAAATATTGTGGGGCTTCTTTCCTTCTGCCTATTATAAACTAACTACACCAGAGAACGCTCACGTGTTGATATTTTCACCGTATTAGCTCTCATCTAACCAGTCTAGTAGTGCCACACCAGCATAATACATATAAAAGTACAATCAGGCACACTGTTCCCAGCAGTAATGTCGTAACTATCTTGTAGTTCCGACTACAGGAACGCTAAATGATAAACGTGTATTTATTAAAGTTATGGTTATGAAATAAATTCCACTCGATAGACTTAGGCAAAACTTCATGTTGCAGAACTAACACAAAGAAATTGTGTAGAGGTTACGTGAAACTGGTACTGTTGATAGTAAAAGAGGGCGAGGTAGAAACCCCAAATATTCAAAAGTTATGTTAAGTAATTTAGGACATACTCTTTACGTGAGCCCCCAGTGGCACAGCGGAATGTCTTCTGACTCACACTGCTGAAAACCGGGTTGGTGGCAGAGCACCATTGTGTAGTTCTGTGCTTAATTTCAAACAAATAAACTCTGTGATACATGACAATCCAATAGAAATATTACTAATAGGAAAGCTGGAGTATTGTCCTGGATGTTACTTTCAGAACAGTAAGATACCTATTAATATAAAGTGACCTCAATAGATGTATAGCACCTGAAAACTAGTGCCTAGAGGGGACAACCAAACTAGAACGCTGAGTATAGCACCTTTTATGTATTGTAATTAATCTCGGACCAGTCTCCGATTTTTTATGTTACGTTCGTTATATATTATACTTTTGAATAGACGAAAATTTTAATTTTTTTGTAGAAGTTGTTTTGTTAAATATTAATATGTATCCAGTTTATGGTATTCACCAACAAGATTGGTGTACATACATTTCTTTTTTAACATAAATATATTTTAATATGCATAAACATGCAATGTATAATAACAGCTATAATAACTAATTATTAATAACAAATATTTTACAAACTCATAAACAACATTCAGTCTCATGTTTGGTCTGGAAGTGAATGTTTTATCAACGGTCCAAGTCCACGAGGCACAAATTATTATTAAGAAACGCACGCACACACACCGTCGCGCCAAACATGCTCGCCCTTTCAGCCGTGGGGGCGTTATAATGTGACGGTCAATCCCACTATTCGTTGGTAAAAGAGTAGCCCAAGATTTGGCGATTGGTGGTGATGACTAGTTGCCTTCCCTCTAGTCTTACACTACTAAATTAGAGATGGCTAGCACACATAGCCCTCGAGTAGCTATGTGCGAATTTTAAAACAAACACTTTAGTTTTACTTTAATGCTAGCTAGTTTTGTTCTTCACACTTTAGTTTTTCCCGACAATATCTAACGTCCGAAGTTATTCCATTGAAGTTGAACGGTTTGCAATGTTCAAAATATACAAGGTGTGGTCGCTAGAAAAGCGGAGAATTTGTCAAACAGCTATTTATTTTTACAAAGAATAACTTTTACAAAGTTTTTTGAAGGCATATGTTATATTACACTCATAGATGCTCAAAATGTAGCACATTCCAAGCACACTTTGGTTCAAAGCGATTGATCAGTGCAAGCAACTTGTTTTTGCGCATTTCCTGATGTCGCTTACTGAGGAGGTTACATTTTATTCGACGATAGCATTTCAGTTCACTTTCTTTGAGAATTTTAAACACTGATGTTTTCGATATATTGAGATGTCGAGCGATTTCTCGTTGCCTGAAATGACGTCTGTTCATTGCACCGTGTCGCACAGGTGAAACAGCCAAAACTTTCACTGTGGCACGTGCCTCGTCCGAAATTCGTTTCTTTGGACCCGTTCCTTTTTGGCGTGTACCAGCTGTTTCAGGACCTTCTCGTTTCAAAGTTGCAACAACATTATTAAACTGATGCCTTGTAATCGTTGAAAAAAAAGTTGGTAACACAGCTAGACATTTTGTCAGTCCCCAGGTCGGATTTTCACTTTTGAAAAGAATAATCACTTGCTTTTGAAAGTCTGAAAGCTGTTTCCTGTTTCCTTCCATGATGTGGGTATCAAATAGAACCTAAAACAAATCAAAATAGAAATGAGTAAGCACGCATTTTATAATATTAAAATCATGCATTTTATTCATGATCTCATCTGACCCTCAAATTTTCCGCTTTTCTAGCGACCACCTTGTATAAACGTTCCTGGTCAAATTCTGTAGTTTTACAATTAATAAGTGTTAATCACAATTATAGCTTTCAAAGCGTATTACACACTTACTGTAGCTGACCAATATTGTTCTGATCTCTCTCTTGGCGTGTCTGTTTTTATAGTTCAAGGCGAGATTCTCGAACTTCAACAATGTTTGAAGATATTGTTTTCGTAAAACAAATATTTTTTTTATTCTTACTCTCGAGAATCTTCTACAAATTTAGAGAACAAGCTGAACTTGCGTAATACACATCCAACAATATACTTCACATGCGTCAAGCAAAAATAAACGTATAATGGTAAATTCGTTATGCATCAGACTTCAAACACTGGGATAACAAAGCTGGAGGAAGACGTTTTTATAGGGTAATCATTTTTTTTCAACAATCGTGATAATTTGTCCTGTTGTAGGGAAGAGAAGGTATTCCGGCCAACATGCATAGTGAAGCATGTGAAGAGACCCGTAAGTGTTGGAATGCATCTCAGCCAATAAGGTTAAAGATCTACACAAATTTGACATTGACTGCTGAGGGATACAAGCATGTTTCTGTCCATTATGTTGTTCTTAAGGGAACAAGATCTATTGGATGGAAATTCATCTTTCAGTAACACAATGATTCTAAGTGTGCAGCAAATGTGGTGAAGAGATATCTGGAGCAAAGAGTGGTCGGTAGAATACACTCAGCTATGGGTTGGCCTGAAAAAAAAATTCTGATATTAAGTCCGATTGGTTTGTATGGAAATTAAGAAGACGAATGGTAATCACACAACTTGATTGAGTTATGAGGAACATTTGGAACAATATTTGACAACCATCATATATATTAGTATAAGAATAAGATGTACCTCTGTTTTAAAGCAACTACAAAATATTACTGCATAGTACAACTTATTTTCTGGTTGGCTTTAGTTTATATTTCGTGCAATAAAGTATTAATGATAATTTGATCATTTTAATGGCGTTGGAATATGCCCCAGTATAAATGCATCAAAATTAGGAAAATTACTGTCGGGGAAAAGCCGAATAATTCATTAAATTTAGTCCATGACCCAAGAGCTTTCAAGTCCTGGAACCCGTCCATAATGGGTGCATCTCTCTTCATTCGGTCAATATAAACTCTGGTTCCTCATTTTAATTGGTCTACCACACCTCTCCATTCAATTGTAGTAATTCATTATTTGTGTCACCTCTGTGTTTCTGAAATTATTATATAATGTACTTTTAGAGAAAAATCACCTTTAAAAACTAAAATTAAAATAAATTACTGGTAAAATAAATACGTTACTTACATAGATTTTACCTGTGATTTTTTCTCCAAAAAATTAATTTCTTTATTTTAACGTTTTAGCGTGTTTTTTACTTGCAATCAATCCGTTTTAATTTTCAGTTTTTTTCATATTCATTGATTTAATTTGGATACTTCCCTTGTTATTGTTTTTATTAATGATCTGTCGGCTTCCTTGGTACAATATAATGATATTGAATTAGTTTTTTTTATCTGGGATTTAGAAGTTTTTAATGCTTTGTTAGTATTGATAAGCACTATTAAATTATTGGTATTATGAAAGCCTTCAGGAAAGCGGACGCCAAGCGACTCTGTAGTTATCGTGACGTATCATCTGTTACATCAAAGCGCGAAAATCAACGTAATTAAAGCGAAGTATAAGATATTAATGATACTATTATAGGGGCAATTCTCGTAACTTGTAATGAAAATATAGAGGCAATAATTTCGCTCACTACAAGTATCATGTACAAGGTGACCCATAAACGAACCCCCACTCCCACAAACGTACAACGGTGGCTATTACTTATCAGTGGGCATCATATATTAATCGTAAACTGTGACTATAATGTGTTTCACTGATACCAAATAATTGTCTGTAAGTCCACTGTAATCGTAACCAGACTTTGTGTTTTATAAATGGCGTTCCTCCCAAAAGTTACGTTGAAAAATAACAAACGATTATATCATAGTAGTTTCCTTCTATTTCAATAATAGTGTTATGTGAGAAACATGACAGTGCTTGGTATGAAATATGATAGCCCAGAATAAAAAACATTGTAGACAAATTCGTCTTCGAGCTATATATTCAAAGGGGAAATTTTACGTAATCATAATAAAAATCATAGTAAAGTGAAATCTTTGACAAAGGTGTATGAAACTATTGTTTTCAAACCTTTGTAGAATAAGCCCCGTACAAAATGATTCGAGATGTGGTTTGAAGCTATTAAAATTGAAAACACAGATTCAGTGACCCAGTTTATTGTGCTAAAATTCCTGTGGTATTGCTATTATATACGATTTTTCAAAAGATTCATTTCTGTAAATGTAACATTATCCTTGAAAGATGTGCAACAATTTTCATCGTGTAGGCCGGTTGCGACTTGCAGGAAGGGCGTGGTAGCCTAAATACCCACTTCACACGCCAACGTCGATCTGTACTTGTCAAACTCGGTAAGGTTGAAGAATATTGATGTAACCAACGTATATTTAAAAACAAACTGTTTCGTTGTTGGTTGTCATGTGAAATCCATGTAACATGTTTTGTGTGTTTTTGAAGACAAACTAATAAATAACAAAATATGCAAGTTACGAACTTGAAATGATTTATGTTAAGACCTCCAATTCACATATTTCTGATTATAATTAAATGAGAGTTGTTTGTTGGCAAGGTTTTGTAACTACGTAAACATTAAAGATAAGGTAGGTTTACCATACCGAACAAACAAAAAGAAGATTGTGAAATGTGTGATTTTATACATATGACAAGATGAAACTACTGTAATCAAGCTATGTTGGTTATTTACGCCGCCCATAATGGTATCACACAATAATCTTTTTATTGACACTTTTAAGCTGCTCGTTTAGAGTTCTCAGATATCCCGTGAATTATATATAGACCTCAAATAATCGAAATGGATGAGAAGAGCCATCAGGTAAATGGGAACTGGCTAGTCACAGCAGACTATTGCGAATTAGTTTCAAGTTTCTCAAAAAACGTTACCAGCAAAAAGCATAGATGCTTTCAGACAAAGTATACAATTATTTAAGCACCTTGACAACGCAGACTATCGTTCACAGCCTGTGCAATCTGTTTGGTTGTCATAAGTCTAGTGCACTGGCAGTTATAAACACAAACCACAGGTTCGACCAGTATACCAGATGTTTAGTAATGATGTTTCCCTTCATAACAGGACGAACAACAACAACAAAAAATCTGCCAGCAGAGGTATCAACAAGGTCATGTCCAATGGACCAACCAGCTATCTATAGACATTATTTTCACAGATGAGCCAAACTTAAACGCTTAATAAGATAACTTGCTTATAGTCACAGGAAAATAACAAATTCTAGAACCAGATCTAGTCCCATTTTCACACAGGAACGTGACGTGATGGGTGAATGGTGTGAGCAGGAATAAACATTGATGAACGTAGTGACTCTTATAGTATGGTACCATTAGTACCACGCATTATAGGGATCACTAACATTTAATCTCTGCGTTGCTACAGTTAGCCCTGAATTCAGCTTAATGGGTGATAATGCCGACTCGCAACACGTGTATTAGAGGGATACATTCTTGCACTGTATTCTAATGTTATTAAACATACATGAAGTTCTTGAAGATAGTAGTTTCTTAACTTGGGGGAGGAAGGAGAGAGTGTAATAAGTGTAACAGATTTACTATTATATATTTATTTTAATATCCATGTTTGTTTCGGTTAAATATAAATATAGTAATACATGTAACATATACTGTTAAATCGGTATTGCGTAATTTACCGTCTATTCCGATATTATGTCCGATGTTAGTACAGTTTAAAATTACTGTATACTTACGTGGAACATGTGGTACACTGTAATCAACATCAAACTATAATTCTACATGTCAGTACGTATTATAAGAATTTTACCCAAGAACGTATCATGCACTCATCAATAACCAGCTTGCCTGAGGCAGAAAGTTTCTTCGACAAATTGATACTATTGCTTTGTCAAAAAGCAGATGTAAATTACTTTACTATTTTGTACAACAACGTTAAAAGCTTAGTTTTCAAAAAGTTTATATCTTAATAGTGCTCAGTACAATAGAGTTTAATCGTAACTAAAGTAAAAACCATATACAGGCTATCTGTGTTAATTTATCTTTTTATCGAATTGAGGCCTAACGTTAATTAAGGTCTTACAATGCACGCCCAACATGTGCAAATTCGTTTGTGTTTTTCTGTAAATATTGTATTTAAAGAAGTACTCCTGTAATAAATATACTAGTTTGACAACAGATATTTGGCAGGACTCTGCTAGTATTTAATATTCCAACGTCGGGGATGGGATATCAATATTGTTCGAGGCAACCATACTGTATATGGAAATGGGATGCTATAAACTGTAAAAGTTCATACACCCCTACCAAATGTTTATTCAGGCTGAATGACCAATCATGACAGATAATCTGATGAATGATTTGTATAAAAAGAAGTGATGAACATTACTTTGTCACAATTGATTGACTTTTCAATGTTAAAGTAGTTTTAACTTCCAGTTCTTAAATAGTATTGTGGTGTGTTTGTAGTTCAAATAGACATTACACGAGTGTCTGCATAATTTATCTCGCGTGAGGTCAAGCTGTCGTAGAGCTCTGGCTCTTGAAGTGTGAATGTGATGCTTCAGGTAATTATGACTTATTATGTAAACCTAATGTCGTCAATTATATTAAAATAGTAATATTTTCTAATACATTGTTAAATAAATTATCAAATTTTCTTGTGAAATTTCAGGGAAACAAATGTCATGTTTCACTTCTGCTTCAGTATGCTTCGTTTTATATAAGTAATGTGACAAAATGTTTTAGATAGTGTTTCTCCACATGTCCATGAAAATATTAAAAACGTTGGTTACACACATGCATGTGCAATAATACCTTACAGTATATATATAAAACACAATACGTGTAAAAATAATGTAAAATCGTTCAAATATATTAAAACGCATATTTGTAGCAAGATCTTATTATTTGCCAGGTTTTAGGAAGAACCCTTTATTAGTATTAACTAAGTTACATGGGAGGAAGAACTGTTTTCATGTTCGCTATCGTGACTTATGTTCATAGTAACGCGAGAATTTCATACACGTTTCTTAACACTAACACTTTCATTTTTAGTGCCCATGTATACAAACATGTACACCACGTGAAATTGATTTGCAAAATATTTTTTGAAATGGTAATACATTTTTTTATGAAGTGTTTGATGGTCTCACGCTAACAATATCATTAGACTTCCCCCTTTTATTTGAAACTTGCTAGCGCACCTGTCCGTTGGACGAGTGAAATAAAAACTCCTTTGGAACAAATTATAGAAAATTGGACTACTGTTTTAGTTTCTTAAAATAATAAACATTGAAATAAAATACATAAAGGTACCAATACTAAAAAGAAAGACATACTGATATGAAATTAAGTGACCTTCCGCATGTGATCCTGTTTTACTGTGTTGTGTTAATTTGCTAATTTTTCCTCCAAAATTAGATGAGGTTGTATCCCCTCTTCTCATAACCTTCATGTCATCTTGTATTATTGTGTCAGGTTTGGTGGCTGATTGATCACGAAATGTGGAAATGTGCAAACAAACACAAACTTAGCTTTATGTGTTAGATGGTCGAAATTTAAAGTTTATATTTTAACTGCAATAGGTTTCCTATAGTTACTTGGTATAATTTGTTTCGGACGATCCCCCATTTTATTACGTTACGTACGTTTTGTATTACTATGTCAAATAACTGACAATTTGAATTTGAGCTTATTCGTTAGTTGAATGTTAATGTGTGTTGAATTTATGTTATTTGCCAACAAGACTGATGCACCCAATTTCCTTTTTTAACACAAATATATTTTAAAATACAAATATAAAAACAATATAGTTTATAATAATTGTTATAACTAACAGTTATTACAAATAATGGTTTATGTGCAACAGTTTTACAAACTAACAGACAATATTGATTCTTATATTGGGTCTAGAACTAAATATTTTTATCGACGACCCAAGTCCACGCAGAGCAAATTATTTCCGAGTTGATATTGTTACACGTCGCTTGAATTAACGACATCTTTCTTGGCTAGCCTCACACCGATTAAAAGTTCACTTCGTATCGAAGAAAATACATAATGTTCCCATGGAAATAATAATGTCCAAAGTAATTCACTGAAGTTAAACGGTTTATAATGTCCGAAATCTATAACGTTTCTGCTTATATTCTGTAGTTTTCCTATTAATATACGTTAATCACAATTATAGTTACTGAGGCCTATATGATACTGAATGTAGCTGATCAGTAATATTCTCTTCCGTCTCTCGGCTAGCCGCTTTTTATAGGAATCACGAGGTTATCTTGACGCTTCAACAATATTCTACCTCATTTTCTTAAAGAAATATTGTTGATTCTTACTTTTAAGAACATTCCACAAATCTAAAGAAGAGGCGGACTTGCGCAATACATAGCCAAGAACATACGCCACGTGCAAAAAAGAAAACTACAGAAACAAGCGATGGCACTAAAATAAGTGTACAACGGTAAAATCCGCTACACTACTTTTAAGTGTATATGAGCGAAAGAAATGTATATCGCTTCAAATTATTCGTTGCATTTTAAGTCGACCTCTTGACATAGTTGTGAAGAGACGTAGATTGGGAGGTAGCACCCAAAATTTTACATATTTCACTTTCATATCAACTGTAAATTTTGCAGTTGTATTCTGTATGTCTAGCCAAGCACTCCCAGTTTGCATCTTCTTCTTACACAAATGTTACGTGTTTTTTTGATTTTAAATGTAATTCAAAAAGTAAACAGCGTTCGTACATAGCATTAGAAGGTTACAGTAATAATGGGAAAAAAAGGTTACAAATACGTTTCTGTGACTGAAGTTATATATTTTGGTTCAGTTTTATAGACATTCCAAAAGAATCGTATAACCCTTTAAGTTTTAGTTAAATGCTCATCAAATAGTATTTGTGCGTTCATGTTATATGCATGTGCGTATAAATAAGTAAATAAGATAGATACGATTTAACTAGTTTAGTAGTTGGCATGCTTGGACTGTGAATTCGAGGTTATACGGTTCGTAGACCGTTGCCAGTAATCTTGGTTTTTACTTTGGAACCGTAAGTGCCCTGAAACTGTCAGATCCCCTAATTAGTCGGAGAAGAATAACCGAAAAGTTAGCAGTGGGTGCTGTTGGATTGTCTGTTATACCTTTCTTCCGCCGGTTCAAAAATACGGACTGCTATACGTTGCTAACTTATTCTGTAGTTTTACGTGAATATTCTGCAACAGTTTTCTGTTTAATAAAATTATATAGGTTTATTTTTTTATACGTACTTGAATTTCACGTGCGTTATTCGTTCCGCATATATTAGTTTAAAATCTATTAAGAATAAAGTATCATGATAATTGTATTTTGAGAACGGCTGTGTATTGTTTCAAAATAGAGCACGTGTCAAGACTATCGTGTATTTGGACCATTATGTAATTAACTTTATTGAACACTTACGGGTGTTTACTATAGTACTGCACTTGTTTTTATTGTTATCGGAAACAGATGAAGGTTTTTAACCCAGAACCTGAGGGTTTTAGCTGTAATTGTAATTTTAGCTTTGTTTATAGGCACAAGATTTTTGGTATGTGGAGTAGTAATACAGCAAATTTAACATTTACATCATAACACCAACAAAATACGTTAAAGATTCCAGCGGCATGCACTTATGTACACCAACTTATGATCTATTACAGAACGCTTGAAGACTTTCTTTCAACGTGTACTGTACGTTCACCGATTTTCAAGTGTCACGTTTACCCGGTATCTTCCGTGTAGCGAATTCACTTTCAGTTTTGTGTTACTCCGAAAGGAATTAATATGATTTATTACCAAGGAATTTAAGATAATCATTGAAATGTGTTTATAGAAATGTTATTTCTGTTTGGTTGTTGTTTTGTTTTTTTCACGTCTCGATCTTTACTATGATACCCTGTTTAACTTTAAGTCTTCAGTGGAAATTCCACAAAATCGTACATACTTTGTTATAAGTTATAAATTGTAGGATGAATTGAGAAAATGGCGTTTACTGCAGTGTTTGTCCCGTGAATATGAATATTCAAATATAAACCGTTGGCATTATAATTGAAGATGTTACATGAACATTTTGAATATTTTATCAGCTGTGGATCTAATTAACTGCAGGTGTCACTCAGCAGACAGAACAATTCTACATGCCTACTAAGCTGTCAGTAGCCCATTGAAGCTATTACTCAGGCTATCAGAACAGCCCCTCCCACCAGTGGTACAGCGGAATGTTTGGGGACTTGCAATTCTAGAAACAGGGTTTCGATTCTCATGGTGAGCAGACAGCCCATTGTGTAGCTTTGTGCTTAACTTCAAATAAACAGTCAGGACAGCTCACATGCCTCTTGAAGTCATTATTCAACCAATCAGAACAGTTCACGTTGTATGTTAGGTGTTAAAAGGAATTACTGTTCTGAAAATATCTATTTATTATTAATTGAATTGAAAATTTGATACGCTGAAAATCTAACAAAAATATTTGATTAACAAATTCAATAAGAAGAGCTGGGAATGTCGCACGTATATATGAATTTCAGTACACGCAAACTGTGACATTAATATACTCAAAATTCATGTCTGTATATTCTCTCATACTTTTGTTTTTCCTTCACGTATACAAACATTTGGGTCAGAACTGAACACGGTACGATATTAATTTCTTAAATTGAAATAAAATACAAATCTAAAGTAGTCAATTAAATCTTTAAAAAAAAGTAACCGAGGTGAGATTACGAAGTTTGTCAAAAGTGCTTTTTTCCTTTCCTTTTCTTTTGGGGCTGAGCATTAAGTAATGAATGATATATTAATACTTTTTTGAACTATACAGAACATGCCAAAGCCTGGGGCTTTCTATTGCGTTTTCCATTGTACCTTGGATGTTCGTGTTGTTGTTTTCTTGCTCTAGAGATATTGAACCATTTGTATAACTAAGATTGATTGTTTCGCTCGCTCTAGATTTGTAGATTTGGCATGGAATGACAGGAAGGATTTAGTTAGTGCAGTCTCATAATTTAATAGTAGCTGAGTTGAAGAGTACAGTTTACTCTAATATAATTGCACTAATGTCGTTTCCTTATTAGTACGTTTTGTTATACAGTGCTTGAGTATGTTATCATTTTATCACGTGCTCACTAAACGCCCTAAAGCCTCCCAGTGATACAGCAGCGCGTCTGCGGTCTCCCACTGCTAAAAACCAGGCTTTGATAACCGTAGTGGGCAGGGCATAGATAGCCCATCATGTAGCTTTGTGCTCAATTTAAAAAAACAACAACAAAAAAAACAAATGCCCTAAGACCACATATTAACTTTTGAAGTTAACATAAGGCAATTGCCCTATCCTAGGCATGAATAAATGCGGAATATCTTATATTAAGGGGCCCCCCAGTGGCTCAGCGGTATGTCTGCAGACTTACACGCTAAAATCCGGGTTTCGATACCCGTGGTGGGCAGAGCACAGATAGCCCATTCTGTAGCTTTGTGCTTAATTCAAAAGCAACAACAACTTATATTAAGGGAGATTTTCAGTAACGAACTTTGTAAGACTTTTAAGAAATGCAAATCAGAGGATCATTGACTTTTTTGTTTTTGTTAATAATTTCGTTTTATATTTTAAGAGGATTATAATCTTGGTGATGATTATCACTAAATAACTATCTCTGTCTCTAACGTTAATGTATAAATAATACATTTTCCAAAAATTATGAAAAACCCTTCGTAATTTAAGCTCGAATCTCTTTTTTTTTTCATGTTGATTATTTATTGAATACTATGCTTGTACCTGCTAAGCTACATTCACCAAATGTCCATTTTCCAAACAACTTACAACCATTTTGGGACAATTTTTCAGTTTGGTCCTGTTAATATGCATTGTTTTAAGGTTTGACTTGTATTAGCCACATATACATAGTAACAACAAAAACTTAACGAATACTAAACCAAGAGGGAACGATTTCACTTTAGTAACATAAATGTGTATATGTTCACTGGTATTCACACAGTACCTTTTACTATTATTTGGTAATTACTTTTCTTTATAACTGCTAAAATAAACATCGTATTAAAATTCCAGTTTGTATTTTTCATGCATACAGACAAGTGCTGTTAAACTTTAATAAAAACGTGAAAATATAAAATTGTTGTGCATTTTTTTCTATCACTCTAGAGCCAGTTTTAGCTATTTTAATATGTCTCGTAACTTTAAAGTTTACATTGATTATTTTGTTTTCTCTCTAGCCTGTAACTGTAACGGCAAATCCAATAAGTGTTACTTTGACAGACAGCTTTATGAACGCACGGGACATGGTGGACATTGCATAGAGTGCACCGACAACACTGATGGACCACATTGTGAGAGGTGTAAAGAAAATTTTTATGAGCGAGATGATGGAAGATGTGTACCATGCAACTGTGATTCAACAGGTATGTTTTATTCATGTATACTAACCTATGAATGTGTATCTACTCACAAACTTGAGTTGTATTGGCAATGTTCCTTGTGTGTTTACCCTTTTGTAAATTATGTTGTGTCTGTTTCAGCACTCACAGTTTTAAAAGGTTTGTATTAAATATTTATGTCCGTGTAAAGGCTTAAGCTTTTCTCTCTCTCATTTCACTTTTTGCAGATCAGTATAGAGTATAAAATTTTATTTTTTATAAATCATTATTCTTTTCTAGGTTCACGTAGTTTGCAGTGCAACCAGCAGGGTCATTGTCAGTGTAAACCTGGGGTAGATGGGGAAAAGTGTGACAATTGTGCATCCAACTATTATGATTTCAGCCCTCAAGGATGCAGGTATGAATATAACAATAATATGTCAAACACTTTATTAAAGAACTCTCACACAGGTACTACCTGTGTAGTACCACAAACCTGATTAACTTTTGAAACACATATGTCTAAATTCAGTGTAAAAAAATCACTGGTACATAGAAAATATGCTCCAGTCATGTGGACAGTATCATCAAACTGGTGTAATTAAAAAGAGAGTATTATATTAGTGAGTACATTAGTATTTTACGAACAGAATTAACAGTTGTTCATAGCAATGTTTACACACTTAGAAACATCAGCATTTTTATTAATTCTCTTTATAGACATTTATGTACATAAAAAGTGGAGAGTACAGTATCTTTTGTGATTTATAACACTTTTTATTAATATCTTGCCTTTTGGGTCTGTGTTAGTAGTGTTTCATCTATCTGCCAGTTCAGTTTATTTAGTTAAATTGCGAATTGTTTCAGCTTATCTTTTGCTTGGCAGATATACTAGTATAATAGACATGGAGTTGTTGGTAAGATCAGTATATAAATTCCTAATTAATTTTTATATTTTGAGAATAATCTGACGTATATTTCATTGTAAAAAACAGAAATACAAAATAAAGTGATATTGCAAATAGTGCAACTGGAAAATCCTTAGGTTTACATAGCTTGTTGAAATGTCTTATAAGAAGTAAGATTAGAATGAAGTATAAGACTGTTATTTTTCAAATATCAAACAATACATATTGTAATGGTGTGAAACAGTAAAAAAAATAAATTGTTGTATATGGGAACACTTACTGGCACTTGTGATTTGATCCTATTGTTCTATAAAATGTAAAATAAAGATTTCAAGCCCTCATAAAGCATTTGGTTTTTTTCAGTAAAATGTGACACATACTCCAGAATGTAGTCCTAAGCACCAATTTTTAGCAGTCCCATTTTTACAAAAACTTCACTGTAGGCATTGTAAAATATGAAAAAAAGGTTTTTGCAGTACAAGCAAATGCTGTATTTAGTCTTAGAAAAACATTTTTCAAATTTCAGCAATTAAAGAAAAACATTAATTGTTTAGGATATGGATCCTTGCTAATTTTTAAACTGTAGAAGGTCAAAAGTCATCTAGAATCTAATAATTTATAAATATGGATGAGTGTTATTCTGCCAGTTTTACTTTTTATCCATGAAAGAAAGTACTTGAACTACTGTGTTTGAAAAAACACACTTAATATATTTGTTACTCCTCACTAATATTTATGAAAATTAGTGTTTCATAACACCTTATTACAAGTTTTATAGAAACGTTGTTTAAAATGTATTTGAAAATTGTCAGCAATAAAACTGGAGGATCAATATTATTGTGTTGTTTTACATCAGAATCATAAAACAGCATACAAACTACCAACGTTCAAATTGTATTGTATTTAGGAAAGAAAATCAAATTGTGAATTAATTATTGCAGGCCTTGTGGTTGTAATTTAGCTGGAAGTGTGAACAATGAGCCAACCTGTGACCCTTTATCAGGAATATGTCAATGTAAGGAGAATGTGGAAGGACAACGTTGTGACAGGTAAAATTGTGAATTTCATTGAATTCATTAGGAAAATGTAATAACTTTTAATAATTTTCTAACTGGGATTTGAAGGACCTCATATTTTGATTTAAATAGAAAAATAAGGTCTTACTCTGCTGATTAATGACATTGTTAGAAAATTTTATATTTTATTGGAGAATCTTTTAAGTGTGTATTAAGTTCTATATGTCAGCTTTTTGTAAGTGAATGCGATCAGTTTGTTATTTTTATAAAAATAGAAAGAACTATATCATAAATATTATTTACTGGCATATGAAACAGGGCCGCTGTAGTAGAACTTAATATTCACTGACAGAAGTTTTCTTGAAAGCTGTTATTGTTTAGTAATGTGTCATTACAAGGTTTAGACAGCACAACTTGTGCATAAATTAAGCTTCCTTATTATCCTTTATTCAGGTGTAAACCTGGATTCTTCAGCTTGCAAGAAGAGAATGAATTTGGATGTCTTACCTGTTTCTGTTATGGTCATTCTTCAGTATGTAGAAGTTCTCCAGGTTATTCAAAAGTTTCTATTGAAAGTACTTTTACTAGAGGTAAGGAAACTTGATTTTAATTATACTTTGCTTTATTTAACAGCTTTTAGTTTACTTTTAGCAAGTAATTTGCAAGAATTTTTTTCTAATCAGAGTACATAACTGATATAAGTGTCTCTGAACCATTTTTTGGGTCCTTCTATTCAAAAGATGTTCTGCACACTATTCCATAAAAAGATTATAAGGAAGTTAACCTTTGACTGCTTCCAAAGGTGTCTCTTTTTTTTTTTTTAAATATAAAATGCAGTTTTAATTAAGGTGATTTACCTTTATTGCCGTTATTTAAGAGATTAGGTAGGCCAGAAATAACTTGATATACCAGTTCTGGTTTGACTGTCTTGAACTGGCATGCATTAGTTGTCTTCCTCTGTTGATTTATATCTCAGAACTACTGAATAGAACTAAGATCATTTGATTCCTTTTAAGTCTTTATTCTTAACCTTATAATGTCTTTGTATCTTTGGTAATCACTTTAAAATGTTATCTGAAACAACTGAACTAAATATTTCAAACTAAAGTTTATGGTTGAAGTGTCAAGATTGCATGCCCCCTTTTTTGTTTTTTCCAATATTTATTCAGGTAAAGAAAATTGGAAAGCTCAGCTTCGTTCAGGTGAAGAGGTTGGTTTTCAGTATAATGCCATTATTCAGAACATAGGAGTGGAATCATCGGGGATAGATCCAGTGTACTTTTCTGCTCCTAGTAAGAAATTTAATTATTTGTTTTAAAAAAATGCTGTCACTGTTACATATGATAAAACATATAAACTGATCTTGTATCAGAGTGCAAAAAAAAATTGATTCACTTTCATGTACAACAGACGACTTCAAGATAGAGAAATAAATGGTGTAAGCATTGTTTTATTAAACAGCTGATTGGAAACATTTATTTCTGAAAAGCTGTTTATGAGCATAGAAACATCGAAGACTTTCATATTTTTTCTGATTTGAATATATCATTATTCATTTACGAATGTCTTATCAATGCTGTAATTATGCTATTCCTCAGGGAGTTTATTAATATTCTCATGCACACAGGTCACCTTTAAAACAGTCATATGGTGATATTAATATCATCATATTTACTCTTTCATAATTAATATAGAATATATATTTTTATTCACATATGTTCAATTGTTTTCTAAATTTTCATGCTGTTGTTCTGCATGTGGTTAGTGTCTTTTTAGTAAACTGGGTTTACTAAGATCATAAACGTACTTACTTTAACTGTTACATATCCAATTCCTTGTATTGTGAAGCATGTTGTAGGATAGCTGGCATAATTGACTGATTAGATGGATTATTTTTTCATGTTTTCCACAAATACTTGATTCCATTTGATGGCTAACCTTGGACACGTAAATTAGTAGATGATATAAGAGGTACTGTATTTTCAGAAAAATGTCTTAAAACCTAAACCAATTACTCAAGTGAATAGTAGACTTAAACACAAGTTAAAGATAAATTTGAGAATAAACCTTATAATTTAACATCTTATGTTCTAATGCAGTTTTTCCTGCACATTGTAAAACACAATAGGTTAATTATTTTGGTGTAGTGTACTTCACTGTTGAAGGATTATACAAAAATCTGTAAATATTTCTTGATTACGTTAGCAACCAAAAATAAGAAAAAAAATTATTATAAAAAAACTCTCTGTATTTTAAACTTTGTGATGAAAGGTTTGGTTTGAATTACATGCAAAACTGCACAAGAACTATCTGCACTAGCCATCCCTAACTTACCAGTGTAAGACTAGAGGGAAGGCAACTAGTCATTACCACCCCTGCCAACTCTTGGGCTACTCTTTTACCAATGGATAGTGGAATTGACTATTGCATTATAAAGTCTCCATGGCTGAAAGTGTGAGCATGTTTGGTGTGACAAGGATTCAAACACACATCCCGTAGATTGAGTTGAGTGCCTTAACCACCTGGCTATGCTGGGCCTTCATAATGAAGAGCAATGAAGAAATAGTCTATTTTATAATCTTAATGATTCAGAAAATTTAATTTTTCAAGTAAAAACAAAAAATGATATTTGCACAATTTTTAGCTTTGTTTATTTATAGTGTTAATTATGTTAAGCTTGTTTCTAGTCAACTCTGTCCTAATAGTTATAAATATTTGAATTTTTGAAACTAAATGTATGCATTTTTTGTTTTGTTCAGGTCGGTATTTGGGTGATCAGAAAAGCTCATATAATCAGTTTCTCCATTTTACCCTGAGAATTGGTGATAATGTACCTCAAGCAACAGTGGAAGATATTATCCTGGAAGGTTCAGGGCTAATGATATCACAACCAATATTTGGCCAAGGAAATCCATTACCAAATATTAAGAATCAGGAGTACAAATTTCGACTTAATGAACACTCCATTTATGGCTGGAACCCTCGGATAGGCGCTTTGGACTTCATTAGTATTTTGTCAAACTTAACAGCTATCAAAATCAAAGGAACCTACTCAGCAGATGGTATCATTAATTGATTATAGCATAATTAGGATTCTTACTTTTTACCATTAATAATCATTATCAAGCTACATTTTTGTATTTATTTGCAGTTGTGATAAGGATGAGTGAAATTATCACTTTTAACATCTAAATGAAAATAGATATATACATTTAAGCCAGACTGTTGTTATTGTAATCTTACATATAATTGTTTTCTAATTTAAATAATTCTATGGTATGCTTCTGTGTCTGAAGAATTACCACTTTATAAATAAAACTGGTTTGATGTTGGTAACAAACTAATAGTTTTAGAAATTAAATATATAACTTCAGTACAAAGGGGAACTTGTTATTATTTATATACAAGGTTTTACTTTTTTTTTTTTTTACAAAAACTTAATCTTTTGTAATATGATAATAAAAAAAATGTGAATTATAGAAAAATATATATCAATAAATTAAGTATTTGTAAAAAATTACTTGATTTTGGCTAACAGTAATTAATTAGTTTGTTTATTTGTTGAATAGGTGCTGGATTTCTGGATAATGTACAGCTTGACTCAGCTCGTCGTTCACCAGTTGGGTTCGAAGCTGCTTGGATAGAGATGTGTACCTGCCCCGATGGTTATGTTGGCCAGTTCTGCGAGTCCTGTGGGCCAGGATTTCGACATGATCCACCTGGTGGTGGCAAGTTTGCCCGTTGTGTCCCATGCAATTGTAATGGTCATGCTCAGTACTGTGATTCAGAATCAGGTGAAACAAATGTGTGAACTTTACAGAATTACGATAAGGGACAAAATGTTACTGTTAAAAAGTACCTTTATGCAGTATAATTAAAAATTCATAAAATTCACTTAGAGAATATTAGATAATTATGAAGCACACTAGTGATACACATACAGGAGTCACAGACAATGAGTATTTGCAATTCAATAGTAAATGTGTCTTATGCACAATATAATATTGTGGAAAATATAAAACATAAGTGTATAAAATTATCAGTAAACTTATATTTTGTATTTTCTTTAAACAGAGCAGTACTCCTTGTTTTATGCTCTCTTGAATGTATTAATATATACTGAGTGGTATTAAAAATGGAACATGTAATAAAATGAACTCTTTCATGCAAGCTGAGCAATAATGGTGCAAACACGCCTGGGATTTAATCGCATGTATTCTGTGAAAGTAATTCAGTAATTCAGATCATTTTGATCAGCATGATCACATGTCGGTGTTTAAACTGGTCAAAACTTACCCATCCCTTGCCGTTGTACATAATGTGAAGGTATGGAAAAACTTTTGTATGCACTACACACTGTTCCTTCAACCTATAAAGTGTCATGTTTTAAAAGTTTAATTTCACCACAAAGAAAAATGCCACAGCTGATGCAAGAAAGCAGAGATCAGATTGTTGGGATGCCAATAACATGGATGACACCAGCCAGGGTTGCGGCACACTTTGGTGTGCACCTTCATGCATGACAATGCACATGGTAAGGGTGTGTACAAATTGTTTGAATGAGAACAATGTTAATATTCTGGACTAGCCTCCATATTTGCTTGATATGTATCTCATTGAGCATCTCTGAGATATTCTGAATCAGCACATTCATCATTGGGATCCTACCCCCAGCTCTCTCACTGAACTAGGTGCAGCATTTCTGGCTAAGTGGGACATCATCCCCAGAGGCAGATTGATGATCTGATGACATCTGTGCCACGCAGGATCCAGAATCTTCTGGCAGCAAATGGAGGACACAGCTGTTATTAGTGTTCTGGATGTTGAAATCCTAAATGAACTATTTGTGTGCAGTTTCTAATAAAATTTGAATATTGTGTAGTGCAAAGACATGATGATTTCACGATATGTACATTCAAAAAGTATGTTTAACTGTATGTAAGTTGTTGCATTTTTAATGCCTCTCAGTATGCTACTGCAAAATATTATTTGAAATACTTTGTATTGTCCATTATTTTTCAACCAAGTTCTCTGATTGCTATTTTATATTTACTATTTCTAAAAAGCTCATAAATTCTTAATGGTATTCAAAGTAGGACTTTGTATGGATCAAGCCATGGTTGTAACAGCTCCAGTGGTCTGATTTTACTACCAGTTATCATTTTACCTCATTTGTTGTATGCTTTTGGTCATTTTCTTGTTCCTGTGGAAGTGACATAATAATTAGAGATCTTGTCGTATCTGTGAGCATTCAAAGTACCATAAATTTACACGTAGATCTCTAATGCCATTTGCTGACATGCAGCCTATGGTCCTACTGGTTACCTAAGAGGCTTCACTTTATATGTTATGTATTGATCATGATGTCTTTCTTCTTGCTTTTGTCAAACAAACTGTTATAGGCTGTTACCAATTTTAATTTTAATTCATCTGTAAAGAGCACTATGCTCCCACTATTTTCATTCTACTTTTTTAGGTTTGATGTTTGTTTCAGCCTTTGGATACGGTTATCTCTCTTAAGCAACAGTTGTTGAGTAGCTATACTCATTGAGGTTACTTCATACATTAACATATTAGAGTATCTGATTGATCTGAAGATAACATTCTCACCTGCACTTAAGGTCACTGGCAAGATTTCTTGTGGTTGATTATAATTAGCCCCACAACCATGGACTTTTAATGCATTTCATTAAGCCCATTCTGAATGGTGAAGTGTCTCTTTTAAAGATAGAATTACAGAATACATAATTAGTATAAATTAGCACTGCACTATTTAATCTCTATTATTAATTGTAATTATTAGAATAATTACATGTTACCATGAGGATATTGCAATGCAAGAAATTTTTCTAGTGCCTAACTTTGCTTAGTCAAATTTAGTATAAATTTCTTGTCCAGGTTAGTCAAGTCGAATCATAAATACATTTGTAAGACACTACAATTGGCTACCAGCTATCATTGTGTCATAAATGATCAAAAATACTATAACAATAAAAAAAATGTTAATGCAAGATGGTAGCATGATAACATTGGTTAGAAGAGTTGAAATGATAAGATAACAAACAAAAATCATGCATTACTCATTTTCAAAGAAAGAAAGCAGTTCTGAAAGGTATAAAATTAAGTAAAAGTACCAGTTATTGAAGTACTGTATCTTTTATCTTGTTTTTAGATTTACAACTGAAACACCACTTGTGACATACTCCAGAATGTAGTCCTAAGCACCAATTTTTAGCAGTCCCATTTTTACAAAAACTTCACTGTAGGCATTGTATTATATTAGGATCATGCCTTGAGTTGCATAACATCTCTTTCAATAGTTTAGGCTTTTCACCTCAGTTGCTTACATTATTAATAGTACTTTTTTTGTACTTTAATTTCTGTGTTCTACTGAAACATGAAAGCTCATTTTGATCTATTACATGGACTAACCTTCATAAGCTCAAACCATAATTTACAAAAGTTTGTAATGTAAAATGTCTGATTTTGGAATCATAGGTTCATTCACAATACTACTGCTGACAGTAGTAAGACTGCTAGTATGGTTATAGTCACTATACTGGTGTAGTTAGTCTTATTGGTTGGATGTTTCATTGCATGATTGAGGTGCAATTTATTTTCATACACTAGTGGTAGAATTATTTCATAATATATGAACTTTCTATCTGTTTTGTTCATCATTTTTATAAATATTCTTAATATTCTCTGTGTGTGTGTGTGTGTGTGTGTGTGTCTCTCTCTCTCTCTACACATGCACACACACTGTATGACTGTTATATTTTCATCCCATTGTTACTAGTTTTGTAGATAAATGGTTACTCTTATATCAGTGTTAACTTTTATATTAATGTTAATCTGTGAAAACATTTCCAAGGTAGAAAAATTCTGAAACATTAACCCCATGGACTTGACCTTGTATTGTAAGTTTTACCTTTACAGTATGCAAATGTTACATTTTGTTAACTGAACCTGTGAATAAAATGGAAAAGATAAGACACAATCAAAAATTTATTATCGGTTTCTTGTTGATTCATGTGTTGTCAAGTGCAAAATGAATGTTTACTGAATTAAAAAATTGGTTCTTCTGTTCTAGGACGCTGCATATGTGAACATCACACTGCAGGTGATAATTGTGAACGTTGTGCTACTGGTTATTATGGAAATGCTTTACAGGGTACCCAGGGTGACTGCCAACCTTGTCCCTGTCCAAATAATGGAGCTTGTGTGATCCTCCCTGATGACGAGGTTGCTTGCTTGCAGTGTCCAATGGGCTATGCTGGTTAGTTGTTTAAAATGTTCAATATCTGTGGAACTTGTTGCCAAAAGTTTACTTGTATTAAACCTTTCCTGTGGCTTATTGATTACATTATTAGTATACTTCTGATATTTCATTATAAAACTGTTAAGAAATACAATTTTTTTATTTCAGAGTTAATTGTTCCTGTTTTAAACAAATTTATGGTTTTTTTTTAAATTATTCATGTAATATCTCAGACAGATTTAGAGATGGAATAAGTTAGCAAGTGTAACTTATATATAACATAACTCAGGCTCAATAGTGATGAAAATTAAAGATAATGAAATTTAGTGTAAGCTGTTTTCTTTCTGATGTAAAGGCTAGTGAAGCCCATATTATAACCTTTAACCTTTAACTTATATAATAGTTTAGCAGCCATAACCCAAATATCTGTATATAAAGGAATGGACCCTCACTGTGTCAGTTGCAATGGCTCTCACCCATCCTACTTTTGTTCTTGCCCTAAATGGTTGGAAGAAAAAGAGGTTCAGTGTTTGAAAACGATTCATAACATTACTTATCCTGAGGCTCAAAATTTGCTGTTTAGCACTTCATATTGGACATATGCAGCTGTACTTTGTTCCATAACTACAGTGGGAGTGCAGACAGATCTCTCTGTGCCTCCAAAAGAATTCTTTTCAGAACAAATGAAAAGTCTTTTGACCTTCATGGTTAAAAATTTGATGACTCAACTTCAACACCTATCTCTGTCCCTTACATATATTCCAACAAATCCCAAGATCCACTTCCTTTGGTTCTGGGAACAGGCATTTCCTCGGAAACATCTTTTCCCATCCCACAATGCAAAACGATCATTTATTCATGTCCTCATTTACTGGAATTCCCTTCCAACAGCAAAGACCTACCCAATCGATCCGGGGCAAGATCCATGGAGGTTGATAGACCTCCCTTGAGTAAGGACAGTAAGGAAGAAAGACGTGGTCATAAACAGAAGGGTTCTTCTGTTTGCCTGTCAGTGGCTTTCTTTGTACAGAAATGGCAGGCTGTGTGATGGATGAGTGCATGGAGGGATGACACTGTTGGTTAATTAGCATGTGCTCACCTTGTCTTTGCCACTCGACACACCCTTGGAGGCTGTAGCCATCTGTGTTTCCTTGGGTCATACCATCATTGTTTGTTCTCTCTACCTGTTACCTGGAGAGACGTATGATCAATCAAACCTTTATGCTCTCATTGAAAAGTTGCCCTCTTATCTTTTTAATCCTTGGGGGCTTCAATGGACATCATCTCCTTTGGAGAAATGCTGATATTGAGAGCAGGGATCACTCTGTAGAGCATATGCTCTCTGATCACAATCTTTCTCCCTGGTTCTTCTATGTATTTTCATGCACCTAGTCGGTCTTTTACTGCTATTTATCTCTCAATTTGGTCCCCTTCATTATTCTCCCATTTTTCATGTAGGGTTGACAATAATCTTTGAGGCAGTGATAATTTTCCTATAATTTTGAGAGAGACTGGTTGTGGTTGATGCCACCTGACCCGAGTGCCCCAGTGGAAGCTGGATCACACAAACTGGCCCTCTTTCACTGGTTTTGCAGAACTTGATCCTGCCATTGTCTGTAAGCCATCAGTAGATGACTGTGTGTTAGCAGTAACTGAATGTATTATACAAACAGCTGCTTAATGTATTCCTAAAACCTTGACACGTTTTCTACTATATCCTCATCGATGGTGGAATCCTGCCTGCCACATGGCACAGAATGCTTAAAAACTGTCCTGGGATACTTTCCGTAGATATCCCACAGTCTTGAACTGCATCGCTTTTCAGTAGGCCAGTGCACATGCTCAGTGGGTAAGATGTCAAAGCCAGAAGGAAACTTGGATTAAGTTCACAATCAGCATATCTTCTACCACCAGTTCCAAAGTCATATGAGACAAGATTAAAAAGGTCAGTGGGCAATATAATTCTGTCTCCCTCTTGATCTTGCTCTCTGACAGCCAGAAAGTAGTTGATACCCAGAGCATTGCCGATACTCTAGGTGATAGCTTTTGCTGGGTATTTTGTACTTCTGCTTTTTCTTTCACCTTCTTAGTCATCAAGACTCATACAGAGTGATCATCTCTTTCCTTTTTAGCTGATTGTTTCTATGACTGTAATCATCCCTTTACATTGGTGGAACTGAAACCGGATCTTTGTCAGTCTGATAGTACATCAGTTGGACCTGATGATGTACACTATGAAATGCTATCTTCTGGTTCTTTTTAACTGGATCTGGCAGGAGAATGTTTTTCCTGATGCCTGGTGCCAGGCTATTGTCCTACGTTTCTCTAAGCTTGGGAAGGATCCCAAAATTCCTTCAAACTATCATCCAGCCGACCTTAGGGGGGATGGTTAATGCTCAGCTTGTTTGATTACTCAACTCAAACAACCTTCTCTCGCCCACCCAGTGTGGGTTCCAATGATATTGCTTCACTGTGGACCACCTGATTCAACTTGAAATGTCAATCAAAGAAGCCTTTCTCAAATGACAATATCATGTATCAATATTTTTTGACATTGAGAAGGCTTATGATACAACATTGAGGTATGGCATTTTGCTAGACCTCCATATATATGGGTTATGTGGCCATTAGCTCATTTTTATTGAACATTTTTTTAATGGACAGGAGATTCCAAGTTTGTTTGAGGTTGACACTTTCCCATTCTTTTGTACAGGAACTTGGTGTCACACTTTTCAGTATAAAAATTAATGCCATCACTGAACAACTCCCTCTCACTGTTGCAAACAGGCTCTATGCTGATGACTTTCACATCTCACGTCAGTCGTCAAATATGAGGTATATTGAGCAGCAGCTACAGACTGCCCTCAATCATTTGCTGAAGTGGACCACAGCAAACAGCTTTAACTTCTCTCTCTCTCTCTCTCTCTCTAAAACCATTTGCATGTTCTTTTGCTGCCACTGGGATATTTGTCCTGATCCTGAAGTCCATATTGTGAAGGTGAAGTTGTGCTGCCTATGCTCCCTGAGACAAATTTCTTTGGGACAATCTTTGACCATACGCTGACCTTTATACCACACATCAAGCAGCTATGGGTCAAATGTACAAGACTACTGAACATCCTCCGTGTTCTCTCTTCTACCACTTGGATTGATGTTCTATGCTGAAGATGTATTGTGCTCTTATTTGATTCAGACTCTGCTGTGGACCAATGGTCTATATCTCTGCCAGACCCTCGGTCTTAAAGATGCTGGATTTCTTTCATCATTAAGGACTTCTGCTCTGCACTGGGGCTTTATGCACTTCCCCCTTTCAAAGCTTGCAAATAGAATCTCATGAACCTTCTTTGCACCATGGCTGTTTGGAACTGTCTTTACTATATGCTTCAAAACTTCATTTCTGACCACAACATCCCACATTGGGTTGTCTTTTCCTTCCTAGGTGGGCCATACTTTTTCAGAACATTGCTCCTTTTGGCCTTCGTATTCAGGCACAGTTGGATGAATTGAATCTGTCCTTGGATAACACTGCTGTTTCCACTGGCCAGCCCATCCCACCATGGCTTCTCACAGTCCCCAAATGTGACCTATCATTAAGTTATCTGAGAAAAGCAGACACTCTCAGTTGGAAATACTGTCTATTATTTGCTGAACATCGTTTGAACCATCCTTCCATTTCTATTTATACAGATGGTTCAAAATCAGGTGATTGTGTGGACTCTGCCACAATTTGTTGGGGTTCGGTGGTTACGTGCAAAATCCCCTCTACAGCTTCTGTGTTCACTGCTGAACTGTATGCTGTTTCTCTTGCCCTGGATCACATAGAAGAAGTACTCAAACTGCACTGTTTATACTGACTCTCTTAGTTTTCTACTGGCCCTGGAATTGCTTCATGTCAGTTCACACCATGTTCTCATCGATATTTAAACCTGACTGGCCCATTTCTCCTTAACCTCTACTTCAATCCAGGTTTTCTGAATACTGGACCATGTTGGTATTTGAGGGAACAAGCTCACTAACACCTCAACTAAATCTATCTGTTTTGGCACTATCACCACTGTGTCTGTCCCATACATGGACTATGGTCCTGTATTCAAGGCTCAGCTCTGTGCCTGCTGGCAGTCTATTTGGTGAGAGCAATGTGAAAACAAGCTTTTCCAAGAAAAACTCTGTATTGGACTTTGCCCGTCTTGTTTCCATAAGGATTGGAAAGAGGATATTGTTCTAACTAGACTACACATTGGTCACAGATTTTTAACTCATCATTTTCTTATATCTGGAACTGATGCACCAGTGTGTAGTCTGTGTAACACTTAGGTCACAATAAGACACATTTTACTTTCTTGCTATTGTTACAACTCTCAATGACAACACCATTTTAAACGTGTTTTGTCCCTAACATTAGACAGTGTTATTGGTGATAGTGACTCTGTCCACCTTGGAAATGTTTTTAGTTCTTTAAAGACCATTATCTTTTTAATGCTAATTAAATTTTTAATTTATACAAGGTGTTTGGAAAGTCCCTGTGCAGTTTTTAATCATATTTTAACAGCATTCATTCAGTCTATTTCAAGACAGCAACTGATAGCAGTGTTTAAAAACAAAATAAGAAGGATCCAGGCCTGTATTGATGCCAGTGGGGGGTCACTTTCAACATTGTTTATAATTGTCATTCATATTTACCTCCTGTATTCTACATTGAAACATATCTGTTAATAAATATATAAGTGCACAGTGATTTTCTGAACACCCTGTACATTAGACTTTTTTAAATGTGGCTTCCTTTTAAAAATCACAGTTCATCTAGTTTGATTTGAAATTAGAAAATGGCCATAATGTTAAATAACTGTAAATCAGGACTTGAAAGGCCAGCTTCAGGTGACTAATGCTACTGTTTGAACTACCCATTAATCATCCTGGCAAGTTATTGTTAAAATTTTCTGACAATTTTTTAAAACTTTTGTTACTTTACTTTTTGAAAATGGCCATAATGTCAAATAACTTGGAAGCAGGACTGGAAAGGCCAGCTTCAGGTGACTGACAGTGTTTTTGTACTTACCTGTTGGTCTTCCAGGTAAGTTATGATTATTATAGTTACACTACAGAAAGTCCTTTACCACTTGTATTACTGTAGTTTTTCTTTTAACATTGTAAACTAGATGTAAACATTGATTTTATGCTATTTGTTTTTTTTAAACTTTGTTGCATTTTACCTTAATTTTCTTTTATGAATTTTACTAAATTTTATCTTTTTACTGGTTTCTTTGGCACAGATAGCCTCGCTACTTTGTGCCATAAAATACGAAATTAACTAACCAACCAACACTCCTGGATATAGATTGCTATTGCTAATTCTCCATGACTAACAATTTTGGTGTTAGTTCTGCTGTCAAAATGTAAATTATTTTTGCACCATATTATGCTTTTCATTGTGTATGTACTTTTGGCTATTTTCATAATTTAGAAAAATATCTTGTACAATATTACATCTGATTTTTGTTTCATAGACTTGTGTATTCTATTACCAACAAGTGGTTTAATTGCTTAAAAGAAGCAGTGATAAGTTATCAAAATGTTAGAGGTAAAAAATACTTAAGATTTGTCCTTATTCTTGTGTTGAAGAAATTATGTCTTCTAAAAGAGAATGTTTGAAAATTGTTTGATAATTTCTAACTTTTCAGGACACAAGTGTGATCTTTGTGTTGATGGTTACTTTGGTGATCCGAATGGACAATTTGGAGTTTCAAAACAGTGTGAGCGCTGCGAGTGTAATGAAAATATAGATTTGAATGCTGTTGGGAATTGTAACAAGTGAGTATTCATTTTGAGAAACGATTTCTACTTTCACATAGATTTTTAAACAAGTTACACACAACTTTATTATCAATTTGAAAGTATTCAGTTTTTCAGTTAAACCTAAGAACTAGAACTTACTTTACTTTGTAGAGATAGCTAGTGATATTAAATATGTATGCTCACTTTAGGTAACCCAAATTCAAACAAGAACAACAATTTTGACAGTTTCAGCACAACTAGATTGAGGAGATAAACTGTCAACCAGTGGAACATAATTTTATAAGCAGAGTAATTTTATTAACCAGAGAAATTTTGTTCAAAAATTTTGATTCATTACTGTCTTTTGACAGTCTTTTAAAAAATAAACTAAATCTATGTTAATGTTAAAGAATGGCATAGGTTATTAATCTTGTGTGAAGGGAAAAAAAGAAAGCAAATGAAAGTTGATTTAATAAGTTTTCCTCCAGTTTGCAATAATGAGTAGAATATATTATAATAAGAAATTGATAGAAGGATAATTTATTTCTGTTTTATATACAGTGTATAAGTTAGTTTTTAGAATTTATGTAATGAATTCCATTTCTTCATTGATAGGACAACTGGAGAGTGTTTGAAGTGTATATACAACACAGGAGGTATCCATTGCGAATCCTGTCTTCCTGGTTATTATGGTGATGCCCTGGCAGTGCCTAAAGGAGATTGTAAAGGTAATATACTTTTACAATGTCATCACATAAATAATAGGATAATGCTTTAAATGCACAGAGTTATTTTTAATATAATGCAAGTACAGTTTTTCTTTAAAAAAGTTGTGTGACTTTTTCTAGTGTCATGTTTCTAATCCATTTTAAGTGATCCAGGGTTATGGCTTTTCTTAGAATCATATTTAACTTGGTGATAGAAGTAATTCTTTTGTTTTTCTTTTTTAAAAAATGTTTTCAGTTTTATTTTATAAGTAGCTAGTAAACAAATTTATTATTTACATCCATTTTGTTATTTTAGCTATAAATTCTGCCCCATTCACAGTATATATTTTTAATTATTATCCAGTTAAAATTATGCATTGTAACATCTTTACTACTTAATTGTGTATTGTGTTGAAATTTTTAACCAGTTAAAAAGTTTAACATCAGAAACCCTTCAGTGTGGATTCCTGTACATGGTGAGGGGACCTCCCAGGGAAGGTTCTGTTCTGTCTGGTTACCTTCTCTGGGATCTAAACATCTACCCACGTGTTTGCCGTGCGTGGCGACCCGTGAAGGGGAGGGGAGGATCCTGGTGGTTGAGGGTTCCAACCCTAACACACCACTTTGGCCTCGAATTCCTGTAGACAAGCGGCATTTAGGTGGCCCCCTTGGGTCAATCGTCTTGTCCACTTGGGCTAGAGTCAACCAAGTACCAGTGTTGGAAGTTCTCAACGGGTGTTGTGGACATTGTGCCTGATGCTGGTGTTTGGGTATAGTGCTCATGAAACCCTGGCGTTGCTGCATTGTCCTTGCATGACTTTGTAGTGCATCCCCTTGTAGGGTTCCATGGTGGGTGGGGTCAGTGGGAACCGAAACTTTTCCTATGGATCCTCCAAAAAATTTAAATAAAATTGTAAAACAACAGTCAATGGGTATGCAACCACGTCTTGAATACTCAAAACAGCAATCTTCAACATCACTAACACACGTACCTCATTTTCTTATATTATATTCTCTTTTGGAAAAACCTTGAGGGCAAATGTCCCCTTTTTTTATTTAAAAGGGACTAGAGGGACTTGCTTCCTCTTTAAAGTCAGTAAACAAGCTTCGATCTGGTGACATATTGGTTGAAACATCCACATCCCAACATAGTGAACTCCTCTTGAATTCAAAGGCAATTGGAGATATACCTATTGATATTACACCCAATGCTACTTTGAATTCTTCACGAGAAGTTCTTGTTAAAAGGGATTTGAAGAACATTCCCGAGTCAGAGATTCTCGCTGGTCTCTCCACTCAAGGAGTTTCTGCAGTGAGGTGCATCTCCACTCGCAAAGATGGAGTTACACTGCCTGCAAATACCCTCGTTTTAACATTTACTTCACCATGTGCACCTGCCACCATCAAGGCAGGTTATCTCATTTGCAGGGTTTGGCCATACATTCCAAACCCTCTTTGATGTTTCCAGTGTCAGAGATTCGGCCACTCAAAGACATCTTGTCGTGGTTCCCTGACATGTGCTCATTGTGGAGGCAAGGACCTCGATGTCTATGGCTGTGACATGAACCCACATTGCGTAAACTGCAATGGTTCTCACCCCTCTTACTTTTATTCTTGCCCAAAATGGTTGGAGGAAAAAGAGGTGCAGCATTTGAAAATGACTCATAACATCAGTTATCCTGAGGCTCGGAAATTGCTGTTCACAACTCCATCTCGGACATATGCTGCTGCACTTCATTCCACAACTACAGTGGGAGTGCAGACAGATCTCTCTATGCCTCCAAGAGAATCGTTCTCAAAACAAATAAAAAGCCTTTTGACCTCCATGGTCAAAAAGGTTGATGAATCGATTTCCACACCCATCTCTGTTCCTCCCATACCTTCCAACAAACCTGAAGATCCAGGTCCTTTAGTTTCAAATACAGGCATTTCTTCTGATACATCTTTTTCTCCTACCACAAGAGACAAAACAATTATTTGCTTGCATCCTCAGTCACTGGATTCCCCTTCCAATAACAAAAACCTGCCCACTCAACCCAGAGCAGGATCCATGGAGGTTGATAACCTCCTCTGACTAAAGACAGTAAAGAAAAAAGACTTGGTTATAAACCGAAGGGTTCTCCAGCCACTTCACCCAACCTTTCTTAAAAATGGCCACCTTGATACAATGGAACTGTCGAGGTTTACATTCTAATCTGGATGATATCAAATGCTGATTGCTTCTTACAATCCTGTTTGTCTTTCTTTACAAGAAACATTTCTCAAATCTGCTGATACAGTTTCCATTCAGCATTTTTCTCTGTACAGAAATGACAGGTTATGTGATGGTCGAGTACATGGAGGGGTAGCACTGTTGGTTGATCAACATGTGCCCACCCTGTCTTTGTCACTCAACATACCCTTGGAGGCCGTAGCCATCTGTGTTTCCTTGGGTCATACCATCGCTGTTTGTTCTCTGTACCTTTCCCCTGGAGAGACATATGATCAATCAGACCTTGATGCTCTTGTTGAACAGTTGCCATCTCCATTTCTAATCCTGGGGGATTTTAATGAACATCATCCCCTCTGGGGAAGTGCTATTATTGATGGGAGGGGTCGATCTGTAGAACGGATGCTCTCTGATCACAATCTTTCTCTTTTCAGTACTGGTTCTCCCACTTACTTTCATGCACCTAGTCAGTCCTTTACCGCTATTGATCTCTCAGTTTGCTCCCCTTCATTATTCTCCCATTTTTCATGGAGGGTTGACAGTAATACACTGGGCAGTGATCATTTTCCGATCCTTTTGAGAGAGACTGGCCGTGGTCGATGCCACCCTACCCATGTGCCCTGGTGGAAGCTGGATCAGGCAGACTAGTCCACTTTCACTGCTCTCGCAGAACTTGATCCTGCCATCATAAATCAGCCATCAATAG
Organism: Carcinoscorpius rotundicauda; assembly: GCA_011833715.1. Classification (NCBI taxonomy): domain Eukaryota; kingdom Metazoa; phylum Arthropoda; class Merostomata; order Xiphosura; family Limulidae; genus Carcinoscorpius; species Carcinoscorpius rotundicauda. The sequence continues at coordinate 62,956,457 of CM022398.1, forward strand.
ATGACTGTGTGGCAGCGGTAACTGACTGTATTATACATGCAGCTGCTCAGTGTATTCCTAAAACCTCGACACATTTTTTACAATATCCTCGTCCGTGATGGAATCCTACTTGCCACTTAGCACAGAAGGCTCAAAAACGGGCCTGGGATACTTTTCGTAGATATCCCACACTTTCAAACCGGGTTGCTTTCCAACAGGCCTGTGCACATGTTAGGTGGGTAAGATGTCAAAGCCAGAAGGAATCTTGGATTAAGTTCACAACTAGCATATCTTCTACCACCAGTTTCAAGATCATATGGGACAGGATTCGAAAGGTTAATGGGCACTAAAATTCTGTCCCTCTCTCGATCTTATTCTCTGATGGTCATGAGGTGACTGATGTCCGAAACATCGCTAACACTCTAGGTGAAAGCTTTTGCCAGGTATCTAGCACTTCTGTTTGTTCCTCCACCTTCCTGACCATCAAGACTCAGGCAGAGCGATCACCTCTTTTCTTTCAAACTGACTGTTTCTTTGACTATAATTGTCCCTTTACCCTGGTGGAACTAAAAATTGCCCTTTATCGGTCTGCCAGTATGTCTGTTGGACCTGATGATATTCATTATGACATGCTGCACCATCTATCTCCTGCTTCTCTTGATGTCCTTCTGATTGTCTTCGACTGGATCTGGCACAAGAATGTTTTTCCTGATGCCTGGTGCCAGGCTATTATTTTACCTTTCTCTAAGCCAGGGAAAGATACTAAGATTCCTTCAAAGTACTGTCCAATTGCTTTGACGAGCTGTCTCTGTAAGACCTTAGAAAGGATGGTTAATGCTCGTCTTGTTTGGTTCCTTGAATCAAACAACCTTCTCTCGCCCACCTAGTGTGGGTTTCGTCGACAGCACTCCACCACAGACCACTTAATTCGTCTTGAAACATCTATCAGAGAAGCCTTTCTCAACTGCCAATATCTTGTATCAATATTCTTTGACATAGAGAAGGCTTACGACACAACATGGAAGTATGGCGTTTTGTGAGACTTCCATACATATGGGTTACGTGGCCATCTACCCATGTTAATACAAATTTTTTAATGAACAGGAAATTCCAAGTTCGTGTGGGTTCAACACTTTCCCGTTATTTTGTATAGGAACTTGGAGTCTCTCAAGGCTGTGTATTAAGTGTCACACTCGTCAATATAAAGATAAATGCTATCACTGAACAACTCCCTCTCACTGTTGTGAATGGGCTTTATGTTGATGACTTTCACATCTCATGTCAATCGTCAAACATGAGATATATTGAGTGGCAACTACAAACTGCCCTCAATCGTGTACGGAAGTGTACTTTGGCGAACGGCTTTAATTATTCTCTCTCCAAAACTGTATGCATGCACTTTTGCCGTCGACGGGGTATTCACCCTGATCCTGAACTTCATATCGATGAAGTTTTGCTGCCAGTGGTCCTGGAGACCAAGTTCTTGGGGCTCATCTTTGATCGTAAACTGACCTTTATACCACACTTAAAGCAGCTTTGGGTTAAATGCACAAAAGCACTGAACATCCTCCGTGTCCTCTGTTCTACCAGTTGGGGGGCAGATCGCTGTTCAATATTAAAGGTATATCGTGCTCTTATTAAATCAAAACTTGACTATGGATCAATGGTCTATGGTTCTGCCAGACCTTCGGCCTTAAAGATGCTGCACCTCATTCATCACCAAGGACTTCGACTCTGCACTGGGGCTTTCCATACTTCTCCAGTTCAAAGCATATACATTGAATCTCATGAACCTTCTCTACACCTTCACTGTTTGCAACTATCTTTACAATATACTTCGAAACTTCATTCCTTACCAAAGCATCCCACCTGGGAATGTGTTTTCCTTCCTCGGTGGGCAGTACTTTTTCAGAACAGATGATCTGTCATTGCCCCGTTTGGCCTTCGCATCCAGACGCAATTGGATAAATTGGGTCTGTCCTTGGATAACATTGCAGATTCCACAGGTCAACCCATCCCACCATGGCTTATTACAGCCCCCAAATGTGACCTTTATTTCAGTCACCTAAAAAAGGCAGATACTCCAGATTGGAAGTACCGTCTTTTATTCCATGAATATCTTTTAAACAATCATTCAGTTCCCATTTATACAGATGGTTCCAAATCAGGTAATTCAGTGGGCTCTGCTATGGTTTGCTATGGGTCAGTAGTTGCACGCAGAATCCCCTTTACAGCTTCTGTGTTCACTGCTGAACTGTATGCCATATCTCTTGCCCTGGATCATATTGCAGCTGAGCAGTACTCCAACTGCACTATTTATACTGACTCACTTAGTTCTATACTTGCCTTGGAAATGCTACATGTTAGCTCACATCCTATTCTTGCTGATATTCGAAACTGACTGGCCCATTTCTCATTAGCAGCTACTTCAATCCAGTTTTTTAGGATACCAGACCATGTTGGCATTTGCGGGAATGAGCTCGCAGACATGGCAGCTTAATATGTCTGCTTCAGCACCATCACCCTTATGCCTATTCCGTACATGGACTATGGTGTTGTCTTCAAGGCTCGGCTCCGTGCCAGCTGGCAGTCCACTTAGAGTGAGCAACACGACAACAAACTTTTTCAAATCAAACCCAAAATTGGACTTTGGCCATCTAGCTTCCGTAAAGTTCGGAAGGAGGAAGTTGTTCTCACTAGGCTACGCAGTGGTCACAGTTTTTTAACTCATCATTTTCTTTTATCTGGAACTGATGCACCAATGTGTAGTTTGTGTAACACTCAAATCACTATCAGCCATGTTTTACTTTCTGGCCATCATTACAATTCTCAACGATGGCAATATTTTAAACATATTTTTTCCCAGGGTCAGTCTATAACATTGGACAGAGTTATAGGTGATGGTGACTGTCCACTTTGATAACGTTTTTAATTTTTAAATGGCCATTAATCTTTTTAATCTTATTTAAGTGTTGCATATTTCTTCATTACACCTTTTTAATTGTGGTTCCTTTTTTACAGTTTTAATCTCTCTCATTCAATTTGACATTTGACAATGGCCAGAACAATAAATAACTCGACACCAGGACTGAAAAGGCCAACTTCAGGTGACTAATGCTAACTGTTTGAACTACTCCTTAGTCGTCCTGGCGAGTTGTTATTATACTTTTGCTGCATATCATTTCACACTTTTACTACTTTACTTTTTAGTACTGGCCATATTGACTCATAACGAGGACTGGAAAGACCAACTTCAGGTGACTGATGGTGGGTCTTGCACTTACCTGTTAGACTTCCTGGCGGGTTATGATTATTACCTTTTTTCTAGAGTAAATACCTTACAACTTCTTATACTCTGCCTTCTATCTTAACGTTGTAGACTAGGTGTCAACACTGGTTTTATATTTTTTTGTTTTACCTTCATTTCCATTTATGTCTTTTACCACGTTTATTTTTTTTCACATTTTTACTAGATGTCTTTCAGAGATAGCCTCGCTGCTTTGTGCCATAAAACACTAAATCAATCAATCAACATTAGAAATGATGTTTAGAAAGGAATCTCAAATTTTGTTTTGTGAAATACATGCATTATTTTTCAAATTTTAAAGAATTAAAGAAAAGAAAAAGATTAATATCTTTCTAACTTTTTTAGCTTGCAACTGTTATCCTCCTGGGACGTTACTAGAAGCTGTTGATAATGGAATTCTCACATGTGACCTAGGAAGTGGTAGATGTCATTGTAAACCTCATGTAACTGGGCGTCAGTGTGACCTGTGTGATGATGGTTACTGGAATCTGGATAGTGGAAATGGCTGTGAGCTGTGTAACTGTGATCCCATTGGAGCATATAATAGAACTTGTGATGTGAGAACTGGCCAATGTTTATGTCGTTCAGGAATTACTGGAAAGAGATGTGATTCATGCTTGCCTAACTATTATGGGTATTCCTTGGATGGTTGCTTAGGTAAGTGTTAATAATTCTAGACACTTACTTTGCAATGTGCAGGTTGTGGAATTAAAACCCCTTTATTTGTTGATAAAGAGTAGTGCAAGAGTTGGCAATGGGGGGGTGTTTGTTAGCTGCTTTTTGTTTGATCTGTTGTAACAAAAGTAAGCGTGGCTACTGCAAATAGCCCACAAGTAGCTTTGCATGAAATTCAACAAGCAAGAAATAATTTTAGTTTGTGATCACGAATATGAATGTACTTGCTAGAGGAATAGACTAAATAGATAGCATATCATTATATACCAGCTTACAATGTTCATTGGAGGTGGTTGATTACAAGTTATTTATTTGATTTTAATGTGCAGAAAAATTAGCAAATAAAAAATATGCTTACTATAGGCATTAAATACAAAAATTAATTTATTAAATAAAACAAGTGGAAAGTTATGAATTAAAGTGAAACAATATATTTCAGCATGTGAGTGCGATCCTGTAGGGTCTACTTCACCACAGTGTGATGTTTCTGGACAGTGTAAGTGTAAGCCTAATGTTGAGGGCCAACATTGTGACAGGTGCAAAGAAAACAAGTACAACAAAGAAGCTGGATGTATTGGTAACTATCTTGTGATTTTTGTATGAGATTTTTAGTGCTTTTTAAAAATTTAACACCTGAAAAGGTTAATCATAAAGAGAGATGTCAGAGTATCCTCTCTTTAGCATTAACTCTTTATAATAATAACTTTGTTACCAAAACTTTTTTAGTTGTTGTGATTTCTTAATCAATCTTATCTTAATTAAGAAATCCTCTCTCCAAGAGTTAGTCACTTGATGAAAACATTTCTTCACATTCTGGCAAATTTCAAATTTTTTATGTATTTAAAGAATGCACACACATTTTGTGTGTAAATGGTTTATTAATGTTTATTTTGCATTTTGGATTTGGTATTACTTACTGTACTTATTTTTCATGAAGCGAGATAAGTGAGAATGTAATTAGTTTAATTTAATTCAAAATTAACCTTTTTGTTTAATAGATTGTCCTCCTTGCTACAATTTGGTGCAAATTGCAGTAAATGAACACAGAGATAAACTGGATGAGTTGACTAGATTACTAGATGATATCAAAGAAAATCCTCAAGTTGTTGATGACCAGGATTTTGAAAAGAAGTTGGAAGAAGTCATGAGACGTGTTGATGGATTATTAGATGATGCAAGAAGAGCTTCAGGTACTAAAAACTAAAGCTAACATTCAATGATCTGAAACAATCGGCCTTCCTCATAAGTTATCCTATAGCATACTTTTCTGTTAGTTAATTGTTGGCTATTTTGTTTCAAAATAAGTGCATGGCATGCAGTTTCATATAATTTTGAATATGGGCATTGTTAAAAATTATTCAATACATAAACCACATGCTTCCATTTAGAAATTGTTTTACTGCTATTCTTTTAAAACTGTTGATATAGAATAAATCTACTTGTTGCAGGTGGAGATGGAAACTTACTGGGCCAGCTACATGAACTGAGAAAGAGAATTGAGGATGTGCAGCAAACAGCTGGAATGGTTGCTGTCAAAATTGATGATGCTGGAGACATCAGTGAAGAAGGAAGGCGTAATATTACACTTGCAGAGGAAGCAATTAAACGTGCCCAAGATGCCCTAGCAAATGCTCGTCAGCTTCTGGAAAGTGAGGGATTAGATGCTTTAGAAAAAGCTAAAGAAAGATCAGATAAATTTGGTCAGCAATCCCATCGTATGTCTGAAATAGCCCGTGAGGCAAGACAGAGAGCAGATCAGTAAGTTAAAAATTTTGGTCAACAATTTAGTTACATATCTAAAAATATACACGAAACATAAAGTAAGGGTAAAGTAATATGATAATTTTGGTCACATCATTCTCATTAGATGTCTTAGCTAACTTATGCAACAAGACATAGAGCAAAAAAATCAGAAAAATACAAAGTTTGATAAACACTATAATAGAGCATATAATAAGTAAGTATTTATAAGTATGAGAGTTCAAGTATAAAACAGGTACATAAATTAATAGACCTAATGCATGTTTAAAGTGCTAAATAAAATGAGATATTGAAGATATTATTCCATTGATAATTGTTTACCAGTTTAGCTGAAATAGGATTAAAATGAAAACAATTTACCTTCCCCCACACAAAGCTATCTTGATCATGGTTTGCTCTCTGAGCATTGCTAAATGAATTTTTGATAATCATCACACCAGTCTTCATACCCTACCAGTTTTGTGCCATTACTGAACATAATTGTATGTGATTGTTTTCTGCCACTAATATTGTGCCACCTCCTAATGGCAAAGCTATCTCTATTTGCTATTCCCACTCTATTCTCACTTTCTCATTTGGCATGACATAGCTTAGCCAGCTGTTTGTGTGGTTTGTCAAGTAATACTTGATTTTTTTTCTCTTTTTGAGTCTTTTCTAGTTAGCTTTGTCTGAAACTAACACTAATTTAAGTAATTATGACACTCATGGTTGAGATGCTATTGAAGCATGGTCCTTCTTACCACTCTCATTTCCCAGTTGTGGGGTGGTGGAATATGGTGGCTTCCTCCTGAGTGTAATTTGAGGTTATTATACTTATGCTTATTTATCTACTCAATGAGAAGAGGGTGAAGCTGGTTCCATATAGGCACTTTCTCTAGATGTTTTCTGCCTAGGCATACTGCACTCAATAAAACCAATGATCAAGTAATAATTTGGGCCAGTCTAAATGAGATCTTCCGTTTAGTGTTAGGTTCAGGATGAGAATGCTCTGTTCCAATGGCTGTGTATGGTAGATACCTCTCTTCTTGTTAATTCCAATTGTAGAAGGCTCTTTTCTGATTCTGTGATTGAATTTGAGACTCTGTTTGTCTAGTAATACTGGCAATTGGAATCTGTGCTTTGTTCCTATGATTGGGCAAATGCTGTTTGTCCTCCTTGTAATTCGAGATACAAGATATCTTTACCCTGCATATATGGTTGAGTGAGTTATAATTTCGCCCATAATACTAGTTATACCTTTCCCGGTTCTTACAGTTGAGTTGAGTTAATGCCAAGACTCTATAATATTGGGTTCAACCTGTCATACTTCTTGCTTCCATGGTAATTTTGGGAGTTTGTTCAGTTCTGTTCATTTGTTGCTTTATCTTTATAATTCTGGTTGCTTGATGTGCAGTACTCTGTTTCCTTAGGGCTAGAGTTGTTGGGTATTGATAACATGAACCATGCACATGATCTGAATGCTTGCCTTTATGGCATATTTTTATTTGTTTGTTATATGTTGCTACAGCTTGCATCTTCTTAATACATTTACAATCTTTCAGTCACTACCTTTTCTGCTCATATGGTGTTTCTTTGTAACTGGTGTAATAATATTGGTGAAGAATAGTCACATTATATGTAAATATTCAGAAATGGCATGTAACTGGTGGGGTACAAAGACTGGTGTGCTAATTACCAAAAATTCTTTTAGCAATGCTTTAGAGTATAGACAACAATTGAGATAGTATGAGAGGAGATAAGTACTTGTTGGAAATACATTTTCAGTTTAAGAAAATATTAATGTTCATTAAAATTTACAGATTTACAAAGATTTTTTCTTATTCATAAAGCTTCATGTAAAACATAGCATGATGAAACACTGTGGTAAAAACGTGACTCGTTTAGATGTTTTGAAAAGTATACTTACCACAGTTTTTCATTAAACTTGACCTGAATAAAAATTAAAACAATTTTATACTTTTATTTATGAAAAAGGTTTTCAACTTTGATTTTAATTTTTTTTTATCTTGCTTTGAAGTTGTTTTTCTTACCGACTGTATCATACATTTGTTTTTTTTATCTTTCACTTGTTTTTCTTGACTGATTTTATAAGATATTACCTTTTTTTATATCAGTATTTTTCACCTATTAGGCATCAACAGGAAGCAGTTGAAATTGAAAAGTTGGCTGAAGAAGCTTTAAATACATCTACAGAAGCTTACCAGTTGGCCAAGGATACACTCAATACCCAAGACAAGACTCGAGATGAAATCAGAAAATTGAGAAATAAGTAGGTAATTTTTATGATTTCTACAAATGTTATATTCATTTAATGTTGTAATTTAGCATTTAAATACTATATATATGTACCCTTCAATTTTATCAGCCTAAATAGCAGTTTTTCTCTGTATTTTGTTACTCCTGAAATCATTTTGTTTTTATTCCCAACAAAACTTAAAATTGATAAACCATAAAATTGTAAATCATTCATAATTTTATAATACTTTTAAAGCCCAGATTGTAGCTTAAAATGTTAAAATAAATAAATAAATAAATTGTGGAGAATTAAGTGACCTCTTAAACCAAATACATGAACTTTCTTGTTTTCCTAAAATGTTCTTGAAACAGCTGCTGATAAATCTAAATGCAGTTTGACCTCAACTTTTAAGTTTAAATGATAACAATTATTATTATTGAAGATTTTCCACTTCAATTTTAGATTAGATGATGCTGCAGACCTCCTTCAGAGGACGAGAGACATAGCCAAGGAATCACAAGATGAGGCTAATAAAGCATATGATGATGCTCTTGATATTTACACAGATGCTAGTTCTGTAACCATACCAAACGTTGATGTACCAAAAATGAAAGATCAAGCTCAAGAGATAATTGAAGAGGTGTGTTTATATAAACAAACAAAAAACAACACAAAAAGAACCTTCTTTAACAGACTATAAGACACTATGATTTTAAAAAGTGGTTAATTTAGTAACAAAACAATTTAACTGTAAACAGGAAAGTTGAATTTCCTTGCCAAGAGAATGATGGAATTTTTAATTCTGGTCTTTTCTTATTTTTCAAAATATATATAATGGTGAACTGAAGGTGTGGAACTTTACTGGACATATGTAAATGTACATCTATTAATTTATAAGCAGAATTTATGGTACATTGTTAGGGCTGGCTATAACACAGATAATTCAGGCACGTGTTTGGACCAGAATATTTTGTATTTATTGCTAGAGTGACCTCAACATTTGTTTCTTGTGACTTTTCACTTCTTGTCTCTCATGCCATCATAGGCACAGCGTAGAAAACACGGAATCATTGGTAGTTTTGTAAAAATTAAATGTGAAATTAGATCTTCCTCATGCCATCCTGTATCACTCTGTCATACTTGGTGTTGATTGATCAAGAAATGTGAAAATGTATAAGGAGCAGATGTACACACACACACACACACACACACACTGATGTTTATTTATACAGATGCTGTTTTTGATCATTGTATTATGGAGTTAGGATTTGAGAATTTTCTTTTTTTTTGCTTTATCCGTATATTTTATTAATTGTTTTCTGTTTTTATTGTTTATCCTTGTTACTACTTTATTTCATTGTTTATACAGATAAAATTTATTTACTTTCCTATTTATTGCAATGGACTAAATTACGTGTAACAGTGCTTGTTTTCTGGGATATTTAAAAATGCTGTATGCTTAAATTCCAGCATAAAATTATATACATTTGTAGATTTGTACAAATTTTCCTTTTTGAAAATATATAACGTTTTTTCTTTAAAATAATGAAGTGAAAAAAAATGAATAGGGACTTTTGACACATGTACCTGTGTGAAATGATTTCAGAATGTCATTTTGAAAGGTGTAAATTACTTTCTGAGCTTTATTTTTAAAACAGTATTGTTTATGATTATACTAACTTTAAAAAAATGATAAAACTCATAACACAGTGAGTGACATAATATTCACTATACGTGTGTGTGTGTGTGTGTGTGTGTGTGTGTGTGTATCTGTTTTGTGCAATGAAAATTATTTTAAGCCTTTAATGCAAAAATAATTTAGTTCATTTTCAGGTGATACTTGTTTTTTATTAGGCTTTCATTCATAAAACTTCTGTATGTGATACATCCATTCCTGCTTTTTATTTACCATGAAGATGCGTAACAAAAATTAATAGAATGGTCTGAAAAAGTCAGAATGTGTGTCAGTCAGTACTGTAGAAGCTTTGTCTTCATAATGTAAATGAAATGGTTTTCAAAATTTAAAATGTTTTTATTACATTTAGAAATACTGAATTAATGAGATAAGTAATGGGATATTATTAATGCTAACTTGTTTTTGTGTATTTTAGGCAAGGAAGATCAGAGGAAATGCAGATGGACTTATTGAAGATAACCAACAACTGGTGGATAAGATTGAGGATCAGAAAGAAGAAGCTGAAGATCTTCTGGCAGAAGGAATACGACAACAACAGGTAATTTTTTCATCTATATTAAACTATAGTCAAATTTTCAAATATTTGGTATAGGACTCTGCTTTGTATGAACTAGGCTTAAAATTAGGCAAAACTATTCTGTAATGAAAAAGTTGATAGAGAAACAGTTACTTTTGATCTGAAATATAATTTACAGCCTACTTTTTTCTATGATTTATATAATTTTTAAAGATAACTTAATAAAAGAGTAATAGATATTAATATGTTGTTTCAATAAAACTTCAGGCAGGTTAAGCATAGAAAGTTTGAGAACTTTAATGGACTGCATCTGCCATTTGAGTAAAAAGAGATAACAGCATTTTATCTTTATACCAAAGCCTAGATATTAATAGTTTTGTTTTTAATGTGCTTTATGTCTTGTTTTATTACATTGCAAATTGTAGCTTGTACTGTAAGTAAGTTTGGTTTTTAGAACAGGTACAATGTTTTTATCACTAGTGTGATCATTCTGAAGTACACAAGTAATAGATATCATTACAAGGTTTATAAGTCACTTTCAAATAAGTGAAGTCTGACTTTATCTAAATGTTAATGATAAAACTGTAAAAGATTTATATCAGTAGGCTTAACATTTGTGACAAAAATCAAGCAACCTGGAAATTTCTTTTTCCACTTTCCTCTTGATTTGTTTATTTCAGGTTCTAAATCAAAGGAATTTAAAACTTATTTTGGATAGAAATTGATACATTAAAAAGAATGTAAAAAAAGTTATTATCAGTTTGTCATTTTAGTACAACTGTGAAGCTTGGTGGTTTCTAATAGTTTTCCAGTTTTTTGTATTTAAATTATAACTTTTAAAAAATTTATATGTGAACTTGTGTATACAGTTAATAAAAGATATTTGTATAATTAAAATTTTGTCCTGTTTAACAACTCTAATTTAAAAGATGTGTTAAAGATTTAAATTATCATTCCAGACTTTTTTACATAGTTCTGGAATAGCTAACTTAAAAGCTATTTAAAAGCAAGAAAAAATAATTTTTTTCAAAGTTAGTAATATTCAGTGGTCCCTAGTTGGTCAATAGACATTTTATGAACTTCACGCTAAAATATGGAGCTAGTTTTTTTTACAGTAGACAGGGTGCAGATAGCCCTCTGTCTAGCTTTGCACTACAACAACAACTAATATTCAGTAAGGAGAAACTTTTAATAATGTGTATGTTTGTTTACAGTAAGCTTTAGAAAGTATTTCATTACCTACCTAAGGATATAAAAATGTAATATTTTACATTTCAAAGAGTCCTGAGTATTTTTACTTTCTGTATGCATTAACTGAATGCAAAAAGTAAAGTTGTATTGTATGTATGCATTAACTGAATGCAAAAAGTAAAGTTGTATTGTATGTATGCATTAACTGAATGCAAAAAGTAAAGTTGTATTGTACTGTTTCAGATTGCTGATGAAATGCTAGCTGATGCAGATGCTGCTCTGGCCAAAGCCAAGGAAGCAGTTGCTTCTGGTGATCGAACACTTGAGGAAGCTAACAAAACTCTTGATACCCTGAAAAGTAACTATTTTATCTTTTCTAAAACTATAGCCCATAATTATCCATTTGACAATAAAATTTCTTGCCACATGAGCATGCATGTACACAGTATTCATGTACTTTATCAGATAATATTTTACATTTGATCAATTGGTTTATCTTTCTCAGTCTAGCTAGGAAATTTTATTTTTTTTCCATCTCATACCAACAGTATCTTTTCTCTGTAGTTTATCAGCTCCTCAAAATTAGGATTGACTAGAGCAGATAGCCATTATGTAGTTTTTTAGGAATATTCAAAACAAGCAAACCATTTAAACCATAAGACCAAGTAACTGAGAGTTGAATTTTGATGCTCATAGCTATGTGCTGTCTTTGTCTAAGTTGCTGAGAAATTTATAGTAATATACAGATTAAAATTATTTCTGACAAAATATTTCAAGAGATGCAGAGATGTGACTCGTAGTGCATCGTTTCAGAACAAATAAGCGTTGGAAAGAATCCGCTTTAATTTTTTAAGTCACAAATTTGATACTATCCAATATTCAAAAGGTAGAAGTACAAAAGGAACAGCAATTTGTGATTTAATGTGTGATTTTTCTTTGTTAATATTTCAACAAGAAACGAGAAACATTATAAATGATATGTTGCTTTTAAATTAGCTGTAAAGTCAAGCTAATTATTTTATGTTTAAGTCTATCCCTGTCGCTAGTGGTTTTGACATATATTTAATTAAATACACTTTGTTTGTAAGCATTGATTTAACTAAAGAAAGGTAGTGTTGAAAGCCCTTTAAGTTCAGTGTACTGGAACAAGGTTAAGAGTTTTATCATTTTCGATAAAACAACCAAGAGAGTTGAGATCTATCTTTAAGGAAATGATAGGAATTTATCAAATAATATTTATAGGACATTATTGTACCTTTATGCTTGTTAGCATCCTGGATATTTTCAGTTTTCGCAAGCCCTAATTTAAATTTAAATTTCCAAAATTTTCGTTAAAGCTAAATGATTTGGAGAGTGTTTCTTATACAGTTTTGTATTACTAATTTTGTTTAGAGTTTGACAAGCTGGTTAAAGACAGCAAAGACGAGGCTGATGATGCATTGGAAAAGGCCCCAGAAATAGAGAAGTTGATTGAAGAAGCTGAGGGAAAGACTAAGGATGCAGAGAATGCTCTCAGTGGAGCTGGACAAAATGCTGTATTTGCTAGAGATATAGCTCGGGAGGCACAGAGAATAGCAGAACAAGCCTCAGATGTAAGCATTATTTTTAGCTTTTTGTTAATGTCAAACCTAAATGAATGAGAATTGTCTATGTAACAATAGAATAATGATACATATTATGAGTAAATGTTATTCACTCATTTCCTTTATTACTAGAAACTCATTCTATAATATAAGAATGCCATAAAATACTTATACTGTGTTGTTAATATTTGTGAGCAGGTTTTCCACATCAGCTGTAAAATTTGTTCTTTAAATGGTTTGTATTGCAATTTGTGTAATCATGGTTGTGAAGTTGCATTATTATTGTGAAAAATATTATTCTAACCTTTTTATATATGAATACTTGCATAACATTACATCTGAAACATTGTGTGTTATTTCACATTGTAAAATAATAGAATATTTAACAAAAATAACTTTAGAGACTTTTGATGGTTTTTTGAAAAGGTTGAGGTAATACCTCAAGCCGTTATATTTTATTTAAAAATGTAAGTGATATGAAGTAAATATTTTAACACTGTTTCCTATCATTTTAATCTAAACTTATATTTTTTATTGACAAATTAAAACATTCTTCCATTGCAGATAGCTTGACACATTGGCCTAGTAGCTAGGGCACTTGAGTAGCAATCTGAGAATTATGAATTTGAATTCTATTCCTGAATGTACAAACCATTTTAGCCTTGAGGCAGGGGAGGCATTATAGTGTGACAGTCAACCCGATTATTCATTGGTAAAGAACAGCCTAAGAGTTGGTGGTTGTGGGTGTTGACTTGCTGCCTTCCCTCTATAGTGGATAGCTTGTACAAAAGTCCTTTGAATAGCTTTGCATAAAATTCAAATGCAAGTTACAAGTGTTTACTCAATATTTAACTGTTGCTTGTATAAGAAAACAAACTATGCACTTTAAAAACTCTAATATACACAAACGTTATGAAAGTTTTCACAGTTTGCAGTTTATTCAGTTTGAGCATTGTATCTCAGGATGCAGATGGGATTAGAAAAGATGCAGATGAGACTAAGGACAAAGCAGGGCAGTTAAGAGATCAAGCAAATGGCTTAGCTGGGGAAGTGGCTGATACTGCTGCTCGAATGAAAGAGTATGAAAACCAGGCTGAGAAAGATGAAGATCTAGCTGAAGAGGTAAGCTACCATGTACATTTAGTCATCACATATTTTATATGTATAGATTAGTAACTAACTACCATGATCCAAGTTTATCTAGTAGTAGGTTTTTAACATAAAGTTAGAAACAATAAAGCAATCATTATGTCTCTGCATGAATGTATGTGTGTGAGGACAAATATTTAGTATCTGTATCTTAAATTTATTTCTTAATCATACAGTTTTGTTGAAAGTATTTAACTAACTGACTAGTTTATTTCTAATTTAACTGATTCTTATTTTTATTTCACCCAGAATGTTTAACTATTTTGGCTAGTTCTGCGAAGAGAACTGAATATTCTAATTATTGTTAAGTTTATTTAAAAATAAAGTATTATTTATACAAGAAGCAGTAGTTTAGTTGTAAATTTAATCTAACTTTACAATTAAATGAAAAAAATAATAATATAAATTTTTTTTTAGTTTAGATCCAGAGTAACAAAACCCAGTAAATGTTCTTGACACTTTTGTCAATATACATGGCTTTTACAAACCATACACTATCTTTCAGGCACTTAAAAGAGCAAATCAAGCAAAGACAAGTGCAACAGATGCCTCCAAAAAAGTGAAGGGAGCTCTGGATTCTGTTGATAGGATAATGGATGCCCTTGGTAATTATCATTTTATATATGGACATTGATAGCCAAGTCAGTAATTGAACAGGTACATTATATATATATCAGTGTACAAGTTGCAACAGACAAAAACAAGTCATGATAAAGCAAATAAAATAGCTTATTAAAATTTTCCAGTCCAAAATAAACTTTTAAACAATTGCATTTCAAAAAGTTACCACTTAACAAAAACAGTTAACATATTTAGGCCTAACTAGAACTTGATACTGCCGTTAATTAACAGTATGACATAAATATCAATTTTAATAATTGTTTCAATAATTAAAGGAATTGGGGATGGATAAGAATCAGGAGAAGAAAATGTTGAAAAGAACAAAACAAGCAAACAATATTTCTAATTTAAACTTCAAAATCAATAGAAATAACATGTAACAATGAGCAGAAATACATTTTAACTATCTTGTAAGCTAACTTGTATAAGTTCAAAGCATGTTTTTAGTGGTTAGACCAGGAGATGGCATTTAACATGACTAGTTAATTTTTACATAACCTTTCACAACATTAATATCTGTATGTCATTGGTGAGGGAAGCTTCTGTCAGTTTCATATTACAAAAGTACTTAAATTCAACGTGCTCTATCTAGAAGGTGGGTTAGCACTTTAATATAACTAAAAATTCATAGTTGAACTAAGTGATAGAAGGAGTAATAAGTGATGTTAAACAACTGGAAGTAACTGAGAAAGATTATAGTCACACCAAACTGAAATAATCATGACAATGAAATGTTTCAAATACTGCTTTCGTGATAAATTAGCTTTAACAACATCAAATATACATTGCTTTGTTCAGACAGCTTGAATAAATTTCTGAAATTTGAGTTTGATTATGTTGAGATTGCTTTGACTTAGAACATAGTGGCAAACACTACTGCCTTGCACAGTAGGTGCACTTATCAGACAAAGAATATGTTGGAAAGGAATCCAGCTATCATCTTTATGTGACCTTGCAGGCCACAAAAACAGTTTTTCTTGATTTCTTCATAAATGACACCAATACATAAGCATGTTCATCTGATCTGTCTTTTACGTTTCCCACATATCATTCAAGATTGTATATGCATGCCACATATTTCCCTGGCTGATAATTGTCATTGCTATCATTAGACCCTATTTAAGCTGCTGCAGCATCACTTTCAATGCTACTACCAAGAGTTACAACTGTGTACACATCATCATCTGATAGCCTTCTTATATACAATTGATTTTTATATAATACAACCTTGATTTTTTTTGAAGATCATATTCACAGATGTAAGAATATATGGTAAAGACTGAAGAATATTTCAATGGGATTCATCAGTTATTTCACAATTGTATGGATATATTTGTGCACAGTAACACACCTGAATTGAAGTTTTTTTGTTTTTTTTAAGTAAACAATGTATGGTCAGAGGATACTTTAAGAAATTATAATGCAAAAAGTAGGTTGAACACCATCTTGAATTTTTTTGTAGATTATATTCAGAGATGTAAGAATAAACATCTGAAAAGGCTGAATAACTGGTGACAGCTAAATCATAAGTTGCATGCAACTATATTTTTTACAGGAGATCTAATACTTTTAATTACAACAATTGCTGATTTATCAACTGATATGTTATAGGAAATTTGAGAAAAATATTCAGCTTTGTATCATATTAAGTCTTAGAGCTATGGGTTATTAAATAAGCCAATGTTTTTTACGATTTTGGTTTTCAGGTGATTTTACAGCCTCACTATAAAGTGAGCGCCCTCTATAATTTTTTTTCTTATGTAGATGATCTTGATGACATTGATCTTGACTTACTCAAAGAACTAGAGAAGAGATTAGCTGAGGCAGAAGATGAACTTAAAGATCCCAAACTGGACAAACAAATGAATGAACTTCGTAAGGCTCGTAATGACCAGCACAGGTGGATGCGAGACTATGAAAAAGAAATAGAACAGTTAAAGAAAGACGTCAAAAATGTGAAAGAGATAAAAGATGCTCTTCCTGAAGAATGCTATAAAAGGGTTGTATTGGAACCTTAAGAAAATTCCTGGTGGCCTTATAAATGAAATCTTCAATGTCAACATAAGCCTTCCAATGAGGGCTTTGGCTTTGATAGTAAATTAACTCTGGTTTAGCAGTTAAAACCAATTATTTGGTTTTGAATTAAATAACGTGTTAAAATTATACATGCAGCATTATACTACTGCTGCACCCATTGCAAATCTCGAAATAGAAATGAAAAACCTTTTTTTTTTGTTATGGATAAAATTCTTAGCTAACATTGATCTGCTAATTTTGTAGGTTTATTTTTGTTTTTACAATAATAACTTGTATTTCAACCAAACTTATGACCCACAAGTGGATTCCTCATTGTTACTAAATTTCTTAGTTGTATCTTTCACTCTTCTTTTACTTTCTTCTCAATTACTTTTGTCTTTGTAAAATTAATTAGATTACACATAAATTATTCTGATTCTTGTAGGCATATTGGAAACACAAGGGACAATTTTTCAGATGCTTAAAATTGTTTACATCAGATTTAAACATTATTCTGTAAATGAAATAATAGACTAGTGTTTCAGAGCTTATTGTAGTAAGATAGATAGAAGTTTATTACTATCCTTTCTAGATAGTAGTTTCTTTAAAGTGCTTTGGCATTTCAATATTAAACTTGACATTTGTGTTTACATTGTTAAAGATTTCCTATTGAGCTAGTTTTTTTACCTTCCCTCTAAATTAATATTGTAAACATTTTTACTTAGCTAGCTTTTTTCTAAATCTGCTGTAAAGTTTTACAAGTATACAATACATTACAAACAGGTATCTCATGAATGTATATGGATGTGTAATTCTGAATCTTGTGCCTTTGTATTAAATGTGTTGACTTGTTATGTAAATTGATTACATTATGACGAAGCTTTTGACTTTAATATAAAGTTTAATGTACTTCATGTTTTTATATGAATTACCTTTTCTGTATTGCCATTACTTGTAAGATTTTTTATGAAGAAACTGAAAA
This sequence comes from Carcinoscorpius rotundicauda, assembly GCA_011833715.1. Lineage (NCBI taxonomy): Eukaryota > Metazoa > Arthropoda > Merostomata > Xiphosura > Limulidae > Carcinoscorpius > Carcinoscorpius rotundicauda. The sequence continues at coordinate 62,974,170 of CM022398.1, forward strand.
TTCACTTGGTTATGTTATATATACACGCACACACACTTGAAAACAAACGAGTCCATTGAACCCACAGTTCTAACTTTCTCAAGTTAAAGTAAACGAAATGTCTCTTACATGTGCTATTACCAATTTTTTTCAAATTTGGTGACAACAAATTTATTCTTACTATAAAAATGGCTATTTTTATATTGTTAGTATAAAATTAACATAACCTGTTGTTTATAGTTTTTTTATCTTCATTTCCAAGAGATACTGGTAAAAATGATGAACCTTCTGGGTCATAATATAATCACTATTAGTTTCAAACTTCTTGTTAGCTACGTTTTTGGTCAGAATAAAATGTGTGAAAATGAACTAAGTGTTAATGAGATGTAGTGTTACAGCCTCTGTGACATCAACTTTAAAACTTGAAAATTGTTTAGTAGTTGTGTATATCTGCTGGCCTTGTTAAGGAAAGATAATACATGTAATTAATGGAGAAAATGTCTTAAGTGCAATAATGTTTCACAATATATATGTGTGTGGGTATGTATGTGATAATACTGTCAAATGTATCATTTTTTTTTCCTTTAGTCATATTAATGATTCAGATTCTCACACTGTAGTGTGGCTGTCTTTTTTTGTTTTGTTAATATCTGATATTCATATAACAACGTTTGATGGATTTTTTTTCTTCATCTTGAGGAAAGAATGTAATTCTATAGCTTTTTGATGTTTTCTATTTCTTCCAGTTCAGTGAGGTTTAAGATGACCATTTAAATTATATATATTTGTGCTAATTTTTTATTGTTCTCTGTTTATGTACAACAAAGAATTATAAATAAATACATTTTGTCAATAAACAGTGTCGGCAAAGTATACAAACAAGGCATGTTTAGTTTATGCAAAGTTAATTGTTGACAGATGTGTCACAGATTGGTTAAGTTACAATTAATATTAATCAAATTGTACACAGTTTGTATATTGTAATTTTTTTCTTTTTCACCGAGGTGAAATTCAAAAGAAAATCTGTGAAGTAAAGACCTAATGTATTTTTTTATTGGTTGTATCCTTTCTTGTTGGAGTGTAGTTTTGCCTATTTGAGGCTTATCAGCACAGGTTGGGTTTTGGCAAAAAAGCAAAATAATCTTTAACAGGTACAATCGTTAAACAGTTGGTCTGCTTTATAATATTAATTAATAAATTTGATGAAATGTAATAACATTATTCAATACCTAAATTAATTTAGGTTTGATTTCAAAATTCTAAGTGTGAAGTTTATTAGATATTTTCCGTACATAACATCCATTTCTAATAAAGAACTTTTTTCTTTTTTTTTCAGCACTGCAGATGGGCATTCATTTTACCCATTGTCTATGTTTGAATGTGTACTTTGAAATCAGCCAGTCAAATGTTAATGAAGTTACTGGTGGATTAATAGCCGGTCTGATTTTCTTCTTAAATGTTTTTCGAATGAGAGTTTCATTGTTAACCATATAAAAGAAACTCGATGAATTGAAAAACTGAAATGTCGATATATTGATGAAGAGGAATTACAAGGAAGCTGAGATGACTAGATTTTTAATAAATATCGCACTCTTTAAGAACTTAAATACAGCTCGATATTTTGCTGGCGTTTTTATCATGTATTCTTATTGGACTTTCTTTAACTTGATCGTCTAATAGAGTACGATATAGAAACTTGTAGGTTTAATTTCAGTGACGTTAAAACAACAAAGAATAGGATATTAAATGATTAAACAATTAAAATGATTTTTTGTAGGCACTGCTTATTTCGAAGAAATGAATTTTACCAGAAGCTCAACACTGAAAATTAAGATTTTGCGTATGTCTATTATGCAATGTTAGTAGGGGTAACTTGTTATATAAATGACGATACTAGTTCAAGAAAAATACATTCCTTTTAAAAACCTCTTTCCTTTGAATTAAAAAAGCGCCATTACGTCACGTATTTATCATTGTTCACTCCGTTTCAAAAGGATTGTTTTGTATAACAGTGGGTTTATATTGATAAAAGATTTATTTATTGCTGAAATGTGAGGATTGCACTAATTGCTTATTAATAAAATAAAGCTTACAACACTTTTTTTCATTTATCGCTGAGATTTCAGTTTCATTAAAATTAAGTTATATAGAGTAATTTATAATGTTTTCTTCAGATATATATTTAAAACAATACTTCCAATTTATATAGAATAAAGTGTGAATGTCACATTAAGTGGCTAATTCACACAATAACACACCTATATTATTAGACGTAAGTTGTGTGAAGGTTCTACGAAGCCGACGAGTCAACAGGTATCAGCTGAACTGCAATTTTCCAGTTGTATCTGCAACAGCGACCTCTAATGTTAATCAAATATTTTCTTTTTAACGTATCCTAAAAAAAATTAGCTGTTTTTTTCTTTAACTGATGCTGAAGAAAAGAGACGAACTGGTTAACGAGTGTGTCAGAATATGTAATGATTCAGAGGGCGTCTCAAAGGGAAAAATACACCAAATCGCTTATGTAATACCATATGAAAAATCCTCTAAATCGGTTATGTTATAGCGTATTAGAAAATACCAATATTATTGTAGTTAATCCTACCAGTTATGTATAAATTAACGATTTAACCTGATTATTTTGGTCAATAATTTATATTGAATTTTGCAACAGGTGAAAACATAAAATTATTAAATATAGGGACAGGTTAGTAATTCGATAGTTTCTGTAAACAACACAATTTTCTGTAAAATATAATAAGATTAATTTATACTTTACAAATTGCAGTGAATATTGTTACCATGTTAAATTTCACTGATACAAGGCAAATTTGTTTGTTTCAGCGAAAAGCCATGTAATATTTGTATTCTGTCCAACACGGAAAATCGAACCTCAGATTTGAGCCCGGATATTTAGCACTGACCCATTTGGGGAAATGTTAAAGTCCGAATGATAACACTCATTTTCATCAAAAACAGTAAAAGTTGTATAAGCTTTTTTTAATGCGCTCGTAGAAATCAAGGACGAAAATTATTCGATTTTTAACAATTTTATGTGATAACGAGACTTGTTGAAATCTCTTTGAAAGTAAATCAACAGTTACTTCATTTTTCCCTGCTGACGGGTTTTAGTAGAACTGGCAAATCCAGTGATAAAGCTGTCGTTATTCAATAGGACGTCACATGCATTCTTAAAAATCAACTAATCTATGATACACCTAAACAAATGAACGTGGTTATTGAAACGTTTAGCTACTAACTCAAGTTGTCACTTAAAGGGTGAAGAAACACATTTTTATTCGTTTATTCCGATATACAAAGGTGCAGTTGGATGAGAATCTGATGTAATGTAGTATATTTATATATACTAAAATTTATAATTATGTTTATTATCGACCATTTTGCCAACATAAGCAGAGTTGTCGGTGGTTTCTTGCACTTGGGGAAGAGTGTGTGTTTTTCTTATTGCAAAGCTGCATTCAGCTATCTGCTATATCCGCCGAAGTGAATCGAGTGTCCTGATCTTAGCCTTTATAAATCCAAAGACTTGCCGCTGTCCCAGCGGGATGCACTTGGGGAAGAAAGCTGATTGTTAGATGGAAATGTATTTTGACGAATTAAAAACAAAATAAGGTAACAGCAGAGTTAATGAATAAGATATGAGCTTTCTTCTGAATCCTACAATGATTTAGATAACTCAAATTCAAAGATTGAAATCGTTTTTACAGGTGCGAAGAATGAATGTTATAAAAATGAAAACACACTAAAATGAATCGACTGCTTTTTTAAAACAATTACTAATTGCATTTTTAAAGAAATAACCGTTAAATTATAAAGCTGAAGCACTAAGCTTCAATAAAAAAAGTCTTAAGTTTTTATTATTAGTGTATGATAAATATCTATCCTAAAAAGTTTGGAGGTGTAAATGTATTTACTCCCAGCTTTTACTATCTTATAATTTTTACTACACTAAACTAGTGTAAAGAGTCAACAAAGATAGAGAAAAGAGTGAATTAATTAAAACGCACATTTGATACATGTTTTTTTAACTTTTTATGACTTCTTGTATCTTTTTGGAAAAATTATGATTTATATCAGATACGGGGCACGTTCCTCACACGCTGCCTCAGCAGTAAGTCTGAAGAATCAGTTTTCGATACCCGCCATTGGCACAGCACACATTGTGTAGCTTTGTATTTAACAACAAACAAGCAAACACACACACTAAGAACATTAAGAAAGTGACAACTGTTTTTAGTTTTGGTACATAGAACAAAATTTTTCAACGATTATTTTAAAATACCGCAGAGCTAAAGTCATATTTAAATAAAAATAATTTCATACCAAAAGTCTTATATGTAAAACGTTGTACAATACTGGTATACATTTTTCGGTGTGTTTTTTTCGTATAACAAAGCCACAAAGGGCTATCTCCTCAGCCCACTGAGGGTAATGGAACCGCTGATTTTAGCGTTGTAAATCCGGAGACATACCGCTGTACTAGCGGGGAGCGCATTTTTGTGATGATTAAATCATTTACTTGTACGCTATATTGTATCTTAACTAAAAAGAATTGTGAAAAAAGCCTTTAATAGCTGTAAATTATAAACGTGTAAAGGTTGATTCTATGCTATTTACTTTATAAAATTATTCCAAACATTTTTAAGATTAGTATTGCAAAGTTCTGTCAACACGAATTTGGTAATATTATTTATTGCCACCATCAGTAAACTTTAATACTTTTATTTTTGCACAAAATCCGATATGTCAGGTATATTTATTTCGTTTGTTGTTCATTGTTAACATTTTTAATCATTGAACTCCTGGGAAAAGTTTTTAAATTTCAGTCAAAGAAACGGTTTGTTTTAAATTAACAAAGGTCATTTTGGCTGTCAAAACTAAATATAATATGCTATCTTTCTGCTGTCTAGAACAGGTTATGACAAGGTCGTAAGGAATCAGAGTAATTAATAGTCCTTACATGCGAGATTATTTCGATCAGAGCATGAGTCAACCTGCCAGACTCTATTGCATGTTATCTGACTTATAGCTTTCAACAAAACCAAAACTCGCGTGTCTCAACCAGCTTTTGACGAAATCAAAAAATGCGCGATGAAAACTATGATAATTACCTGACCACAAATGGAATTCTGATGTCTAAGAAAGAGAAAATAAGAAGGTCAAGGTAGTCCATGGTATCTCAATAATTAGTAGTTTCCTCTGATATCCAAATATGGTCCCCCATGGATGGTTGTTAAGCTTTATTTTGAAAGGCTGTCCTTTTCAAACTGGAGGTCCAGTGGGTGTACTGAAAGTATACAGACAGTTGGTTTTGTGGAGCACTTGAGATTGTTTCTTACCTATTTGTCTATTATGCACGAAATGACTGATCGATATATGTTACGGTTGAATATTTTAAACGCCGTTCCTGTGATTTTTTGCTTATTAACAATACTAGTCTCTGCATCTACAAAAAGTTTTGACCTATCGGCTACCGAAGATTTTATAAAGGTTAGCATATCGTTATTAATATTGACTACCAAGCTGGAATAAACATGTATGATTCAATAGCATTTTAACTAATAGGAAAATAATCTTTTGATAATCAATAAAACAATAATTTGACATTAAACAATATACTCTAGAAAGAAGTCAGCGAATCTGGTACACAAGAGAAGACACATGAGAAAAAATATACGTGGAGTCTTTGGGCAAGATGGACCGGTTGTTCCCAAACTTGTGGGAAAGGATTTAGATTCCGCCAGAGGGTGTGTTTAGAGTCAGGGTAAGTTTTAAATAATCGATGAGGAGCTAAACCATCGTTTCATAACTGGGTTTTACGATATAAATTTTCCAGGAATTAGAAATAAATCACACACGCAAGGTTAAAGTACCAAGTGTAAATATATGTTTTTTGTATTATTGAATTTCTTACTTATAAAAGTACTAGATAAAAGAAAAAAAGATCTGTAAAAGACTCCGGCAAATCTGGCTTGGAAGTAATTTCTCAGATATGCATGTCTACAGTATTCTGAGTTCGAAAACAAGGAGAAGTGGACGAATTTTATATGTACATTAATTTCTAACAAGACACACCACACAAGTCATTATAAAGATATCCACATTCACTTATGAATATTATACTCTCAATCAGTTTTTTCCTTTTTGCTTCATATTAATCACACATTTTATTATGATTTTTTGTACCTATACGAAGAAATAAGACTTATTTGATTTCATAAGATAAACTAAAAAATTTGTTATAAACCTATATACTTATTTAAACAATCAAGTAAGGTATTTTTTAAGCTTGCAGAGCGGCATTATGGGTTACCTGCGCTGTGTCCACTGGAGAAATCGAATCCCAAATTTTGCTGTTATAAGCCCTCATTTTTACTGGCGGAGTCAGTAGAAGTTTCATGAGAATTTGACACTAATTTTTATTGTTCTTTTTTCTTTCAGGTCAGCCAAAGCTGTTGATAGTGCCAAATGTGGACACAACAACAAACATTATGACCTGTGTGACTTAGAGGTTGGTGAGCTCTACATCATGAATCTTTCCTGTGATTGAAATAGTAAAAATAGTAAAGGTAGTCTTGTGCGTAAAAATTAAAAAGAAAGATAAGTGTTAAATTTTAAAAAAGGAATAACAATTATAGTGGTAAAAATTACTTCAAATGCGTAAATTATTAATATGTATTAAACGTATATCAAATATTGCAAATGGTCTTATTAATGGGGTATTTTAAAATATTAAGATGTGCTCCAGTTTAAGAATAAAGACTACGCTTCAACTCACTTGTTTAAAAACAGGCGTTAAAAGATAGTTAATAATAATACATTACTTTATAACATATTGAATGTAGAGAATTGTAAACGTGCTGTTATCTGTATTTATAAATATTTATCATCATAACTTATGATTAAATAGATAGTGTCTGTAATAAAAATATAATTTACATATCAGAATATTACAGAAATGCACAATGGAAATCAAATATTTACCTTAGTATCAATAGCATTTTGATTCTATTTTTACAGAATTGTTAAGAATAATCAAAAAACAAATACGTTTCAATTTTTTATATATATATGTAAAGGTATTATTAGGAGAGTTTACCAAAAGGTTTAGTATTTAAAGATTAAGATAATTTTATATCACAGGTTGAATAATTCAGTGTATCAACGAAGGTTTAAGGTTTTTGTAAGCATGGCTTGTGTGTACACCTCAACGAACAGTCTGTATGAACATGAATAAACATGGACAAGGTTTCTGTATTCTTTCAAAAGCGATACGAAAAAAAAATCAGATGTGTTTAACTTTTCAAAAATGATACTATTTTTTATCGACTAACACCAATGCTTTTTAATAAATATCCTGGGTATAGATTGTTTCACGATGTGTGCCTTAAAACAAACAACCTAATTTTATTTGTTTGAGACTTTGGGTCGTGGGTTCGCTATAAGTGTGACAGTCAAATATCATTTTTGATTAGATAAGAGTAGCTCGTGAGTTGATAGTGGGTGCTATTGATTAGTTTATCAGTTTAAAATTAGGACGGTTATGTAAAGTTCATATTTGTTTAGCTTTGATTGAAACTTATAAAAACAAAGGAACATAATGAGGTTATAGCACAATATTTAGAAAATATAGAAAGTACAATAATATTAACAGCGTTGTGCTAATTTCTATGTTGATATAAGAGACTTTGTAACTAGCAGTATTTTTTTCTGTAACTTGTTTCTTCTCAAATATTGGATTATTTGTTGTTGTTTTTATGATATACATCAATTTCTATGCAAAAGTACTGTGGATATTAATGTTCCGGTAAATCTGTTTGTAGTACTTATTTGCAGACTAAGTATTTATGTTAAACATCCACCTGTGTTTCGTCATATTTTGTAATGTCAAGTTTTAAAAACGGCCAGGTGATTAAGGCATTCGACTCCTCATCCGAGGGTCACGGATTCGAATCCCTGTCGCACCAAAGGTGTTCGATTTTTCAGCCGTGGGGTCGTTATAAAGTGATGGTCATTCCCACTATTCGCTAGTAAAAAGAGTCGCCTAATAGTTGGCGGTAGGTGGTGATGACTACCTGCCTTCCCTCTAGTCTTACTTTGCTAAATTAGGGACGGCTAGCGCAGATAGCTTTCGTGTAGCTTTGTGCGAAATTCAAAATAAACAAACAAAAATGTTTTAAAACATTCTGAAAACTTATTGTCCTGAAAGGGAAAAAAAATTTTCTTTTTAACAACTTTCTTTCACGAATAACGCAGATAGCCTAGTTACTTTGGGCCATAAAACACCAAACCAACCAACCAACTTTCGAGAATAATTCCGTTTTCAATTCTTGTCACTTAGATATTTATGTTCCTTTTTTTTTGCTACACAATCTTTTGACTACAAAATAAAAATAACAGCTGATACGGTTCTACCAGACTTTGCTGTTCCGTCGACATCAAGCACATGTCAATATACCTGAGCAATTACAGGTGACGAAAAAATCAGGTAGGAGTGTTATTGAGCAAATAATAGAAATTAAAGACACTACTTGAGTGAAGACGCAAATAAGTGATAACCAAAAAAACACACCAGAGGCTTACAGTTAAAGCCTGTTTTTCTGTTTAAAAATATGTGCACGCACAATTCAGTTAACTTACGACATTTTATCTCAAGTTGTAAATTCAAAATAACAATAAATAAAGATCGTTATATATATGTGCGAGCGGTTATCGCACAATCTGAGTACAAAGTAATTTGGAATGTAAATAGTTACAGCTGTTAGTAACATACGTCTGTTATAATAACAGATTTAATTTCAATACCTAAAATCGTATGTTTTCAAAGTCGATTTGTCTTTGTTGTGTCTTTCCGCAGGGATGTTATTATACTAAGTGTCTGAAATGGTAACAACCATAACTATGTACTAAGTGTGTGTTTCTAATTACGGGGTTTTGAAGAGAAACAAAATTTGCTAACAAAGTAAGTTTGACTTCCAGAAATGCAGGTCTGACTATGCTGACCCCCGAACATTCCAGTGTCAGATGTTTGGTCAGATGCTTGAATATCCTGAGATGTTTTACTTATGGGCTGCATATGTCCCAGGTTTGTTAATTTTTTAATCGTATAATTTGGCAAATGATTTGTAGTATAAATAGCTGTAGACAGTTGATATCTGCTCTGTTCTAGGCAAATGAAGTTTAACCAGGAATGAAGTTCAAGATTCAGTATTTACTTAAATTCCCGATACAACTCAGTGAACTCAGGTTGTTTTCTATTTATTTCCTGAAAAAGGAGCCAAAGTCCGCTTGAAGGGGTCACCTGTTCAAACCACTTGTTCCACTACGCGTATGTCAGTCAGTAGACACTAAAATAATGTCACATAAAGAAATTTGGTTTTGGAATTTGAACTGTCACGACGTCGGTAAAATGTGTGCGTGGCAAGAATCCGAAAAGGAATCATGCATACTGTAGGCTACGACACACCATGACATATGAGGTACATATGTTGCTCTTAATTTTGGTTTTATTTACTCTTGACTCAAAAACCTTTTGGGGTACCTGCAGAAGTACATCTATCATCTGTGTCTACACATACAACTTAGAACGAAATACCTAACTGATTCATATCAAGTTGAAAATGGCTTGTTGGATGACGTCCTGTATCATTCACTGCAACACTTTTCACAGTGTGACAGACAACGGCTCCTCAGTGGCTCAGCGGTATGTCTGCGGACTTACACGCTAAAATCCGGGTTTCGATACCCATGGTGGGCAGAGCACAGATAGCCCATTGTGTAGCTTTGTGCTTAATTCCAAAACAACAAAACAAAAACGACAGACAACGACATATTCTAACAAACCAACGATATGCCCTTGTTACTGCATCACCGTTATTCTTATTTCAAATGTAAATTTTTCTCAAGATTTACTAGCAAGTTAATTACATTTTAAGAAATTTAAGGTGTAGGACCCTTTAAGTAGCTTAATATATAAGGACATGTATAACCAGACCGTGTTGACATTCCTATTTAAATTTAGGTATTCACTGAAATTTTAGAGTTTACTCACTAATTATTGTCATGAATTTCGTTCCTCTCTGGTACTGCTTCATCATTCTCAGTTCTATTTACACCCAAGTCACTTTATAACCACACATACGCAACCGCTGTAGCTTTACTGAAGAACTACAACTCTGGTTGTTTTTTATATATTATGTTTGTACCAGTGGGATGCATGATTACTAATTAGTTTATGTATCGATTATATAGCAGAAATTTTGCTGTAAAAAAAATTGAGACAACTATCAATTCCTTGAATAATTCACTTTTATACATTTGTTAATAAATATTATTTTGCACTAAATCGTGACTAAATGTTTAATAAAAAGGGTGGAAATAAAAACTTTTGAGTGAATAATTCGAATAGTTTCTGAATGTTCAACACTTTCACCTAAGATCTGAAATATTTCAGAAAACAGTTTGTATTTTAAATAATAAGTAAACGTAGCTGTAGCTTAATATATATAAATTAAGATACAATTAAGTCATGAATGTTTAAATAAAAACTGTTGTGCTTATTTATGTTGTGGGATTTACCCTATTATTTTAATATCAGCTTTTTTCATTTTTCTATACTGCTAAATCCATTCGTTTTTCAGATTAAAGAAATAGTTGTTTTAATCAAGATGTTTGCCATCATAGTGGCACATTTGATCTTCATTTTTAAACGGATGAACTAAGGAACTTCATCAAAAACTAGAAAGTTTCTGAGAATAGACGGAACTTAGGACTGTTTTTTTTTAAAACTTGGAAAAATAGTAAAGATTTTTTTTATGAGTTATAGGTTTCGAAAACAACGTGTCATGTGAGCTTGAATGTAAAGGTCATGATCGTGAAACTAACAAGACTATTATCCGGAAGATGAAGGTTAATGCTACTGATGGAACACCCTGTTGGCAAACTGGATACTTTTCTGGAATTTGTATCAGTGGAAAATGTCTGGTAAGAACGATTCGGGATTAATAAGTATATAATCTAAGTTATAAAGTAAACAAACTTCTTGAAAGCAAAACGTTTGGATGAGAATTCAGTAAAGTTTTGGGGTAAAAACTGGAGACGGATTATTTTCATGATTTTTCGAATCTGCTTGTTGAAAGGTTCGTGTTAGTCTGTTGGGTTCTTGTTACGAGAACGAAGAACATCAACAAATAGAATTTTCATGTTATTTTATGAAGTTTGCTGCATAAAATAACGATGGTTCCAATAAACACAAACTATAATTTATGGAAGAAGATCTCTTTTAATAAATTATTAAATAAATAACTATCAGAAACTAACAGAAAACAATCAAATACAGTGGCTGAGTACATCGTATTAAAATTATTTTGGAGCCTCACTGGATCTTTATCCCATGTCACCAAGTCCAGTCGTGCACTATTTTACAACCGTGCATTTTGACAACAGCTATACAGCATGGTTTCCAATGCAAAAGTCTGTCATGTCCAAAGCACACTTCTCCTTTCTATCTTTCCATAATCTAGCTAAAGTATGAGAATCATGATTTAATCGCTCTAACAGTCTGAATGCACAGTCTTAGTAAGAAATAACAGGTACACACGTTTAATTTTCAATTTGCTTGAGGTATACGACAGTTGAACGGATAGGTTATGAAATTGCTTAATGTATACGTGGCTTGTGTCGCTTTTCGTAATGGACATCCTTCTTGATTATGTTATATACTGTTTTCTGGGACATGTGGACGGCTTTTGTCGTTGATCTTACTATATGTGAATTTTCGTGTGTTACAAAACACCGCAGTTTGTTTAACACTGCTGGATTGGTACGACTTGTTGGACGTCTTTTTTTTTAGATGGTTTTAGTGTCTCAAATTGATTCACATATCTTGTTTTTTAATGACATTAAGTACAAAGGATATTTAGATATATTTAAAAACGTCTGGTATGGGTTGAGAAAATTTTTATCCAGAGTAGCGAACAAAATTTCGCTCGTTTACATAAATTTTTTTTCAACCCATACCAGCCGTTTATAAATGTATATTTTTCTACTAGTGGGTTTTCTCGTCATCACGGAAAGGATATTTACATTTTGAATATTCCAAATACTCCATCTTTACGATCTACGTGTATAAATTTTTTATGTCAGAAAGAGAGTTTACAGCTACATACCATTCTAAAAAGTGAACAGTTTTTGGTGTTATAACTCTATCTACATAACATTGTCAATATCAAAATGTGTCCTCCGCTAGTACAGCGGTAAGTCTACGGATTTACAACGCTAAAATCAGGGGCTCGATTCCCCTCTGTGGGCTCAACAAATAGCCCGATGTGACTTTGCTATAAGAGAAGCACAATGTCAAAATATAGCAATTCTGATGTACGATGTTCCACCTCGGCTTTACATTGCCTACGGTTGCCGCATGACTTACCGATTTGCGTATTTAAAATCATTTTAACATGATGAACTCAACTTACTGTATGCCATAACCTATACCAAATGCAAAAATACTGTACACAAAATAACACAGCATTCTGGGATTCAACAGGACCAAATTATGTTCGTAGTTAGCATTCTGGTACATAACGAGATTAAATTATGCTTATAACCAGTATTCTCGGATTCAACAAAACCAAACTATGTTTGTAACCAGCATTCTGGGATTCAACAGGACCAAATTATGTTCGTAACTAGCATTCTGGGATTCAAACAAGACCAAATTATGTTTGTAACCAGCATTATGGTATTCAACAGGACTAAATTATGTTTGTTACCAGCATTCTCGGATTCAACAAAACGAAATTATATTTCAGCTTTTAGTCCAAAACGCCCTTTTGTTTCTTTTTCTGGAACTCTCGACTAGTACATTAGTAAAAGTGAATGAAATGGTAGTTTTTGGTGGTTATTATTAATAACATTACGTTCGCTGTCGTGTACCACATCAGTGGGTCACAATCAAGTTTCGATATTGACGTGTGAGACACATATTACAAGTGACCTCAAAAAAGATAAGTAAACAAGGTATATTTACCCATTTAACTATCAAACAGGGTTAATTTGGCACTAGGACAGGTATTATTAATACTCGTAGTAGCAGCGAATGTATGAAATGTTAAATGTCTTTCATATCGAGAAGGCACTTAGGATTCGGAGCTGTACTCTAGCTTAAGTATTATAAGCGGATTAGAATGGTTACGACTTATTATTAAACGGGATGCCAGTTTCACCCCAGATAACAGCTAATAGTCAAGACTAAACCCATTGTTCAAGAATGTAACATCACAACTTATACCAGTCTCAAACTCATAGGAGTCCAAAGTGTGAAGTCACTGCATTATGCTACTACACCGTAACAACGAATCTTCTTTAATATGAGTTTTATTTGTAGCTTGGTGGATAATGTTTGGGGTGCAAAACAGGAGTCCAATGTTTAAAATGTGATGCCAATGAATGCACTACATATTTTCAGCTACTGGCGCATTATAAAAATGAAAGCAATCTATTATTCGATATTTAGAGCTGATCAGCCGCCTTCTTTCAGGTCAGGCCTGGCATGGTCTAGCGCGTTAAGGCGTGCGCTTCGTAATCTGAGGGTCGCAGGTTCGCGCCCGAGTCACGCCAAACATGCTCGCCCTCCCAGCCGTGGGGGCGTTATAATGTTACCATCAATCCCACTATTCGTTGGTAAAAGAGTAGCCCAAGAGTTGGCGGTGGGTGGTGATGACTAGCTGCCTTCCCTCTAGTCTTACACTGCTAAATTAGGGACGGCTGGCACAGATAGCCCTCGAGTAGCTTTGTGCAAAATTAAAAAAACAACAACTGGTACTCTGACCTGACCGTTCATTTCACGAGCACATAAAGTACTATTCAATTTGAAAATTCCAACTGTGTGATCTTGTTGCTGTTTATGTTTTTTTCTTTTGTTACAGTCGATTGGATGTGACAATAAGTTATTCTCTAACTTAACTCTGGATACTTGTGGGACTTGCGGTGGAAGAGGCATAACTTGTAAACGTGTTAATGGTGTGTTCTCCCGGTCTCAAGTTCATCCTGGTGAGTACAGATGTCACTTTTATATGTCTGGTTCTCTGATTTTTTTTCAACACGAAATCAAATTTAAAAACTTTTTCAGAATCAGTTAAAATGAATTTGCTTTGGTACTCTGTAGACTAAAGTAGTGTCTAAGTAAAAAAAATGAAAACGCCACGACACGATATGATATAATTATACCTTCATAAGGCTGATACAGCAAAAAGCTGAGAACAAAAAATATATTTTCTGAATATTTGTCGTTTCTATGTTTTCACAGGCAGGTTTATTTCAAGATGGCATTAAAAACAAGACATGTACTTATAGAACAATTATCTTGAAAGATGTGCAATATATATATATTTAATGGAATGAAGTTGAGTAGCAAACTCATTTATGATTTTTTAATACGTGAATTCACCATTCAAAGATTTGTTAAATACTTCTGGGCTTGACAATATCAATACCTGTATTTATTTTACCAGATCTGCTTTCTCAGGAAGCTACTGAAAAAGCAAATAATTAATGAGAAATTATTCGGCCCGGCATGGCCAGGTGGTTAAGGAGTTCGACTCATCGTCACACCAGTCCTTGCCCTTTCAGTTATGGTGACGTTATAATGTGACGGTTAATCCCACTATTCATTAATAAAAGAGTAGCCCAAGAGTTGGCGGTGGGTGCTGATAACTAGCCTTCTCTCTAGTCTTACACTCCTAAATTAGGGCCGGCTAGCGCCATAGCCCTCGAGTAGCTTTGCGTGAAATTAAAACAAGCAACAATTATTTAAGAATTTTAATTTTACATCAAAGATTAACATTTATTTGCTTGTAGGTAAGCACAAACCTAAACAATCGGCTATCTTTGTTGTGTCCACGACTTGCATCAAAACCTCATTTTCAGCATAAATCCAGTTTCTTAATGGCGCAGCGGAATGTTTGCAGACTTACAACGCTAAAAACTGTATTTAGATACCCGTTATGGGTAGAATACAGTAAGCTCATAGAGTAACTTTATGCTTAAACTACAAACAAAGTTATAAGCCCGGAAACAAAAACAGAAACATGAATATGTCATTCCTATAATAACATTAAGACACAAATCGCTGGGTTAACCAAATATTTCAGTTTTCTAAAGTTGTTCTTAGAGTTAACAGAAACGTGCCTCCCGAAGGGTCAGCAGAAGGTTTGAAGGCTTAGTGCTTAAAATCCGGGGTTCGATTACCTTGTAATCAACAGAGCGCTGAGAGCTTAATTTTACTTTGCAGTTAAGAACAATAACAACTTTGTTTACTTGATTGTTTTATGTAGAACAAATCTACATTGGACTATATGGTGTGTTCACCACATGGAATCAAATTCTTGGTTTAAAAGCTGTGCTTCCGGATATTTAACGTCCTCCACCGGAGGACATCAGCAAATGAAACATAGTATTAATTTATTTTATTTAAAACTTAACAGTATTTATTGATACAGTTTGGATATGACTCTTAAACGGATAAAGGAATGACTTGTTTTAGTACCTGAAGTCAAATAGTCAATTGTTTTTTAATACATTATTTCAAACAAGACATATTTGATATGTGCCAGTCAGAGTAACCATGTTGATCTTCTTAACATTATGCAATTTGAACACTAGTAATTCATAGAAAATGTTCACATATGACGGAACTTTATTTGTTTCCCTTTCAGGCTACATTCGAATGATAACGATTCCTGTTGGAACAACAAGTATACGAATGAAAATGAAAAGTCCATCTGCTAGGTCAACAAAAATAAGTAAATGAATTTTTTTTCGCAAAAATTCAAATTGTTTTAGATATTTTAATCTAGTTTAATAATCTGAAAAAATACTTCAAATCATCTTACAAAGTTTATACAGTTAAGCCTAAATGTTGATTAGTGGTTGTTGAAATCTTAAAAACAAATGTTTCTGCTTATAGTCTTATCAAAAAATAATAATAACCATCGACTCTATACCAGTTTATACTTAATTTTAAAATAAAGACAAATCGGAATAAGTTCTATCATAAACCCCGGTTTGAATAGTCGTTCATTGTAAACAATTATATTTTTATAAAATAACCACAGTTGGAGCTGAATGTCAGTGTTTTTAGAAAGTTATATTAAAAAATTAATAATAGTTTTATTCAAAAACGTTGCAGTTGTAAGTTCTAAAAATGGTGGAATGATTTTTGGAGGACCATCAAAGACGACAAATCTGCCGGGTACCGCTTATTCTGTTGGAGATCTCACCTTTTACTACTTCTCCCCCTCCGGAAATGACGAAATAGTGATATCTGCAAATGGAACTTTAAATGATTCAATGAAAGTCATGGTAAGTAACTCTTAACGGGTTTGAGATGAAGATATTATGTGAAGGAGGTTTTTCTCTCTCGAGTGCTCAAAAATTGTTATATGAATATTTTATAATAGTGTCTTATGTAGACCATAAATTTGATATCTAATTATAAAGGCAGCGATCAGGATAATTTGTAACTGTGACATACGAAGATCATAAGCAGAATATTTCGTCTGAACGAAAAGCGTGAAGAAGATATTGAACTATTATAATTTATAATATTGAACTATTATAACTTATGATATTGGACTATTGTAACTTATGAAATTGAACCACTGTAACTTATAAGATTGAACTATTGTAACTTATGATATTGGACTACTGTAACTTATGATATTGAACTATTGGAACTTATGATATTGAATTATTATAACTTATGATATTGAACTATTGTAACATACGATATTGGACTACTGTAACTTATGATATTAGACTACTGTAATATATGATATTGAACTGCTGTAACTTATGAGTTTGAACTATTGTAACTTATGATATTGAATTATTATAACTTATGATATTGGACTGTTGTAACTTATGATATTGGACTATTGCAACCTATGAGACTGAACTACTGTAACTTATGATATTGAACTACTGTAACTTATGATATTGGACTACTGTAATATATGATATTGGACTACTATAACTTATGATATTGGACTATTGCAACTTATGAGATTGAACTATTGTAACTTATGATATTGAACTATTGTAACTTACGATATTGGACTACTGTAACTTATGATATTGGACTGTTGTAACTTATGATATTGAACTACTGTAACTTATAAGATTGAAATATTGTAACTTATGATATTGGACTACTGTAACTTGTGAAATTAGACTACTGTAATATATGATATTGAACTGCTGTAACTTATGAGTTTGAACTATTGTAACTTATGATATTGAATTATTATAACTTATGATATTGGACTGTTGTAACTTATGATATTGGACTATTGCAACCTATGAGATTGAACTACTGTAACTTATGATATTGAACTACTGTAACTTATGATATTGAATTATTATAACTTATGATATTGGACTGTTGTAACTTATGATATTGGACTATTGCAACTTATGAGATTGAACTGTTGTAACTTACGATATTGGACTACTGTAACTTATGATATTGGACTGTTGTAACTTATGATATTGAACTACTGTAACTTATAAGATTGAATTATTATAACTTATGATATTGGACTGTTGTAACTTATGATATTGGACTGCTGTAACTTATGATATTGGACTATTGCAACCTATGAGATTGAACAATTGTAACTTATGATATTGAATTATTATAACTTATGATATTGGACTGTTGTAACTTATGATATTGAACTACTGTAACTGATAAGATTAAACTATTGTAACTTATAAGACTGAACTATTGTAACTTATGATATTGAACTATTGTAACTTATGAGATTGAACTTTTGTAACTTATGATATTGGACTACTGTATCTTACGATATTGGACTACTGTAACTTATGATACTGGACTACTGTAATTTATGGTATTGGACTACTGTAATTTATGATATTGAACTATTGTAACTTATGATATTAAAGTATTGTAACTTATGACATTGGACTGTTGCAACTTATGATATTGGACTACTGTAACTTATGAGATTGAACCATTGTAACTTATGAGATTGAATTATTGTAACTTATGAGATTGAACTTTTGTAACTTATGATATTGAACTACTGTAACTTATGATATTGAATTATTATAACTTATGATATTGGACTGTTGTAACTTATGATATTGGACTATTGCAACCTATGAGATTGAACTACTGTAACTTATGATATTGAATTATTATAACTTATGATATTGGACTGTTGTAACTTATGATATTGGACTATTGCAACTTATGAGATTGAACTGTTGTAACTTATGATATTGAACTATTGTAACTTACGATATTGGACTACTGTAACTTATGATATTGGACTGTTGTAACTTATGATATTGAACTACTGTAACTTATAAGATTGAATTATTATAACTTATGATATTGGACTGTTGTAACTTATGATATTGGACTGCTGTAACTTATGATATTGGACTATTGCAACCTATGAGATTGAACAATTGTAACTTATGATATTGAATTATTATAACTTATGATATTGGACTGTTGTAACTTATGATATTGAACTACTGTAACTGATAAGATTAAACTATTGTAACTTATAAGACTGAACTATTGTAACTTATGATATTGAACTATTGTAACTTATGAGATTGAACTTTTGTAACTTATGATATTGGACTACTGTAACTTACGATATTGGACTACTGTAACTTATGATACTGGACTACTGTAATTTATGGTATTGGACTACTGTAATTTATGATATTGAACTATTGTAACTTATGATATTAAAGTATTGTAACTTATGACATTGGACTGCTGCAACTTATGATATTGGACTACTGTAACTTATGAGATTGAACCATTGTAACTTATGAGATTGAATTATTGTAACTTATGAGATTGAACTTTTGTAACTTATGATATTGAACTACTGTAACTTATGATATTGAATTATTATAACTTATGATATTGGACTGTTGTAACTTATGATATTGGACTATTGCAACCTATGAGATTGAACTACTGTAACTTATGATATTGAACTACTGTAACTTATGATATTGAATTATTATAACTTATGATATTGGACTGTTGTAACTTATGATATTGGACTATTGCAACTTATGAGATTGAACTATTGTAACTTATGATATTGAACTATTGTAACTTACGATATTGGACTACTGTAACTTATGATATTGGACTGTTGTAACTTATGATATTGAACTACTGTAACTTATAAGATTGAATTATTATAACTTATGATATTGGACTGTTGTAACTTATGATATTGGACTGCTGTAACTTATGATATTGGACTATTGCAACCTATGAGATTGAACAATTGTAACTTATGATATTGAATTATTATAACTTATGATATTGGACTGTTGTAACTTATGATATTGAACTACTGTAACTTATAAGATTAAACTATTGTAACTTATAAGACTGAACTATTGTAACTTATGATATTGAACTATTGTAACTTATGAGATTGAACTTCTGTAACTTATGATATTGGACTACTGTAACTTACGATATTGGACTACTGTAACTTATGATACTGGACTACTGTAATTTATGGTATTGGACTACTGTAATTTATGATATTGAACTATTGTAACTTATGATATTAAAGTATTGTAACTTATGACATTGGACTGCTGCAACTTATGATTTTGGACTACTGTAACTTATGAGATTGAACCATTGTAACTTATGAGATTGAATTATTGTAACTTATGAGATTGAGCTATTTTAACTTATGATACTGGATTACTGTAACTTATTATATTGGACTATTGTAACTTATGATGTTGGACTATTGTAACTTATGACATTGGACCACTGTAACTTATGATATTGGGCTACTGTAACTAATGAATATCATTTTCAATTACTGTTGAAGGTTATGATCAAGATATATTTTAAAAATGGCGCTGAATATCATGACCAAAACGTCTTTCTACTATAGTAATGAAGAGTATGATAATAACATTTTACTCGATTACACACGTAGATTACATTTAAGATATGTTATTTCCATAAGCTTGGGTTTGGTTTTGAATTTCACGCAAACTAAATGAGAGCTAACTCATAGGAAATAGTTAAGACACCCCCACATTTATACCCACATAAAATGGCTCAACTCACACACAGGTGTATCACACCAGGTGCACGTGATTAAAAGATTGTTACTCAGCATTGTGAATGAGGCTTGCCTTATTTAAACCTCAGACATTTAGTGTGATGTGTTCCTGACTGTTGAAGTGATAGTGAACACCATGGTGAAAGCAAAAAAGCTGTCTGAGACCTTCAGAAAGAAATTGTAGCTGCTTATGAGCCTGGTAGGATTTAGAAAGATCCCAAAAGATTTTGAAATCAGCCATTCCACTGTCTGGAAAATAGTCAACAAGTGAAGGACTTTCAAAACAACTGCCAACATGCCCAGGTCTGGTCACCCAAGCAAGTTCACCCCGAGAGTAGACCGCAAGATGCTAAAAGAGGTCTCAAAACACCCTAGCATGTCATCACGGGACCTACAGCAAACTCTGGCTACTGTTGATGTGAAAGTGCATGCCTCTACAGTGAGAAAGAGACTGCACAAGTGTAACTTGCATGGGAGGTGTGCAAGGAAGAAACTTTTGCTCTCTAACAGAAACATTAAGGAAAGACTGAAGTTTGCCAGATAGAATGTAGACAAAGACCAGGAATTCTGGAATAATGTTCTTTGGACAGATTAGTCCAAAACTGAATTTTTTGGACACCAGAGCACAGGACATGTTTGGCGTAAACCAAATACAGCATTTCAAGAAAAGAACCTCACACCAACTGTGAAGCATGGAGATGGAAGTGTCATGATTTGGGGCTGCTTTGCTGCAGCATGACGTAGACAGCTCACAATCACATAATCCACCATAAATTCTACTGTGTATCAGAGGGTGCTCGAGAATCATGTAAGACCATCTGTAAGAAAATTAAAGCTGAAGTAGAACTGGACCGTGCAACACGACAATGACCCAAAACATACCAGTAAATCCACCAAGGACTGGCTGAAAACTAAGAAATGGAGAGTCCTGGAATGGCTGAGTCAAAGCCCAGATCTTAATCTCATTGAGATGCTGTAGGGTGACTTGAAACGGGCTGTACATGCAAGAAACCCCTTAAACATCTCTCAGCTGACAGAATTCTGCATTGAGGAGTGGGGCAAACTTTTTTCAGACCGATGTTAGAGACTGGTAGATGGCTACAGGAAGCGTCTCACTGCAGTTATTTCAACCAAAGGGGATAACACTAGCTATTAGGGGGTAGGGTGTCCTAACTTTTTCCTCAGTTCGAATATGTATTTTTGTAGCATGACATTTACAGAAGATCTTGAAAAGTCTTTTCTTCTTGTAATTGTTTAGTTATATTCCTGTAACCTCTTAGTATTGTTAAAATTGAGATTAAAAAATTTATACATCCCAAAATGTTACAAAAATGCACAGGCTTTCATAGGGTGTCCTAATGTTTTTCACATGATTTTATTTTAGTCAATTTCGAATGAAGCCTACATCTATTATTTATAATGATGCGATATTTTTATTCAACAGTTCGTTATTAGAGATTTTCTCTAGCTTAAAGCTACCATGTCACATGGTTTCAGCAGGCCTTTATTAATAAACAGTAGAATCTATATTGAATAATATCCTCAATAAATTTCATCCGAGTCTGTTTTTTTACACATAAAATCGTATATTTTGGTAATTGTAACAAAAATATTAAGTACAATTATCTTCAAGTATAGCATTCTGAGTGTTGGGCTACCCGGCTTAATGTTTCATATACTTACAATAATATAAATGGTAACCCTTGATAATTGTTTGTTTCTTTGTTGTTTAGCGCAAAGCTATCAGTGCTGTACTTACTACGGGTATCGAAACCAGGTTTTAGGCGTCTTAAGCCTTCAGACTTACGGCTGAATCACTGGGGCATTTGGTAATTTTAGCACAGTTCTTGAGTACATTTATGTATGGTATAACATTATAAGTGCTTCGATGTCTTAAATTATTTGATTAGTTTGAACACTGATATAACTTATTTAAAGTGTTCATGAATAACTACGGTTACATAATTCATTTTATTATTAACTGCAATCATTTAAAAACAAACTGTATCCATATTCTATGTAGAACTTTGGGAAAACTTCGGTAATATTTCTATAAATAAAAAATAGTTCAGTTGTAAATAAATCACCGTTTTTCATACCTTAAGAGCTGAAAGTTATTTGGTTTGTGTGATATTTTGTACAGAGTAAACCGTACATTTAATGTATACCAAATGTAACAAAAACTGAAGTTTTAAATGTATGTTTTGTAACTTTTATAAAAATTCTCACAGTCTGGTACGTAGAAGAATGGAAAGAAAATTATATGAACTTTGGCAACGTATATCCTAGTTTCTGGCTGACAGATGTTCATGAAATTTGGAATGTAAGGTGAACAAAACTGGGAGGCAATTACGTAAAAGGAGGCATAAGTTATACACTGCTGGTCAAAATTTTAAGGCCAATAAACATAAAGAAAAATTATGCATTTTGCGTGTTAGACACAACCACTTATTTGAGTAGAGCTTCGAAAGATGAAAATAAGAAAAGGAAAAATAAAAATAACCTTTTTTAGCATTTAATAGGGAAAATGTGAACACTATGAAATTAGTCTAAATACTAGCTGGTCAAAAGTTTAAAACCATACTGAAACGAAGTGTAAATCGGTAAACACGTAATTTAATCATTTGTCTTCAAGCTTAAGCGTTGTCAACATCTTCCACTGACATCGCCTGTGTTACATTTGGTAAAAACATGGCAAAGGCTAAAAAGTTGACAGAGCTTTAACTTGGCAGAATTGTCGAGCTGCAAAAGCAAGGTCTGTCTCAACGTACCATCGCTGGTGAGATTGAGCGTGGTAAAATTGCTGTTGCAAACTTTTTAAAAGACCCTGAGGGATACGGAACGAGAATTTCAAGTGGTTGGCCCAAGAAATTTTTGCAGGTGTTGAGCAGGAGGAGGCAAGTCACCAGCCGATCGTCGAACCAGATTAAGGCCCTTACGGACGCAGAATACAGCTCAAGAACAATATGACGACATCTACAAGAGAAAGGCTTTAAAAACCGTAAACGTCTTCAAAGGCTACGCCTCCTTTCACACCCCGAAACTTTGCTGAGAAGCGCCAAACATGGGACGTAGAAAAGGGGACGAAGATTTTGTTCTCTGATGAGAAAAAAATTAACCTGGGTGGTCCTTATGGCTTCCAACGTTACTGGCACGTTAAGGATATCCCACCAGAGACATTTTCTACACGACACAGCGGAGGAGGTTCCATCATGATCTAGGGTGCTTTCTCCTTCCATGGAACAATGGAGCTTCAGGTTATAGAGAGACGTCAAACAGCCGCTGGCTGCATTGGCATGCTGGACAGAGCATCTTTATTGACTGAAGGGCCTCGCTTGTATGGAAATGGCTGAATATTTCAGCAGGACAATGCTGCAATCCACGATGCCTGCATGACGAAAGACTTTTTCATGGCGAATAACGTGATTCTTTTGGACCATCCAGCGTGTTTGCCCGAACTAATCCCCATTGAAAATGTTTGGGGTGGATGACAAAAGAAGTCTATAAAAATGGGCGTCAATTCCAAACAGTGCATAATCTTCGTGAAGCCATTTTCACCATTTGGAATAACATTCCAGTCAGCCTTCTGCAAATGCTTATATCGACCATGCCAAAGCTAATGTTTAAAGTTATTCGCAATGACGGACTCACTACTAAGACTTCTTGTTGGGCATTTTCTACCCTGTTTAGGACGTCTTTTTGGTATGGTCTTAAACTTTTGACCAGCTAGTATTTAGGCTAATTTCATAGTGTTTACATTTTCCCTATTAAATCCAACAATTTTTATTTTCCATTTTCTTATTTTCACCTTTCGAAGCTCTACTCAAATAAGTGGTTGAGTCTAACAACGCAAAATGCATATTTTTTCTTTATGTTCATTGGTTCCTGTAAATAACATACTATGTGTTGCGTGCCCCAAGTGCTTGTTTTACTGGCCGCACGATACGCTACCGTGTGTCTTGTACAAAACTTTGCTTTAAATTATACTTTGGTATATTATCCTAAATTAATCATCGATGATTGTTACAAATTACGAACAGTTACTGGTAAGGCAAGTCTTCTTTCAACGATTATAACTTAAAACATACTTATAAGATCACTTTGATTTTTTTTGCTGAATAATTTATTTGTGCAGAGCAAGTAAACCAGTCAGTTTTTTTACGTACAACATCTACCATATTACATCAAACATTTGTTAACTTCAGAATAACTTTCGGGGGAGGGGATTTTACACTGATATATTAATATTAATCCCTCTTTTAACGTGGATTCTGTCAAAAAATAATAATCATCCAATAAGATTCGTCCTATGTATATATACTGACATTTTACAGTTTCACAGATACCGTTAATAAACAATAAAACTTTTATTAAAATGAATAGAACCATATCATTTTTATCACGTATAATATTCCCTTTACTGTTTGCAGTATCATAATAATTCTGATCTTGATAAAAACAATAATCGTAAATACGTTGACTAGTAAACTGGAACCCCTCTTGGCACAGCGGCATATCTGCAGACTTATAATACTAAAAATCAGGTTTCGATACACGTGGTGAACAAAGTACAGATGGTTCATTGTGTAGTAATGTTGAAGGTAGGTGTGTTATTAGATTAATCAATTTGTTTTTTTAAATTAAGCACGAAGCTATTCAATGAGCTACCACGGGTATCGAAACTCGGTTTTCAGTTTTGTAAGTCCCCAGACATATCATTGAGCCACTGGGGGCTAACCAATAAGATAAGTATTATGGGACTTATCATTTTAATTGCCAATGTACCGTGTTTGTATTTATAAACCGCTGTGTGTTATTTTCCTAACTCAGCAGATGTCTTTCTTACTGGATAGATTTTACTATTCACTCATTTTGATTTGCTTTAAGAGTTTTATCGTTCTCTCTGCCATGTACGACGTTAATTGAAAATAAAAATATATACGTCAATACAAATAGAGACGTATGTTTCAATTAACTAACTTTAAAATTTTTAAGAATCTTTTACAGCGTTACCGTTGTTATGTATTTATAGATTAACAGGTATCGACGTTGATGTGATATTTCTAAACTATTTCAGGCACAGGCGACAGCGTATATTCCGGTGTTAAATATCACCTACGAATATAGCATTAATAATCAGAATGTAACAACAACAAACGAAGAAAATCTCATAAATGATAACACCACTGATAAGCTAAGTAAAACTGTTTCAACTGAAGATGTCCCAACAACTGGAACAACTAACATATCTGTACCCACCAACATCAATAGCATTAGAAGTATCACGCATGCCCGGATAGAGACACTTTTGGTTGGTGCAAAGTCGCAAGTGGGGGATGATTTAATCAAGATAAAAACTGTTGACGAAATTAGCCCCCTTTTGTTCCCATCAAAATGCCGACGAATTGATCTTCAGTCTAATTCTGAGTCTAGAACCTCGTGTGACGATAATCTGTTATTTCAAAAATATGAAGTGAATAAAACTGATGCATTAAAATCCGTTCTTCGAGAAGGTGATCGTGTTACTGACGCTTCAAGCACACTAACAAATGTCGTTGCTTACGAAGAGCTTAATAAAAGCCTGGAAATAAATTTCGTAGAGCCAAATATATATAGCAACACCTCCAAATCTATAATACATCACATTAAACGGAATCCACCTGTCCGGGATCTGTTAGATTTATCATCTTCAGAAACAGATACTGACGATTCAAGAAAAAGGAACGGATTAGAAAACTGTAGCTTCTTAAATTTACCAAGAAGTAGAAAGAAGGATAAACACATTTTTCTTTCAAATGGTTATCAGAATAAAATAAGAAAAGGCTTAGATTGTGATGAGAATAAAATAAGGCATGGAAGAGTGAAGGCGAAAAAGTTGCTGAGATTAAAAACAAAAACTTTAGGTGGGATTCCTTCCAGTAGAATAGTTCCTGAGAACGAGAGTAAACCACAGGGACAGGAGATCAGCACCAAACCGTCTCTTCTTCCTGCATCTCTGCCTGTGCTTATCAGAGAAGAATTTCCTACTGGAGGTACATTTAGTTTTGACGGTCATCGTCACCAGAAAAAAGGTACAGTTCAGTTTCATACGTTTCGAAAATATAATCGGGTACGATTTATTTTATATTTCTATTAGAGATTATTATCAATTAGACTAAAAAAAAAATAAAGACTTGTTCTAATTTTTAATATTACAATCTCGGTCTTTTCTGCAAGTAAACACGATTTCATTTTTTGATTTTTCACTATAACTCAATTTTAATTACTTCAGCTTAAGGTGATTTAAGAATTATTACCTTAAGAATGAGTTCAAAATATCGTACCCGATAGCAGATGTTGTCTCAACGTTTTCAACCTTAACAATTAAAAATCGTTTGGTATTCATAATTTTACGAGATCGCATAGTGACTCAGTGGTATGTCTACGGACTTATAACGCTACAAACTGGATTTTGATACCCGTGATGGGCAGAGCACAGATAACTTATTGTGTAGCTTTGTGCTTAATTCAAAACAATAATTTTATGAAACATACATTGAGTATTAAAATCTCTATTTAATATTATTTTTAATTTAACACCATCTACTTTTATGCTGGTAATTTGGAGACGTGACACTTACAAGGACCATTAGTTATGGTGATTAGTCACGTTCTTCTAATTAATTAGTAGTTTTACGATTGGTTTATGTATATATATAATTGGATTATCAACCTGTGAACGTAATGTTGACAGAAAAACAACGACAAAAACAGTCGAGATATTTAACTGACGAAATAGATAACTGTTTGATTGGCTGCAATCCTAAATGGATTTACATTTGACCAATTGATAATTTTAAGAGGCCTCTTTTAAGTAACAGGTAAAACTAAAAAAAAAAAAAAAACATTTACTGAACGACACTCCTAAAGTTTTACCAAGATTTCCACACAAATACACATTATATTTAAAACTTCTTTTAAGCTAAAACATATTTTTACTTAAGTTTCATTTTCTATTCACCTTGAACTGGACCTAAAAAACAAAATAGTTTTCACGTTGATGAATCATGTAATGAAGAACACTTGCATTTTACAGCCTTTAATACCAATGTTTTTCACGAACAGATCATTTTTAGCTTTTAGCATGATTTTTGTTTTTAACATTTCTCATTATTCGTACAGAATTTAACTTATTCAATTTGTCACGAAAACTTGACTCAAATTAAGAAACTAAATCACAAACTACAGAAATTTTTACCTTTGATTCAGCCAACTCTTACTGTAACATATGATAAATTTATTACCAAACGCAATATTTACGTATTCAATGTATTTTTTTCGTAGGGATTGTTATCTCATCTTCACAAAATGCTAAAAACGTGCCTACTATAAATAAACACATCATTGGGATTGAAAACCAGACTCACGAAGGTCACCATAAAGAACCAGATAGTAATCAACAAAGTAATTATTCTTGGAAAGTGGTTGGAAAAACTCAATGCAGTTCAACCTGTTACAGTGGTACGTTTCAAGGTCTTCATGTGTGTGTTTTTTATTATATGTTAATTCCTTGATGTGTGTGTCTCTCTGACTCTGAATTTATTGTATGACACTTTAAAGTTTGTGTTTAGGATTTTAAATTAGTTAAAGTTCCATTTATAAATAATTAGATCAACATTAAAGCAAGTAATTTTACTGATTCCAAGTTATAGTTTTACCATGAACGTTTTACTGAAATCTAAGCAATGATTGTATGAGTCAATGTATTTTTCAAAGAATCTATTCAGGAATTTGATTGACGAATGATTTAACTTTAGGCAAATCTTTTTCTGTGTAAAAATATGAACACTGTTTTTCCAGATTTGCTACCACATTTACTTCCAATGGTAAGTGACTGCAGTAACCCATGAGATGGCGTATTTCTTTACTAAGACCTAATTCACAAAGCTGTGATCTCCGCAAATGGTTTGAGATATTCATTTATTCAGAATGGTGAAAGTGACCGTGCTCTAAAGGGCGTTAATTTCTAGGTGATTAACTTACGTGTAGTTAAAGAGGACTGGAAGGGAAGAATGCTTGAGATTTTTGTCTGTTTTTAAAAGAATTGTAAAGATTACTTTGGTAACTCTGAGAAACCTTTAAGAATGTTAGTGATTTTATCAACCTGTTTACTTGAATAAAAGTTGTAGTACGTTTAAACGAATTTTTACCCACATCGTCAAAAAGGTATAGTTACTACTTCGGCCAAAGGGAATTATTGAATTTCATAAAATCGTCAGAGAAACTTAATATAAATAACACATGTATACACTTAGTGACCTACACGTGTGTTTATATATTTGTAGTAAATGATTGTGTTTGTTTAAAGTTTTTGCGTCACGTTAATTTTATTGGGTTATTTTGTCAAGAGCTTGTTAAAATTTTAGGGTACTTAGCATGCATTTAGTAATTGCCCACATGTAAAAGTCTGGTTATTCAAATCTTTTACTGTTCGTCATCCTAACATTAATACATTTAACAAGTGTTATGGCTTAGATGGAAATGAAACGGTGCTGCCCACATTGACGTATTGATTACATCAACTCATTTATTGTGTCCACTGCAGGGAAATGAGCCTCTAATTTTAGGAAGTTAAGTTCATAAACTTGCGAATGACCCACCAACGGACCGAAAGCTAGTGTGAAGTTTTCCAATACCTAATCTTAAAAAAAGACACAGTCAAAATACATGGGGAAACAGAGGCTGAGCATGCCCTCCGTACAGTCTCAAGCAAACTAAATCATATGGGAAAATTAAGGGCACCAATGGTATTAAATTCGCGCTGAATTCAAAGCACTATTTAAAGACAATAGATTTGCTGGAGTTCTGTTTATTATGAAAAATAATATGAATTATTTTTTCTAGTTTCTTAATAATAATTGATATAAAGTTATATTTTGCAATAAGTAACGTTAAAACTTTTTTTTTCTTCTTCCTTGACAAATGAATTTTATGTTTGTCTGTTTTTTGATTTTCGCGGAGAGCTACTCGAGGGATATCTACGCCAGCCGTCCATAATTTAGCCAACTCTTAGGCTATTCTATTAATTTTATAACTGCACTTTAAAATAAACTATGGTTAATAAACTCAATCTACTGTGATTTAGGCTATGAAGAGTTGAATTATCCGATGAAAACTTAAGAGAAAAACAACAACCTCTTCACGCGTGATGAAAAACAACGTGGCCCGGCATAGCCAGGTGGTTAAAGCGTTCGACTAATTATCCGAGGGTTGCGGGTTCGAATCCCCGTCACACCAAACATGTTGCCCTTTCAGCCGTGGGGGCGTTATAATGTGACGGTTAATCCCATTATTCGTTGGTAAAAGAGTAACCCAAAAGTTGGCAGTGGGTGGTGATGACTAGCTGCCTTCACTCTAGTCTTACACTGTTAAATTAGGGACGGCTAGCGCAGATAGCCTTCATGTAGCTTTGCGAATTATGTTAGAGTGTGTCAGGTAAACAGAATATCTTAGATTATAAAAATGTTGCTTAGATTAAGTTCTTACTCTTCAATTTAAAATACATGAACTTTCATGGAGAAAAACGTTGAAAAGTCAGTATTCCATTATTATACTTTGCTACTCAGAGTTTGAGTAATTATGTTCACAAAGAGTATATTTTTATAGAAGTGACTGCGGGAATTTAAATCTGTTTGTAAAGAAGACATGAAGGTAAGACATTAAAGATAAATATTTTTACTTCTACAAATAATTCTAGAGAATGAAACTTACCAAACTTTTCTATTAGAGGTAATAATGCTCATGTATTTTTAAGGATTACAAGAAAACTACGCCCAGTGTTTTGAGGACGAAGAGTTACTTGTAGCAGATTATTTCTGTGACTACAGAATTCGACCTAAACCAGAGGTGAACTCTTGCCCCAGAAAGGAGTGCAAAGCTAGGTGAGTATACTACAGAAAGAAGTGTAAAGGTAAGTGAGATATATACACTACAGAAAGAAATAAGGTGAGCTACAATTAATCTACAGAAAGGAATGTAAAGTAAGGTGAACTATCGTACATTAAGAAGGGAATGTAAAACTAGCAAGTTACAAATACTACAAAAAGAAGTACAAATTGAGATGGCCTCCAGATGTACTACAGCAAATAGTGTAAAGTTAGGAAAGTCAGAGATACATACAAAAAATGTGTAAAGAAAGACGAATTACAAATAAACTACAGAAAAAAATGTAAAAAAGTGAGCTAAAAATACGCTCCAAAAAAAAAGAGTATAGTCAAATACAAATCCATTGCAGAAAGAAATCTAAGATAAGGTGAGCTATAAGTGTCCAAAAATTATGTTAAAAATTATTTGCTTCTCCAACTGTGTAACTCCAGGTCACTCTCTATACACAATCACGAGTAAGACCATTGTTTTTGCTATGTTTATGCTGCATGTTGTTAGCAAGTAAGAAACCTGGGACACAATTAGATATTTAGGTACAATGTTCCAGCAGATACGTCACATAAAATGAAACGAATGTATTTATATTCATTCATTTATAACCTTTATCAAATGCTACCTAAACTTTCTACTCTTAATTTTCAGCTCATGAGTCTGGTAATGAATAGTGGTCATTAAATCTCTCAAGGTAGAGTTATGACCATTGTATTCCACAATTACGCTAAAAGCCAGGTAAGATTCTCATGCATAATTAGTGAGATTATCAAAAGAGTGTATAGAAGCTATCTATACCGACACATAATGTACTAAGTTTGCTTATGTATTTATTGTTTCTATCTAAAGATGGGATACAAGTGCTTGGAGTGAGTGTTCAGCGTCTTGTGGAAAGGGGTATAAAACCCGATCTGTCCGATGTTGGCGGATGTTGGGGCCAGGGTTTGACAGTACAGTTCACGAGCGACTATGTGCAGAGTTAATTAAACCTCCGTCTATTCAACCATGTGACCTGGATCCTTGTAGCCCACAGTGGAGAGTTTCTGAATGGTCAGAGGTAAGTTTTAACGAACACACAGCAAACAACCAGTTATAAGGCTAAACTACTGATCACACAAAAAACAACAAGCTTCAAAGCTCTTCTACTGGTCACAATTAACATAACACAATAACATAAGGTTTAGGGACAACAAGAGATCTATTGCTCTGTCTTGACTGTCCCATTCTTTAAGCCAAACTAAAAGCCATTAAGTAAAAAGAATTAAAGCCAGCCTTTATCATTCATATATCTCAAGCTTTCATTTAAACTCACTCAACTTTACTGTCTTTGCAACATCCGAAGGCAATACATTCCATAGGCCAACCAACCTATTTGAAAAATGAAATTGTCTTAGCTGAAGACAGCTTCTATCTTGCCTAGATCTATATTTGTGTCTTCTAGTTTTATAATTCTAGCTGCTTAGTATGGAATATGTTGATGTATCAACATATCAATTTCGTTTAAAATCTTAAACATCTTAATTATGTTTCCTCTAACTCTTCTTCTCAGAAAAAACAATCTGAGATATTTCAAACTCTACTTGTATGACAACCTCTTTATTCCAAGAACCATTCTATTTACCTTTTTCTGAACCATTTCCAACAATTTGGTGTTTTTTTCTAATCTAAGGAACCTAAGATTTTACAGAATATTCCAAATGTGGCCTAAGCAGTGACATGCACAATAAAATTATAACCATTTTAGACTCGTATTCAGTATTACTGTAGATATAACCTAAAATCCTGTTTGCCATACCACCAGTAACAGTATCCTGCTTGGATGGCTTTAGCAATTGATGAAAGCCCGGCAGGGCCAGGTGGTTTAGAAGGCTTGACTTGTAATATGACGGGCCCGAGTTCAAATCGCTCTCTCATCAAACATGCCCGCCGTTTCAGCCGTGGGGGCGTTATAATGTGACGGTCAATCTACTATTCATTGGTAAAAGAGTAGCTCAAGAGTTGACGGTGGGAGGTGATGACTACCTGCCTTCCCTCTAGTCTCACATTGCTAACTTAGGGACCGTTAGCGCAGATAGCCTTCGTATAGCTTTGCACGAAATTAAAAAAGAAACAAATAAAACAAGCAATTAATGAACTATTTACCAAGAACCCTTTCTTAGATGACACTGTTAAGGTTATTCACATCCGAATTATTATAAACCACATGCATTACCTTGCATTTATTATAATTAAAACCTATCTGCCATTTTTGTGGCCCAACTCACTAAATGGTCTAAATCCTTTTGTAAATGAGCAGCATCCTCTTCACAACTAGCAACACCCAAGACTTTTATAATATCAGCAAATTTAAGTAACATATTAACTATTTTTCATCTATGTCATTGATGCAAATGAAAAACAATAAAGGTTCTAACACTGAGCCCTGAGGTACCCCATTCGTGACATTAATCCAGTTTGACCGAATTTCATTTCTAATAGTCCTCTGCTTTCTTCCATCCAGCCACTTTGGACTTAATATTGATGAACCTACAGAAAGAACATATGAAAAATGCATAGCTGTATCATCCCTCTATTAAAGTTTTTATTCTTTCTTTTACTATACCATCGCTACATCATTTTACAAAATGTTTTTATTAATTATTTTGTGACTTTTTACATTGTTAGTATATTCTATAAATGCTGTAATAAAATTTAGTGTTAACTCTTTTTTTACTTTTTCACTTCATACGTGATATCAGAAATGATTCTCTAAAGACAACGATGTATAGTGTACAAAGCATTGAGAATTTTACATACTACACACATTTAATGGTCATCTATTGTTGACTGGTAATTTTATTTTACGCAGTTCTTAAGTTTGTAAAGGAACACCAAATATTTATAAGAAAGTTTAGGGGTATTTTACATAACCAAGAGTGTAACAAAAATATGTATACACGTTTGATTTGTTATAATATATATTATTTTAAAATAAGTGAACTGTGTTTTTATCATTGAAATTCATCACCAACAAGTCTCTTGACACAACATATCACTGAAATTTGTTATAGAGGGCTTTACTATAAGATAAATCAAAAACTGGAAATCTAAGTTCTGCAAATGTGGATCTAAGAAAGTCAGGAAACAATGGTGAAGATGTTATAGACATTATTTACTCAAATTACAAATACCCCTATCTTGGCTTCATACTGTTACCCAAAATTACATTTGGTGGGTCAAAATAGAGGTTTGTAATTTGAGTAAATAATGTCTACAGCGTCTACAGCCTTATTTCCCTTTTTTTTTTATCTTGCATGGCTTAGTGGTTTGGGAGTTCGATTATCCAGTCCCACCAAACATGCTCACCCTTTCAGCTGTTGGGGTGTTATGATGTTCCGGTCAGTTCCAGTAATTGTTGATGATGACTAGCTGTTCTCTCTCTAGTGATTTCCTGCTTAATAAGGGAGGACTATCTGCGCTAAATCTCGTATAATTTTGGTTTTGTGCAAGATTCAAACAAACCAATCCTTACTTTTTTACCATTCCTATTTACAAATTTTTAAATTCCTAATTTTTTATTTATGTTTCTTTTATGAGCA
This sequence comes from Carcinoscorpius rotundicauda, assembly GCA_011833715.1. Taxonomy (NCBI): domain Eukaryota; kingdom Metazoa; phylum Arthropoda; class Merostomata; order Xiphosura; family Limulidae; genus Carcinoscorpius; species Carcinoscorpius rotundicauda. The sequence continues at coordinate 63,007,819 of CM022398.1, forward strand.
ATGAATTACTTTGTAAGATAAATAATTTTATACATTATAATGGTAATAAACACAGCCGGTAGTTACCTATACACAGTCTTTCCTTCATACATAATATAGGGATTGACTCCGTATAAACATCAGTTGTGTAGTGTACAAAACATTAAGTATCTATATGTTGCAGTCATCTAATGTTCATTTGTTAGGCCTAGTAATTTCTATTTCATTTTGTACTTAATGTTTTTAAAGAAACACTAAATATTTACACTAGAATTACGATATTTGTAGTTTATGTAAAATATAGAAGAAACAAATCGATGTGTCGATACCTCTCCAATCTTCGAAATGAATTAGATACATGTAACTGTTTCAGTTAAAGTTCAGTGCGAATGTTAAATTGAATTATTTTTCAGAAGAGATAACATTCTAAAGTAACTAAACCAGCCTTTGTGAGCTGTAACAAAAAAAGACAATTGCTTAAAGCTCTGGATACAACTGTGATAACCAACAGTGAAAACATTTGTATATACGTTTGACTTGTTTTATATCTTATTTTGAAACAGGTGAGTTGTTTTAAAATAACTGTTTGATTGTTATTGAAATGTATCAACCACGAGTCACAGACACCTACTGTAAACAATGCAGCCCATTCATACATAAAAACCTGGCATCGACGAGCCGACCAGGACTCTACTATGTTAAATAGCAGTAGAAGAAGACGTGGATAATAGCGGAAATAAGTTATTTAAGTACAGTTGTAGTGGTGGCGAAAACACCGTAGAGGTTACAACCATATCCACTGATTTTGATAAACAGACAGAAAGGGGCGACCACTTGTACTCACAGACGATGATCTGGGAGAATTTGTTAAACAGGAACTAGAGAGATAAGAACGTTAACAGAGAAAAGTGAAAGAAAGTTAAAGACAGAAAGATGAAAATAAGAAATAAGAAAATGAAAGAATGGAAAGACTAAAAATAGACTGAATAAGAGGACAAATTGATACTGTCTAGTACACCCATCAGAAAGACAAAAGACCCAGAAATGATAATATGGTCAGGTCTAGCAGATCCAATTTACCAAATTTCTGAAAAAACCTAACTTCAAGGGGCAATGATAATAGCGATCAGGTGTGGCTTAATAGCTAGCGTACCTAATTGTGGGCTCGAGAGTTCATGGTTCTCATGCTGTTAGCCCAGAAATATGCTTTGCACTTTGTGGCCAGGGTTGAACTATGAAAGTTGAAGATCAAAGGTTACTAATTAGTCAAACAAACGAAACTCAGGATTTGGGAGAAGCTGTTGTTAGCTAGCTGAATTCCCTTCGGGTTATTAATTAACTGTTAGGGACGGCTAAGCGCAGATAAGCCTTGTATATTTGTGCGCGAAAATTTTCTAAACAAACGAAAAAAATACGTTGTGTAATGATACAAATATTTCTTTATAATTAAACCCAAAGCTACACAATGGCTTGCCTCTGCTCTGTCTCGCGGATATTAAAATCCAATTTTTAACGTTATAAGCCCACAGACTTACCGCTGAGTAACTGGGGTACTGATATAAATATATTTGGCTGGTGAGATACAAATGATCGTGTTAATTTTATAAACCTTGTTCCATATTTTTATTCACGTTATATCAATATTTAAACTGGTTATATACTGGTTTACCCAATGGCGCGCACACACACACATTTGAAGTAAGTTAGTGAAAGAGAAATATATATATATATATGCCATATCATCGTAAGAAAATGTATTTTTATCGAAACTGTCATTTAAAGCTTCAATTCTTCTGTGTTTTTAATCAAACACGTACCTTCTTTTTTATCTTCTTATTTTCTTAGTGCTCAGTGAAGTGTGGTTATGGCGTTCAGGTTCGCGAAGTGCACTGTTCTTCTATTATAAAGTCATGTTCTGAAAACACTAAGCCAAACAACCAACAAGAATGCTTTGTCCAGTCGTGTCAGAATCGCTGGACGTTATCTTTATGGAGCAAGGTATTTAAGTTGTTGTTAATAGGTACATATTAACTAACTAATGTGCAATAATTTTATCCGAAAAAATGTAATTATATTTACATTAACCGGATGATCTCGTTAACAAAAGAAAGGCCTTGTTCAATAAAATGATATAGATGGTTAATCCATAGGACTCACTAAAATAATGTAAGTGATTAACCTACAGGATCTAAATATTTTAATGTAAGAATGAGCAGTTTAAAACAGGTACAGATATATGTTTAATAACTTAAAGCAGGTACAGATATATGTTTAATGACTTAAAGCAGGTACAGATATATGTTTAATGACTTAAAGCAGGTACAGATATATGTTTAATAACTTAAAGCAGGTACAGATATATGTTTAATAACTTAAAGCAGGTACAGATTATGTTTAATAACTTAAAGCAGGTACAGATATATGTTTAATAACTTAAAACAGGTAGAGATATATGTTTAATGACTTAAAGCAGGTACAGATATATGTTTAATGACTTAAAGCAGGTACAGATATATGTTTAATGACGTAAAGCAGGTACAGATGTATGTTTAATAACTTAAAGCAGGTACAGATATATGTTTAATGACTTAAAGCAGGTACAGATATATGTTTAATAACTTAAAGCAGGTACAGATATATGTTTAATGACGTAAAGCAGGTACAGATGTATGTTTAATGACTTAAAGCAGGTACAGATATATGTTTAATAACTTAAAGCAGGTACAGATTATGTTTAATAACTTAAAGCAGGTACAGATATATGTTTAATAACTTAAAGCAGGTACAGATATATGTTTAATAACTTAAAGCAGGTACAGATTATGTTTAATAACTTAAAGCAGATACAGATATATGTTTAATAACTTAAAACAGTTACAGATATATGTTTAATGACTTAAAGCAGGTACAGATATATGTTTAATGACTTAAAGCAGGTACAGATATATGTTTAATTACTTAAAGCAGGTACAGATGTATGTTCAATAACTTAAAGCAGGTACAGATATATGTTTAATGACTTAAAGCAGGTGCAGATATATGTTTAATAACTTAAAACAGGTAGAGATATATGTTTAATGACTTAAAGCAGGTACAGATATATGTTTAATGACTTAAAGCAGGTACAGATATATGTTTAATTACTTAAAGCAGGTACAGATGTATGTTCAATAACTTAAAGCAGGTACAGATATATGTTTAATGACTTAAAGCAGGTACAGATATATGTTTAATAACTTAAAGCAGGTACAGATATATGTTTAATGACGTAAAGCAGGTACAGATGTATGTTTAATGACTTAAAGCAGGTACAGATATATGTTTAATAACTTAAAGCAGGTACAGATATATGTTTAATAACTTAAAACAGGTACAGATATATGTTTAATAACTTAAAGCAGGTACAGATTATGTTTAATAACTTAAAACAGGTACAGATATATGTTTAATGACTTAAAGCAGGTACAGATATATGTTTAATGACTTAAAGCAGGTACAGATTATGTTTAATGACGTAAAGCAGGTACAGATTATGTTTAATGACGTAAAGCAGGTACAGATGTATGTTTAATAACTTAAAACAGGTACAGATATATGTTTAATGACTTAAAGCAGGTACAGATATATGTTTAATAACTTAAAGCAGGTACAGATATATGTTTAATGACGTAAAGCAGGTACAGATGTATGTTTAATGACTTAAAGCAGGTACAGATATATGTTTAATAACTTAAAGCAGGTACAGATTATGTTTAATAACTTAAAGCAGGTACAGATATATGTTTAATAACTTAAAGAAGGTACATTAAAATGTTCACTGTAAAGTAGTTGAGAAACGTAAGGTGTAAGGTTTATTTTTTAAAGTTTGCTTTCTGTTGTTGTTTCATGGTCCCAGACAGAGTTGTCAAGTCTGCGTATTTCTAGTGGATTTAGAATGTTGTTTTTTTAACTATGGTTTTTGATATTTTTTGCCTTCTTTGCGGTACTGTAGATTTTTAATAGAACTGCGCTGCTTAATATTGGTGGTTTTGGGCTTGATTTTAGAACCTATCGGGCGTTTTTAGTCATGAGGTATGGCAAACTTGGTCTCAGTACTGTCAAAGCTATCGCCTTAATAATAATTCAAGCATGATGTAAGTTATACGACCTTCTTAGTTCATGTAATAAACATGCATAGATCACTTTGTCGTTACTGTTATATTTTAACATTCAGTGTTCAGGGCCTTGTGGTGTTGGAATAGAATGGAGAAACGTCACCTGCAGAGATCCACGTGGAATTATTGTAGATGATTTGATGTGCAATGAAGGAGATCATCCCTCAACCGTGAGGGCGTGCGGGGACAGGCCAAACTGTCCTCCGGTTTGGGTTCCTCAGGAATGGAGCAAAGTAAGTTAATCTCTACAGGGAACATAAAACCGAAATAGCTAATACAATGCTATAAAAGCCCTGACTATGTAAAAGCTTATAATAAAAACACAAACTACATTGTAGGGTCGCCAAAACTTGGTCACTGACCAAGATAAAGTAATCTTCACCTAAATTTCCTTTTACGTACTTCGTGAAAAGTTTATCTTATGATAATAAAATCTATTATGATAATTGTGGAAAACTAACAACGCTTAAACCACTTCAGAAACCCTAACTATTCATTGTTGTGTTATTGTTTATTAATGAAAGATTTAACACATTTCAGGTATTAGAATTACAATGAAATACGGTGTTTAAAGCCATTCGCTGTCATTTAAAATAAAAGTTTTATGAAGTTCAACCACATAATGTGTAAGTTCCACTTTTTTTTTCTGTCACTTGAAGGAAACAATGTATTTCGATTTTGGACGAAACTGTTGTTTTTAATGCAAAAGTGAACTCAACCATAAGATGTAGTCTTGGTTCGAGTATTTATTTACTTGGTTTAATCTTTCTAAAAGTTATCTGTAGAATATTTAAGCATTATGTGAAAATAAGTTTTCCTATTATAATTTGGAAAACTTTAGTAAGAATTATATGGAATGTTAAACGTATACTTTTTACAAGTAACTCTTGTAGTAAATGATGAGGTACAAATATTGATAGTGCGTTGTTCTTCATTTGGTTTCTTAAAAAGTGGGGATATTTATCAAGAAATGTATTTAAATATTAATTTTAATCATAATCAACAAAATATGTTGTTGTTTTTTTTCGAATTTCGCGCAAAGCTACACGAGGGCTATCTGCGCTAGCTTTCCCTAATTTAGAAGTGTCAGACTAGAGGAAAAGCAGCTAGTTATCGTCACTCACTGCCAGCTCTTGGACTACTCTTTTACCTACGAATAGAGGGATTGACCGTGACATTATAACGCCCCTACGGCTGAACGCCTTAACCCACCTGACCATGCGGACCTAAAAATATGAACCAACAAACTGCCTTATTTATCACAAACATTCGAACTTTCGTGTTTACTTGCTCTAAGAAATATCGTGGAAAGTACGTAAATCTACAAATCAAATCACTGATACAAAACCACTCACCGTGCACTTCAAATGTAGTATTAAAAAGTAACAATGCTACAAAACAAGGAATATTAGGCTGAACAACTAATGATTTGTTATCATTAAACTCCTTGTTTTGTATTCTGTTTATGTATTTTACGTTTATAAAATATTCGATGGTGATTGAAAAAGTTCAAAATAAATATACAGAAATTATTATACGTTCAGTTCAATCAGGCTTCTGATATGAAATTGTGCAAATACTATTTCAAAATCATGTAAATGACAAAAAATAATTTTCTTGTTTTTTATTAGTGCTCGGTCAACTGCGGTTTTGGCGTACAACGCCGCCTGGTGATTTGTGGGGCAGTAAGAAATAGGGAATTCAGAAAACTTGGTGACACGTCTTGTCGACATTTAAATAAACCGGCTTCTCTAAGAAGATGTCGACAAGAGCTGTGTAAACCGGAGTGGTTTACCACACCCTGGTCAAAGGTATAAGCTTGTATTTAATAACCCTAAAGCCATGTTAATTTTACTCTTATCAGTTTTCAAAATATATTCCTACTATTAGCAATTTTGATAAGGTCATCTTTTGGTTGTTCAGCCAATAAAAATTACCATAACACCTACGAATAGGAACTTCTATTTTGTTATTAAAAATTAAAATTAAACATGTCATCAATAAATGTAGTTAAAATTAAACTGAAACAGTTTTTTATCATTAGTTAACTTGTTATGGCAACCAAAATCATTGTTTACAGTTTCAACTATGTTTCTCAACAATATAATGTCTTACACTTTGTTAGCGTATCTTAGTTTTATGTTATGGCATTTCCAAATATATATTATATATATATTTCTTTCGTAAAGTGTTCTTCAACCTGTGGAAGAGGTGTTCGAGCACGAGAAGTCCGTTGTTTCCACAATGGTCATTCAGCTAAAGGCTGTAATCCCAAAGAACGACCACCACCAGCTGAAGTTTGTATCTTGCCCTCCTGTCCGGAACCGGAAGTTGGTAAGGACAGGAAGTCTCAACATTAATGTTGTGTTAAGATTTATACAAACAACGAAACGTTTTATAGAAAAATAACATAATATATTTAATATATATCTAACATAATGTTGTCATGGAAAGCCTAAGTATAATAGAGAATTATAATCAGAACGAACCTGTCTAATTTAAATAAGCACATGAATTCGAATGTAAATCAAGCCAACAGTTTTATTATTATATAATCTGAGTATATTCGTCTGTTGAGACTAGAAAGAAGACAGCTTTTCAGCGACACCAACCAACTGTTCTTTGGACATTCTTGCCTGAATGAATAGTGGAATTTGACAGTCTCTCCTATAGGGGATCCACAGCCCCATAAGATGACTCATGTTTTTACAAAAACAGAGTACGAACTTAAACCATCGGATTCATAATATTGTTCTATCAAAATTTATAGTTGTATCCTCTAGTCTTACCACTTTCACCACTAAATGTGAAAAAAATGATACTTCAACATTATCCAATTCCTTTAACAATCTTAAACACCTCAACCACATCCACTCTTACCAGAGAAAATTTCAAAGATCTTAACCTGTCCTCATGTAACAACTTTTTCTTCTTAGGTATCATTTTAAATAGCTTTTCTTTCGACTCATTTCTTTTTCAACAATTCAATGCCCCTTGTAGGAAAGTGAGTCCTAAAATTAATACAATACTCCAAATGTGACCCAATAAATAATATATACAATAAAATTTTAACATCTTTAGGCATTTATTCAATATTTCTGAAGATACAATCTAAAATTTTATTTGCTTCTGCTACAAGCAACAGCACGTTGCTTGGGTGGCTTAGAAGACTGGCGAACATGAAGACACTAAGATCTTTTTCTTTCAGGTTCTTTCCATCACAATTTCACTCATGATTCAGATGTTGATATCCCATATATATTAATTTGCGTTTATTGTAATTAAAAGCCACCTTTCATTTATGCAGCCGACTCATAAAATACTGCAAGTCCTTCTGTAAAGCAGTAGCAACCTTATCATAGCCAGCGGCACCCAAATCTTTCATGTCATCTTGTCTCTGATGTCAATCAGAAAGAGTAAATTAGCATTGAGCTCTGGTTAACCCCACTTGTGATATTAATCTAGTTTGATTAAACTCCATTTATAACAACCCTTTACATTCTTCCATCTAGCCAGTTTTCTTTCTCTTACATCTACAGAGAAAACTTTGACAAACCTATTATGTGGAAATTTATTAAATTATTTCTGGAAATTCAGGTTTACCAAAATCCACACCAATATCCTAATCTTCAAGGAGTGTTAAAAGATTAGTAAGGCCAGATTTTACGTTAGTGAAATCGTGCTGATTATTCAAAAAAATTTAAACTTTCTTAAACTAGTAATAATTGATATGTTAACAAATATCTCACAGTAGGAACATGTAATAAACTGTATACATTTTAATTTTTCATATTTATATTATATTCTCTTTTTCATAATAATATTCTATATTGAAATAATTGATCTTAACGTTGTTGGATAAATCATACATACAAGTCCAAACTTTCATGCTGATTAACAAACTGTATCCATGCAAATAAAGGATTACCAGCACATGAACATTCAACGACTTTTTCAACGATAAACTTTAATCAGTATAAAACTTAATTTGTCATCCAAGCTCTTTACACGTTGTTTAAATATTTATCAGTGTGTAAAAATATTTATTTTATAACATCTAAGATTTCAACTTGCGAATAGTTACAGTTAACATCTTTTATATACCAATTACTATGAATATCCAATTGGATAAACAGTTTTATTTATATTAGTGGTTCCCAACCAGGGGTGCTCGCACCACTTGGGGAGAGAGAGGGGGCGATAGCGCTTCAGGAGGTACGAGATAACATTTCAGTTAATGCAACTTTTAGTTTGTTGTAATATTATTTCTTTTCCAAATGTTTCTTTTTTGTTTACATATCATTAAAAACTAATTATAAAAATAAATAATTACCGTGAGGGGTACGAGAACATATTAAATTTTTTAGGGATGTGGGACATAAAAAAGGTTGGGAACCACTAATTTATATGCATTTATTTTTTACCTTAAAGAATATAAACTTTGTTTTCATAATACTAATCAATAATTTGTTTTAAAAAGTCCTATCTTTTGTAAAGTTCTCGGTGGGACAGCAGTATGTTTACAAATTTACAACGCTAAAATCCCATGTTCGATTTAACGCGATGGACACAGCAAATAGCTCAATGTGGCTTTGCTATAAAACAAACCTTTTGTAAATTAGAATTAACTGGAAGTTGTTTTCCTTCCTCATGAATAGAAAAAAGAAGTTAACACTGCACCATCAGTAGCTACAATAATTTTACAATTTAAATGTGTATTGTAGAAAACATTTATTTGTATTATAAGCAATATTGGAACACCATTCTTTATTAATATGTTTTTTTTTTACTAAGTAGATTTTTGTCCCTAAAATTTCCATTCTGTGCAAGTAACATTTGATGTATCAAATACTTTCTCGAAACTCAAAAAACACTCAGTGCTTTATTATCATTATCTAAGTTTTAAGTATTATGTATGAAATTTAAAAGAACATTTTCAGTGTTAGCTCTTTTCCAAAACCCGTATTTCATTTTATATAAAACACTGGGTTTAATTAAATATTCAATCAACCTAGTTTTCACTATTTTTTCTTTGTCTAAGGAAACAACAATAACAATGAAATTTTATATAGTCATATCTATTTAGAGTGGCCCGGTATGGCTAGACTCATAATCTGAGAGTCGCGGGTTTGAATCTCCCGTCTCACCAAATATGCTTGCTCTTTCAGTCGTGAGGGCGTTATAATGTTAAGGTCAATCCCACTATTCGTTGGTAAAAGGTAGCCTAAGAATTAGCGGTGGGTGGTGATGACTAGCTGCTTTCCCTCTAGCCTTACATTGCTAAATTAGGGACAGCTAGTGGCGATAGCTCTCGTATAGCTTTGCGCGAAATTCAAACAAACAAACAAACCTATTTAAAGTTGTATATCATAATTACTATAGCTTTCTTAGCTTTTCTGGGAAAGTACTCGTGAAAAGTAAGTAACAAATACGTATCAATAATTCTATGATATCATTTACAAATTTATTAACAGCACTCAATGACATCTATTGCGTTCTGGAGTTTTCCAATTCTCAAGACTCGTCATTATGGTCGATCCACACTTATAGAATGAAGGATAGAAACAGAAATATACAATATTGCTAATGTAAGTTATATTAAATATCTCACAAGGTTAACTCTAAGTTATTTTTACAAAATTTTCTGCCATATTTACAAAATTGTTATTAAATTTATTTGTTAACTATCTACCTCCTGGTGGGACAGCAGAAAGTTGTTTTTGTTATTAACTACAAAGCTAAACAAAGGTCTATTTGTACTCTGCCCACATATATCGAAATCCGGTTTCTAGCAGTATATATCACTGTGCTACAGCAGATTTGTTTGCTTTTGAATTTTGCGCAAAACTGCACGAGGGCTATCTGCGCTAGCGGTCCTTAATTTGGCAGTGTAAGACTAAAGGGAAGGCAGGTAGTCATCACCTCCCACCGCCAACACTTGGGATACTCCTTTACCAACGAATAATAGGATTGATCGTCACATTATAACGCCCCTATGGCTGAAATGGCGAGCATGTTTTGTTTGACGGGGATTAGAACCCGCGACCCTCAGATTACGAGTCGAATGCTTTAACCATCTGTCCATGCCAGGCTGCTATTGCAGGACAGCGATAACTCTATAAACTTACAACGCTAAGATTATGGATTCAATTCACCGCTTTGGGCACAGTAAATAGCCCAATGTGGCTTTGCTCTAAAATAAACTAAGGCCAAATATTTAAAAGCTTCCCTCTTATTTCACTTGACATTATCTACGTAATCGGGTCGTACTGCCTTATCACTTGTTTATAAATAAGTTTATTAACAAAATGTAATTGTTTTATGATATCACTTTAGATTTAAAAATCACTTTAATAGAGTTCGTTCTTTCGTTCCGTACTTTTGATAAATTTGTTCCTGTAAATTATAGAACTGTTTTCGCAATATTAAATCAAGGGATATTTGTTCTACTTTTTATGTGTTATATCTCTACCATTTATCACAGTTTCTTAAAATATTTTTCTGGTTTTATATATATATATATATATACTAGTTGTTTTTTTGTTACCTGTAGAAGGAAACATTTCAAATACTTCTCGAATTCTCGAACAGGCATTATGGTATCGATAACATTAATTGAAGGTACTAATGTTCCATTTCAGATCCTCCTTGCGTGGACAATAAGCTAGCCAACTGTGGTCTCGTTGTAAGGGCACGTCTCTGCAATCACCGATACTACAAACAAGCTTGCTGTTTGTCTTGCAGAAAATTCAAGGAATGAGCTCCCAAGAGAAGTTCGGAAAACTGAGAGAAAAACTGGTTCCTTTACACCACATTAAAATTTTTAATCACTAAAATATTCCATTAACAACACTACAATTATTCTTTGACGTTTGTTGCTAAATAATAGAGGATATCTTAATTACAAAACCGACATTTCAATAAAAGCGTATGTGGTTTCTAATATCAAATGGTGTTTCCAGCAATTCATGGAACATTGGGAGAAAAAGTTGACTTAAAGTAACTCATTCTTCTTGTAGAATAAAACATACAACATTTGCTCTATACATCACCACCAGATGTAAATACAAATGTGATCACTCTTACAAATGTACCCCTGCATAAAGTATTGCTTCAAACGCAACAATTAATCTACTATAAACAGTAAAACTGAGAACCTGTTATATTACAGAGTAATCCGGCATAGTAAACAAAGGTAATTTAGAGGGTGTTTGTCTTCTTCAAGTTTAGGGGTATATACCACTTCTTGGTATGGGGTATACTTTAGCTAATACACGGGTGGTTATCACTTACGACGTGTACTGCACCCACTTCATAATTCGAGTTTGGTTTAAGACAAGAAAAATAACTCTCTATTAAACCATCGTCTCCCTCGGTGGGACAGCAGTTAGTTTACGGACTTGCAACACTTTGATCCAGGGCTCGATCCCTAATGTGGCTTAGCTCTCAAAGAAATAAAAAAACAATTAGAAAAATCGACAAAAGCAAATATATTTGTTTGTGTATCGACATCAAACTACACATATATGCATATAATATTTTAGAACTCTCTTTTGATCATTGAAATTGCTTGTCCAATATCAGTTAAGTGAACACAAAAATCATTCGATGCGAACTTTTTAACTTACAAACCTAAACAGGTGATAGAATAACACACAGCACTTTCTGGGTCAGTAACATTTAAATATAATATGGCAATGCCTATTACTACCAGTCAAATGACAAAGAAAAGTAAAAATATCCAACAACTTAGATTTGCATAAGATAAATAGCATTTTTTCTGTATTTGTGACAAAGTTATTTGGGCGATCTGACGTCGTCCCTAACTTCGAACTTCTGACTAAATAGTTGTTTACAATTAAGCACAAAGCTGCAATCCTCGTCGCAGCAAATATGCTTGTTCTTTCAGCCGTGTAGACGTTATAATGTAACGGTCAATCCTACTCTTCGTTGGTAAAAGAATAGCCCAAGAGTTGGCAGTGGGTGAAAATTACTATCTGCCTTCCCTTTAGTCTTACACTGCTAAATTAGGGACAACAAGCGCAGATTGCCCTTGTGAAACTTTGTGCGAAATTCAAAACAAACAAACAAACAAACAAAGCTGCACAATGGACTTTCTCTGCTCTGCCCACCACGGGTATCGAAACCTGGTTTCTAGCGGGATGACCCCCCAGAAATACCTCTGTGCTGCTGGGGACAACTAAAAAATAAGGAAACCAGTTAGAAGAACCCACTGATAATGTTAAGATATTCATTGCTATTATAAAACGTGTTCAGAAAACTAAACTGTGGGACATTTAGTGGCGGCGCATGGGTTTAAACAAAACTCGCTAGCTACTAAATCCAGAGTTCTAACAAAGGGTCAACCGGTGTTCCAGAAGAAATAGATGGTTGCCCTAAAAGGTCTTTTTATAAATAGACTGTTAACAAATCTGACACTGTTCACAATGTATTTCTTTGATTTGGTTTGAATTTCGCGCAAAGCTATTCGAAGGCTATCTGTGCTAGCCGTATCTACTTTAGCAGTGTAAGACTAAAGGGAAGGCAGCTAGTCATCACATCCCACCGCCAACTCTTGGGCTACTCTTTTACCAACGAATCGTGGGATTGACTGTAACTTTATAACGCCTCCATGGTTGAGAGGGCGAGCATATTGGGTGTAACGGGGATTCGAACCTGCGACTTTCGGATTACGAGTCGAGCGCCTTAACCACCTGGCCATTCCGGGCCGTACTTCTTTGGAAGCTGGCCTGAAATATGAAGTATTACTTTTGGGGCTGTTGTTATTTCTTCAAGCTGGTAACGTTCAGATGGAGAAAGCATAATCAACGTTCACAAAATAATTCCATTATTCCAAGTGCTGCGGATAATGTGGCGTCATTTGATAAAGTTACAGTGTACCATTCATTTATATGTTATGCTAAAATTCCTTGTAAAGCTGGATTTTAAGAAAGCAGTCCACTATTGAATATCGTAATGTGATAATAACAAAAAAGGGGGTCGCGACCAAGAGTTACATACATCATCATAACTGACAGTCTACAGTTAAATGACACTATACTTCATATATGCATCGTTATAATGAAGTAGTCCGTCTCCATGGCACGCTGGTTTTACTTAGTGTTACAAATTCTAGTTGATTTATAAAAAGCGATGTTATAGTTCGGTGATTGTTACCATTAATGGCAGTCGGATCCCATAGAATTATTTTAGTAGTCTATTTTCTAAACTCAATCGTTGGAGGTCACAACTAAAGTGTACGTCTATGAGACTCTATGCACGTGGAACTCGGAATGGACATGATAAGGCGCTCTAGTCTCAATCTGGATTTCGTAGGATTGAATCCACGTCCCACCAAATATACCTTCCCTTTAAATCCTAACTCACAGTGGATTTAGTTTATTAACCATAGGTTATTTTAAAGTGCAGTTATAAAATTCATAGTGGCCCGGCATGGCCAGGTGGGTTAAAGCACTCGACTCGTAATTTGAGGGTCACGAGTTCGAATCCCTGTCACACCAAACATGCTTGCCCTTTCAGCTGTGAGGTCGTTATATTATGACGATCAATCCTACTATTCGATAGTAAAAGAGTAGCTCAAGAGTTGGCGGTGGGTAGCGATGACTAGCAGCCTTTCCTCTCGTCTTACACTGTTTAATTAGGAATGGATAGTCGAGATAGCTCTCGTGTAGCTTTGTGTAAAACCCAAAACAAACCAATTTATATGCATTGATAAACACAGACACTACCTTATAAGTTTTTTGTAGTTTTATATAACCATAGATTATAATATAAAAAACATTTCGAAAAAACTTTTCAAAGAACGCCATCAAGAGACATGACCCGTTAGAAGGGCCAGTAAGATTAAATAACCACTCGTGATATTGCAAAGTACGTATGACAAACAGAAAAACGTTAGCATCTGAAAGAAAGAAACCAAATAACGCCATCACTTTTGAAAAGTCGTGAGAAGTGAATGGTAGTTGGAAAGAGTGCCACATATTAACATCAATAAACGGTGCTACGGTTGTTATGAGCCGTTAAAATAACCCTAAGTCTACTGTGTACACAAATAACTTTTTTGAAGTCAGGCATAAAACTACACAATGAGCAATCTCATTGAGCAATAATGCCCACAACGGGTATTAAAACCCGATTTTTATCGTTAATCTTGTAGCACATAAATTACCAGCATAACAGATAGAACATAAATACAAAAGTATTGCTTATAAATATTTTTAGGTTGTTCGAAAAATAATGGCAGATTTTTATTTCATACTTTTAGTCATTTATAAGGAAAAGAAGTATGTCTATTTTACAACTTTATATATGCCATTGAAAAACTAAAGCTTTTATTCTTTTCTAAAACTTTATTTCCAATGCTTCAAACCATTACAATTAATTATGGAAAAAAAAGTTAGGCATCACTTTTTTGAATGGATTCAAACTTGGTCTTAGTTCATCGCAAACAGCTCGCAATATCAACCAAGCATGGACGAAGAAACCATCTCCAAATGTACAGTACAACGTTGGTTCTAAAAGTTTCGTAATGGAGATGTGAGTCTTGAACATGAGGAGGGTAGAAAACGTCCTTCTGCTGTTGAAAACAACCAAATGAGAATATTATCGGAAAGAAACTCGTGCCAAATGACACAATAATTGGTTGTGGATATTTCTACAAATTCGGACCATCTCGAGTGAATTGGAAAAGTGAAGAAGCTCAACAAGTGTGTTCCTCACAAACTCAGTGAAAATCAGAAAAATCACCGTTTTTACCTGCTCTCTGTACTGATTTTATACAACAGAAATGACCCGTTTCTTGACTGAATTGACACCATTGATGAAAATTGTATCCTTTAAAAACAAAAGAAAACGATCTGCGCAATGGCTCATCCGTTACGAACAGAAGATGTGTGATGGTCTGCGGTCGGTATTATCCGCTACAGCTTACTTAACCAGATCCAGAATATCAATGTGGAAAGTTACTGTCAATAATTGAAAGAAATACGTAGAACTTTGCGTGAAAAATGGCAGCACTAGTCAACTGAAGAGTACCAATCTTGCTTCATGATAATGTTGGACCACACGTTGCTCAAATGACGCTTCAGAAGTTCAACAAATTGACCTACTTCCTTACTTCCCAGACTTTTTCAAGCATTTGAACAACTTTTTACAGAACGAAAGATTCAACAATAAAACATCAGCAGAGAATGACTAAAATTTTTTTGAATTCTCAGACTTCAGAGTTTCATCGTCATGGCATAAATAATCTTGTTTCCCGTTGGCAGTCACACGCTAGTACAACGGTAAGTCTATGGATTTACAACGCTAAAATCAGGGGTTCGATTCCCCTCGACGGGCTCAGCCGATAGCCTGATAAGAAAAAAATATATGTATATACATACATCCCGTTGGCAAAAGTGTGTAGATTTACTAGGTACCTATTTTGATTAGTAAAGTCGCTTTTGAATTTTTCACATTTTATTGAAGTTAAAAAATTAAAATCCGCCATTATTTTTCGAACAACCTAATATAAACATTGCCATTTACCCCAAATGATAAAAAGTCTACTTTTCGTGCTCGATTATCAGGTTTTATTTATTATTTGTATTTAGTAACCATTTAACAAACGATTGATAACCTTAAAAACCTTCCTTTACTGCAGAAATTATAAAGTTAGGTTCTAACCTGTTTATTAGATACCTTGTTGCTGTTTTGAGTTAATCACAAAGTTACACAATGGGATATCTGTGCTCTGCCTACCACGGGTATCGAAACCCGGATTTTAGCGTGTAAGTCCGCAGACATACCGCTGAGCCACTGGGAGGCATTAGATACCTACCTTATCCAAGTTATCACTAACATGTTTTTTCATGTTTATAAACTAATATTTAATAAATATTTAAGGAGTTTCTTACGCAACTGTTATTGCAGCAGTTAGCGTATTCCCCCCACCCTCTCATTTATTATTGATACAACTCTGGGCTCATCAGTGAATCTTGCATTTTATTTTTCAATAATAGTCAGCAAAACAAATGAGGGTGTGGATATTGAAACATTGTTGCTTATAGACATTTTTATTATCATGTCTTACTTATTATTTTCTCACATGTTCATCTTTTACCACGTGAAATTGTACAGACAGGTACAAATCTTTTACTTGCATAGTAGTGCGTGCACAGGCTTTAACACAATGACTGGTCTGACAACTGCAATATTAGTGAATAATTTTTAAAAGTGTTCATATTAACTCCGAAATAGGCTTAACATAATGTTATTGTTTAATCTAAGTGAATTCGAAACAATGTATTTTGTTGCTTTGATTTTTCGTTTGGCAAGAGATTTTTTAAATAACTATGAAAACGTTAAAGATCCAGTTTTATAAAATAAAATTATACAATCCTATTTGATCTTTAAAAACTGACATTGAATTAATTTTTTCCTCCTTTGTAACGTTGTATTAATGTTAAAAAAAAGACCCCACGAAATCATCCTGATGACAAAATAATTTTTATCGGCACATGGGTTACCAAGGAGATGGAAAAACAGTCGGGCGTGGTTATAAGATAATACACAACTGTAAAAGTTATTATTTTCCCGAAAAACCTACCAAGCTTTTTAAATATTATATTGATACACTTCTGAAAATAAAACAGAAAAGTTCATGATGACCCTCTCACTGTGTTATATGGGAGGCAAGACAAGAACATATTAAACAGTATATTGAAAGGGAAAACAAGTATAATAATGAATTAGTATTAATAACACCAAGCAAGTTATAGGTGTAATAAACACTAAAAATCTTTTAGTAAATGATGATAGTATGGGGGAGAATGGTGTAACATTAGTTTAAACTCTCAGTACATTACAATTAGAGAGTAACATTAGTTTAAACTCTCAGTACATTAAAATTAGAGTGTAACATTAGTTTGAACTCTCAGTACATTAAAATTAGAGACTAACATTAGTTTAAACTCTCAGTACATTAAAATTAGAGTGTAACATTAGTTTAAAGTCTCAGTACATTACAATTAGAGAGTAACATTAGTTTATACTCTCAGTACATTAAAATTAGAGAGTAACATTAGTTTAAACTCTCAGTACATAAAATTTAGAGAGTAACATTAGTTTAAAGTCTCAGTACATTAAAATTAGAGAGTAATATCAGTTCACACTCTCAGTACATAAAATTTAGAGAGTAACATTAGTTCATACTCTCATTACATTAAAATTAGAGAGTAATATTAGTTCATACTCTCATTACATTAAAATTAGAGAGTAATATTAGTTTAAACTTGCAGTACATTACAATTAGGGTGTAAGATTAGTTTAAACTCTCAGTACATTACAATTAGAGTGTGACATTAGTTTATACTCTCAGTACAGTATTTTATTCAAGAATACAAGAGACAAATCTCAGTTGAATGTTTTAACGAAGCAAACGACTTCGACAAATGTCTAAATCTTTGAATAAACCTATAAAGATGCAACTGTTTCAAACCAAAAACTCCTAACCAGTTACGTTTACAAAATGGTTTACTTCCAGGAGGTGAGGTTGTAGTGTACATTCCATGGTAGATCTTGAAGGATGTTATCTGGAGGGTATGCTAGATGTTGATAAAGAACTAGTTTTCAAATGTTTTATCACTGGACACGCGTGTGTTTTTCTTTAAACAACTGTACTGAGACAGTTTATTTGAGATACAGACTATTAACAATGTGAATGGATAACCCATTACATCTGCTACATTCTCTGGGAAAGTGGAATCATTAAATATCTGTATTTGTGGAAATTGGTTGGTTCGCTGAGATAGAACTTTACTGTTATATTTATTTAGGGAAGTGAGCAAACCAAACTATTGAGAGATCTTCAGATTTACTCTTATAATTTGGAATCAATTTGTTGTCCAAGAGCTAATAAATTCATAAATTTAACACTTCCCTTTCCAGTTCGTAATAATGAAATTACTTATCATTGTTTTGTTAAAAAAGGTCGATGTTACATCTGAATGGATTGTAAACGATTTTATAAATCCATATATGTGTAAATAAATAGATTTGTGTGTTGTTCACGTATTCTCTCTTTATCACTCAGTCTCCACGACTCCTAAGCTTATGCAACACCAGAATTTCTCCAAGTATTAACTAAAGCTACATATAAATATATTAAAGGTATTGGGTGCTGAAGCTCAAAATGATTTTATAACTTCATTTGTGAATGCGCTTTAAATGTTTCTACGGAAAACATACAAAAATAGAAACTCAAACGATCCAATTCATTATTGAGAGAGTTGGCTGAGAATAAAACATCAGTTAATCAGAAAAGAAACTCACTATTACAAACAGTAGGGTTTTTACCATTACTCAATACACAAATAGTTTCATTAGTTGATGGTTGGGAAAGACAGGCTATTGGATGTTAAAAGGAATGATCTAAAGAACTGTTACATTCACTTTATCAATCTAAGGTTTATGAAAGGGCTATTCATAAAGTTTTATATTCTGTGTATAAGTATATTGAGCTTTTCTTACCTGATGGTGTGGTATCTGAAAGTGATAAAGCCAAAATGTTAAATTAACTGCAATAACGTCATCAAATACTTCGGTCATAAACTATGGAACCTATTAAACTTAAAATGGAATCGCCAGCTCAAGAAATTTTAGATGTTATTATTGTTTTGAATTTCGCGCAAAGCTATAGGAAGGCTATCTGCACTAGTCGTCCCTAATTTACCAGTGTAAGACTAGAGGTAAGGCATCTAGTCATCACCACCCATTGCTAATTCTTGGGCTATTCTTTTACCAACGAATAGTAAGATTGACCGTTACATTATAACGCCTACACGGCTGAAAGGGTGAGCATATTTGGTGCGCCGGAGATTCTAACCCCCGATTCTCGGATTACGAGTCGAATGCCTCAACCACCTGACCATTTCAGCCCAAGTCATTGTTGTTATTTTGAATTAAGTACAAAGCTACATATTGGGCCAACTATGTTCTATCACCACAGGTATCGAAACCTGGTTTATAAGGGTATGAATCCTCAGACATACTGCTGTGTCATTGAGGCCATGTAAATTATAAATAAATGCCATACGTTAATATTTTTATACTCACAATGGACACCAATTCTTGAACCAGCATTCCCAATTCCTGCACAAAGACGTCATAGAACCAGGAATCGTATTGTGACCACTGAGGAAAGGGAATTCCGTAATTACAATGAACGTTGTTGTCGTTTTTAGCGCAAAAGTAAACGAATTTAAAATCAAGTCATTAACTTAACAAATGAGATGCCATTGTTGTTGTTTTGAATTAAACATAAAGCAACACATGGGCTATTTGTGATCTGCTTCCACAGGTATCGAAACCCGGTTTCTAAGGGTATGAATCCGCAAACATACTGTTGTGCCACTGGGGGGGGGCAGATGCCGTTGACAGCATACCTCTAAAATACAGAAAGAAAGCTGAAATACTATTAGACTTAAATGATCAAGAGAAGATGTAACATGAAACAGTCAAGGAGAAGTTGTGATTAATGGAAGATCTGTCTTGAACATTAACATAATAAATCCGATCAACGATGTATTATAGAAACAGAATAATTTTAACCATACTGGATGTTAAGAACTTATAGAACAATGATCAGATATAACTCTCACTCAGGAAGTTGTTGGAAACTTGAACAGTTAGGCGTATACGAACCATAAAGATTGTGCTGTTAAAAACCTTGAAAGAACTGTATCTAACTGGACATACTTTTAATAAATGAATGTTTTGTTACATAATTATCTATTTTTTGGTTTACATCATGGACTGCTGTTAACTACTGAATCATTTTAATATCGTCAGTTATTTAAGGTTTGACTTTGCTTGCTGCAAAGATCAAATTATAACTACTACTACAGACAGTGACGAGAGTAAACCATATTGAAAAAGTTAGTCCAAATGAATGAGACATAATAAACAATATCTAATACGGAGAGCATTCTATTATATACTTATTATAATATTAAAAATCCCAACATTTACGACAGTGTATAACGTTTATATGTCAGTGGAAACATTAGGTATACCATCAGTCTCAATCAGGTTAAGTACTGGTTAAGGCGTCAGGATATATATATATATATTCTACACAAATCCAGTTGCACAATAATTACTTCAACAGTCCAAAAGATGTCTTGTATTTAACTATGATTTATTCTAGTTCATCCACTAAGCCATGCAAGATAAAAAAAAAAGTGAAATAAGGCTGTAAACATTATTTACTCAAATTACAAACCTCTATTTTAACCCACCAAATGTAATTTTGGGTAACAGTATGAAGCCAAGATAGGGGTATTTGTAATTTGAGTAAATAATGTCCATAACATCTTCACCATTGTTTCCTGACTTTCTGATATCCACATTTGCAAAACTTAGATTTCCAGTTTTTGATTTATCTTATAGTAAAGCCCTCTATAAGAAATTTCAGTGATATGTTGTGTCAGGAAGTCTGAGAAAAAGTACAATTAAACACAGGTTGAAACCGTTTCAATACTTTTTTTAATAATCAGGAAAACCGGAAGTAGAGATTGTTATTAATGAATTAGTAAAGTGAAATAATAATATCGTGTCCATCATTTCTCATATTCCTGTCCAAACTCAGGACTATGAAGTTCGCTCTTGAGTGACCTTTGTACTGCATTACAGTAAACACGTAATTTCTTGTTTTCTATCTCATATATTTGCAATTAAAAGTTATATGTGTAAACATTAAGCTATTTACTAGAGATTGATCAAATCCGATTTAAGGACAAGAATCAGGTGCATGGTATGAGCCCATAAAGGTTAAATGTACTCAGATCTACCATTACGAAAGTTTTATTTTAAATACTCAGCAGATAAAAGTAAATTATTAAGTAGAAAACGAAACAATCGAAATTCACTGCATCTAATTAAATTTTCATGACGAAGGTTTTTGGAGTAACGCATTGATATTTCTACGATCTAAATTGTTTACTTTTTTATTTGTCTCCACATTGTACCAGAAACATTGTTTCTTTTTAAACTAGTCAATCTATCTATATATATATATATACAGTGGAGCGCCATTAAGCCGCGGACCAGTAAACCGCGAAATCGCTTAAGCCGCCTATCGAAAGTCTTGTGAGCGATGTGGGCAAGGATTATCGCGGCTCATTGCTAATTTAAGAACGTGTAAAAACGCGGCTTACGAATTTAATTCTGGCTTTATAACTTCAAGGGGATATATAAAAGGATGTACTTTAATTTGGGAAATAAATAAAATATATTACAACAGAATTCGACCGTTCATCTACCTTATCGGCTCTCTACGTCAGCTTTATGGAGGCCGCCATTGTTACCGAATCATACATTAAAGTTAATCCGCGTTAAATCCGTGAAAAAAGTGATCAATAATTAAAGTATTATTTTTAATCCGATATAATGATCACGCAATGGCCCGGATGAGATTCCTCGGCGGAGCTGTTGGCGACTCCGGCTTTTCAGTCACAAAGGTTTAAGCCGTGGTTAAGTAGGTTGAACCCCAAATACCGCGGCTTAACGGCGCTCCACTGTATATATATATATAATGATGTTATGTGTGATAATTTTTCTTGTTATAGCGTTTTGTTTACTATAAATCATATTTCCTTTTTTTAAATACTTGCTTTGTAGACAGTTTGTTTTTAAGCTTCGCACAAAGTTAATTTAGGAGTAAAAGGACAAGAGGTAAAGCAATTATTCATCACCACCCACCGTCAACTCTTGGGCGACTCTTTAACCAACGAACAATGGGATTAACCGCCACATTATATAACGCCCACGGCTGAAAGAGGGAGCATGTTTGTAAGACGGTATTCGAAACTCTGATTGCAAATCCAGTGCCCTAAACACCTGGTCATGCCGAGCACAAGAGGTAAATATCCTATATTATTAATTGATGATATAATTTTACTACATTTATGCACCTCAGACAAACCACAAATCTTGTTTTAAGTATAAAATCCTGTTCCTGTATACATTATCCTTTCATCTGGTTAAAACAAAACATTCTGACTTGACCTTTAGGTCCCAATAGGTATTGCTATGAATGAAACTTTTCTCTTTATTGGGCCCGGCATGACCAGGTGGTCTAATGCACTCGACTCGTAATCATAGAGTCACGAGTTCGAATCCCCGTCGCATCAAACATGCTTATCCTTTCAGCTGTGAGGGCGTTATTATGTGATGGTCAATTCGTAAAAACGTAGCCCAAGAGTTGGCAGTAGGTGGTGATGACTAGCTGCCTTCCCTCTAGTCTTACACTGCTAAATTAGGGACGGCTAGCACAGATAGCCTTCGAGTAGCTTTGTGCGAAATTCCAAAACAAACAAAATACTCAGAGTTTGAGTAATTATGTTCACGAAGAGTATATTTTACAGAAGTTCTGCGGGTATTTAAATCTGTTTGTGAAGGAGACATTAAATATCAATATTTTTACTTCTACAAGTAATTCTAGAGAATCAAACTGACCAAAGGACGACCTAAACCAGAGGTGAACTCTTGTCCCAGAAAGGAGTGCAAAACCAGGTGAGTATACTATAGAAAGAAGTGTAAATTTAAGTGAGATATATATATATACTACAGAAAGAAGTGTAAAGTTTACCCAAAAAATCATGATATTCTTACATATTGTTATTCAGTAAAACTCCATTAAAAAAGGACTAGCAAGTCCAGCTACTTAAAGCACTAGACTTGTAATTCGGGGGTCGCGGGTTCGAATGCCTGACAAACCAAACATACTCGCTCCTTCAACTGTGGAGGCTTTATAATATGAGGGTCAATCCCACTATTCGTTAATAAAAGAGTAACCCAAGAGTTGACGGTGGGTGGGGATGACTAACTGCCTTCCCTCTAGTCTTACACTGCTAAATTATGGACGGCTAGCGCAAATAGCCCTCGTGTAGATTTGCGCGAAATTCCAAAAAACAAACAAAACAATTATATTTATCCTTTTTATTCGTTTATTTTAAATTTAGGGCAAATTTTCTCCAAATCTTTGTGCGCTAGGTGTCCTTAATTTGACAGTGATAGACTGGAAGAAATGCAGCTAGTCCAAACCTTTTACAAAGCCTAGTGGCATTGATCGTTCTACTATGATGTTACCATGGCTAAAAGTGCGATCATGTTCGGTGACATGGATTCGAATGCGAGTCGAACGCTTTAACCATCAAGGTCTGCCAGGTTGGAAACTTGAGGTAATTTGATAACCCCTAAAAACGTATTAAATCTACTTAAAAGTATCACAGGAGTAGTAGTGTTGAACAACAGAAAGAGATTAGACATTAAAATTTTCTGACTAGGTATCGTGGTCAAAAATTTATTCAAAAATTATTTTAACACGAAAAGCGCGAAAGCATGAAAAGCTCAATTACAACCATTTACATAAAATATTTCATGTAACAAATATAACAGCCCAGCAAGGCCAGGTGATTAAGGTACTCGACTCGTATTTTGAGAGCCGCAGGTTCGAATCCCCGTCACACCCAACATGCTCGTCATCTCAGCCGTACGAGCCTTATAAAGTTACAGTCAATCCCACTATTCGTTGATAAAAGAGTAGCCCAAGAGTTGGCAGTGGGTGGTGAAGACTAGCTGCTTTTCCTCTTGTCTTACACTGTTAAAGTGGGGACGGCTAGCACAGATAGCCCTTGTGCAGCTTTTTAAATAATTTAAATTATGTTTCGCTACGTTCGTCATTTTTAAAATTTCTTATTAAAACTTGCCCCTAATAATTCAGTGTAGACTTTCAACGCAAGAAATCAGGTTTCTGTAACAGTTGTGGATAGAGCACAGGTATCCCATTGTATAACTTTGCGTTTAACAACAACCAAACCAAACTTCCAAACGTCAAGAATTGGAAATTACGTGTATTATCTCAAATTACACTAACACAACCTCCTGCATATTTGTATCCGTTGCTTTCTTCGCTTGAGGCCTAAAAGAAATATTTAATTTTTAGAAGTTCTGCCATGTGGTTATATCTTACTTCGGCAAACATGTTTAAACTTTTAAAGAATTACAATATCTTGAATTTCGTTAAATTATATATGCATATGCACGCGCATCTGTGAAAAAGTAATAGCTATTCTAACTTTATCAACAAAAACGAAAATACTAAGCCTAATCTTCCTTTCTCAAGGCGGTAAATAACGTGAGATGCAAATAATTGTGTTTCCTTGATGAAGCAGCACTAGCAGAATTCTCTCAGTAATTTCTTAGATGCGCTAAGAGTAAATTTAATGGACCAGCATAAAACATGGCGACTTCTTAATCTTATTGTCTGCCATTAATTTCATGTGGCAAAGATTAGATATTGTCTGTACAAGTTAGTTAAAACTTACAACTTGGTCTTAATAACTAAAACATTTCCACTATATTATCTATTTTTTACCGGTAGTATGCAAATTAGCTCATTTTTCTGTTATTTTTTGCGCTATTGTATCAAGTTGATGATATTTTAAAACAGTTAAACATGAAAATACCAGAGTTCCACAAATAATCCATTAAATGCACTATTATTACAGTACGGGTAACTAATTTACTGCTTGATTCATATTGTTTAGATCCAAAACAATATCGTTAACAATAGCTCTGACCTCCAAATCAAATGTTGCACAAGCAATCACCGTATATGTAAAAACGGCTCGTTTGGGTTGAGAAAATATTTTACGTAGAGGAGCGAACAACGTTTCATTTTCCTTCGTGATCGTCAGGTCCACAAAGAAAGAAAGAGGTAGCTGAACGGAAGCCACATGTTTGGAAGGAGTTGTGTAACTGAATGTTGGAATGTAGAGGACGGTGTCAGATGTTTGAATATATAATTTTATATTATTTATTTTATTATTTTTAATATAGATATGCCCCCCAGTGGCTCAGCGGTATGTCTGCGGACTTACACGCTAAAATCCGGGTTTCGATACCCGTGATGGGCAGAGCACAGATAACCCATTGTGTAGCTTTGTGCTTAATTCTAAATAACAATAACAATAATATAGATATAAAAATGTTCCTTTGTATTGGTTTATTTTGGGTGTAAGTTGTTGTATAAGTAATGCTTCTTTAATTTTGCGTTTGTTTATGTTTGTTTCTTTATTTAGTATTTGAGTGTTTTCTATGGTTATATTATGTTTGTGTGACTTGCAGTATTCGAAAACGTGTGAAGGTGACTTTTTATGTTCTTTGAATCTGGTTTCCATTTTTCTACTTGTTTCTCCAATATAGAAGTTGTGGCAGTTATCACATTGTATTTTATAAGTAATGTTGGTGTGGTGTTTGTCACCGCAGTTTTTACATAGTATTAACCTCAGTTTGGTGCCAAGTTTTTGAATAAATTTGGTATTAACTGGAATGTCATATTTTGTTTCTAGTTCTTGCCAAATGTTGGTTATTTTTCTGCCGATGTCAAGAATATATGGTATGCAGCAGAATGTGGTTTTGTATTTGTTTTTTCTGGAGTTAAAGTAATCAGTCAACTTACAAGTATGAGCAGTTTTGAGATTCATACTATCGACCACGTGACAATATAATGATAACTCAGCGAGGCCATAGTTCATCTGAAGACTTGGTAACTTACTCAATGATTTGAGATTACTTGTTCAGTAAACATGAAAAGAAATAAGTATTATAGTTTTTTTATTCCACCTTTTACATTTATTTTAATTTTAATGAGTTCACAGTTGGTATTTTCCAAAGAATTTTATGCTTCGGAGTCCAACAATATTCGACAAGGTCATTTCGAAGAAGATGACAGTGGTAATATATTCTGGGATTTTGTAATGTCAGGTTTTATAAGAAGGATAAAAACTATGCTACTGGAAGTATTTTCATTTTTTGGTAGGTAAAGTTATAAATCCAAAATCTGTTGAAGTATGCAAAAATTTGTATTAAATAAAACTTGAAAAGAAGTGAATAATTAAATATATGTCTTATAGAATATTGAAAGTACTGTGAGATCGATCTTTGAGCAATAATAATAAGTCAGTTTAAGTACATCATACTTTCACATTTGTTTAACTGAAAGAATCAAGAGAAATTTTGACAAGAGGGTTAAAGGCCTGGCATGGCCGAGCGCGTTAAGGCGTGCGCTCGTAATACGAGGGTCGCGGGTTCGCCCCCTCCCAGCCGTGGGGGTGTAAAATGTGACGGTCAATCCCCATTATTCTTTGGTAAAAGAGTAGACCAAGAGTTGGCGGTGAGTGGTGATGACTAGCTGCTCTCCCTCTAGTCTTACACTGCTAAATTAGGGACGGCTAGCACAGATAGCCCTCGAGTAGGTTTGTGCGAAATTTCAAAATAAACAAACAAGACAAGAGGGTTAGAATCGATTATTCTACAAAAAATATTTTTCCAGAAACAGATATTGAATTCAATTCAATTATTTTATTAATTATATTTCGATGTTTGTTTTTTATGTAGTAAATCGATTATTCGTCCAAAAGCTGTTTTGTACAATGAGCCGACACTTTGTTAACTTACTTTCATTCATTAACTCCATTGACCTAAAGCTCGATGGAGGTCTAACGAAAATAGAAAGAAAAAAATTTAAAAATATGTAAATGCTTAGATAAACTGTTGTTACTACTTTGAAAAAGTTGAAATAAGAAGTTTATACAAAAGAAAAAAATGCTTGTATAAGTTGTTAAAAATAATATTGAAATAATAATTATGCAGCTAAAAAACCTCTAATTATTCACATTTTGTATATTTTCCATTCAACTTTTGTTTACGTGTGTGTTTTTTATAATAAACCCACATGGAGCTCTCTGCTGAGCCCACTGAAAGGAATCGAACCCCTGATTTTAGTGCTGTAAATCCGAAGACATACCGCTGTATTAGCGCAGAGTTTTCAGTTTACACCTCAACAGTAGAGTGGTATGTTTGCGAAATTGTAACGCTAGAAACTGAGTTTCGATACCAATGGTGAACAGAATAGAGATAACTCATTGTATAGCTTTCTGCCTTATTCCAAACAAACGACCTTAGTTGACAGCACTGGTAGTCAACATATGCAATAAAAGTTAGGCATGGACAAGCGTGTTAAGGCGTGCAACTCGTAATCTGAGGGTCGCGGGTTCGTATCCCCGTCGCGCAAAACATGCTCGCCCTTTCAGCCGTGGGGGCGTTATATTATGACGATCAATCCTACTATTCGATAGTAAAAGAGTAGCTCAAGAGTTGGCGGTGGGTGGTGATAACAAGCTGTCTTCCCTCTCTTTTTACACTGCTAAATTAGGGACGGCTAGCACAGATAGCCCTCGAGTAGCTTTGTGCGAAATCCAAAAACAAACAATCAAAAACAAATACAATAAAAGATAAAGAATTTTTTTATGTATTACCTTATATTATATAATTTGGTTATTAGATTAATGTGTATTATTAGAAATTAAATAAACCAATTTATATAATGTGAACTATTAATGTTTTGTAAAAACGTATTAATTTGTTTTGAATTTCGCGCACAGCTAACCAAGGGCTATCTGTGCAAAAAAGTATCAGACAGAAATGTTTTGTACCAGCTATTACTGGAAAAGTTATTTATCAATTATTTTATTGATAAGTGGTGCATCAAATGATTCATTTTATATATTTTTAAAGACAAATAAACCCTATAATAACACTATGGAACACAAATTCTGTTTCTGGATAGTAAGTATTATTTCTTAATTGCTTGTGTTGCAAAAATACAGTAAGTAGCCATTATTCTCTTCAAACTATGCTTTTGTAACCTGGATAGTGAAATTTAGAAAGTAACCTATTTTCTATATAAAAACGGGCAGATTTGCACATTTTCATTCACATAAGATCTGATTAAAACAACGTATGAATCAAGATGTACATGCATTTACACTAAAGTTATACAAAAATAAACAGAAACATTTAGAAGTGTGTAGTTTCGAGATTTGTGACAGTAACGTTAATAACTTTTACGTACCAACCCCCAAATATAATCTCCTATCATGTTTTCGTTATACGCTCCTTGATAGTGGCGTTTAAAGTCCAGTATATCTTGGTGGAAGCGCTCGCCTTGCTTCTCTGAGTATGTTCCCATATTATCCTTGAATTTCTTGAGATGAGCGTCATGGATATGGACTTTCAGAGACATCCTGCAGCCCATTTTGTTGTAGTTCTTCACCAGAGCCTCAACTATTTCCACATAATTCTCGGCATTGTGATTGTTCAAGAAGACCCGAACCACTGCGACAAAGCTGCCCCAAACTTTTTTCCTACTGAGCTTCTTGGGGAATTCTGTGCAATCCAGGATCTTCTTTATTTGTGGTCCAACGAAGACAACAGCTTTGACCTTTGCCTCAGACAGCTTAGGCACCAAACATGCTCGTCCTTTCAGCTATGGGGTGTTATAATGTACGTTCAATCCCACTATTCGTTGGTAAAATAGTAGTCCAAAAGTTGGCAGTGGGTGGTGATAACTAACTTCCTTCCGTCTTGTCTTACACTGCTAAATTAGGGACGGCTAGCGCAGAACACCCTCGTGTAGCTTTGTACACAATTCAAAACAAACAGGTCTGGCATGGCCGAGCGCGTTAGGGCATGCGCTCGTAATCCGAGGGTCGCGGGTTCGCGCCCGCGTCGCGCTAAACATGCTCGCCCTCCCAGCCGTGGGGGTGTATAATGTGACGGTCAATCCCACTATTCGTTGGTAAAAGAGTAGCCCAAGAGTTGGCGGTGGGTGGTGATGACTAGCTGCCTTCCCTCTAGTCTTACACTGCTAAATTAGGGACGGCTAGCACAGATAGCCCTCGAGTAGCTTTGTGCGAAAATTCCAAAACAAACAAACAAATCAATCATATCAACTTGGTGACATAAAACGTCTAGAGAGAACTTGTTTTTGTATTATAATTGAAAAAAAAAACTGTTGGTTTGAAGATTTCGACTTATCATACTTGAGTTTTTGTCTCGGTTTATGCCTTTAGTCCAGCTCGAAACAGCTTGAAAAGAACATAACTTTTATTCGTCTGTATAAGAATATGTAAAGTAAAGCACATTTGGAAAATTTTCACTCTTTGCCTCATCTGACATCGTAAACGACAATTATGTATAAATTGTTATTAAATGTCAATTGAGATTTTTTTTCTATTTTGTATACTTTAAAAATATCATAGAAGTATTTTTGAAAGTAAGTTCATATTTCTGAAAAAAAAAAGTTCGCAGTGAAACCTATGTGATACGTAGTGTTAGAAAATTCGGAATTTTTGTTTAGTTTCATGTTGATTTACCGGTAAGATCAGCATGTTTGTGAAATTATATGACTTGAATGTATAAAATGTGTTCATTTTTGATCCTTTCAATTTATGGAAAATCTTGAAATTATTTTATTGTGAGAGCAAATTATAAGCATACATTCATGACACAAAATGAGAAGAGTTGCGTTGTTTTTTAATTGAATTAGGACGTTTTCTCAAATAATGAAATTTAAAAACATTATTTTTGCAATACTTTAATTAAAAACAACAACAAACCTAAACTTTGTTGGAATATAGATTTTGATGTTCCTGTCTTATTCGGCTTTGTTGTAATGACGTATTCATCAAATTTTGTGACAATATATAATTAGTAAAAATTATCATCTTATTTATAATTTCATAAATACTTGAGTTTTAAAAAGTTATTTTACTTCAGTTATAAATTGTTTTTTATGTAGTTAACTACTGTCTCTGATGTAAATATTTAATCGTAAGTTATGAAGTATCTGATAGAGTTTTGTCAGCCTTTTTCTGTGACCGTTTGCCATAAAATGATGGTGTTGATACCTCTGTAATGGTGTGAATACTTTACTTTGCTATTGTTAAATAGGAAAAAACATGAAGGAGACCTGTGTTCATTGGTTTCGAAAAGGTCTACGCCTCCATGACAACCCAGCTTTGATGAAAGCAGTAGAAAAATGTGAACATTTTAGACCTATATTTATCTTAGATCCATGGTTTGTGAAAAACATGCGTGTTGGACCCAATCGCTGGAGATTTTTGTTACAGTCCTTAAAAGATCTTGACAACAGTTTAAAGAAATTACACTCCAGGTACAGTTTCTGTCTTTACACTATATAGAAAATGCAACTATGTGTAATATATTTGATTTGAACAATGATCTGCAAAAATCTGAGTTTTTTTTTTTTAAATGAGATTTTTGTGGTAGATACTGTCTTGACAACATAGAATTTTATTATAAGTTTTTATGTTAGGTGAACAGATACAATTTAATTATGAAATAAAATTTGTATATTAGGTGAGCTTTCAGAAACTATGAAAGACTTGATATGTATCTGTTTCACAATGATTGCTTGTTATGCATTTTTCCTCTCATTTAATATTTCAATTTGTTAATCAGTAATACTACACACTTGAACAACTTTATTTTGGGACATTACTTAATTTTCAATGTAGAAAATTAAATACAATTTTACAAATATACAGTTTGTAATACTGTTTCTTTCCAGGCTTTTTGTTATTCAAGGGAAACCACTTGAAGTATTTCAAAAGATTTTTCAGCAATGGAATGTTAAAACTCTGACATATGAGGTTGACACAGAACCTTATGGTATTGAAAGAGATGAAAAGGTTGATCAGTTAGCCAAAAGAATGGGAGTTACAGTGAAAAAAGAAGTTTCTCATACTTTATATGACATTGAGAGGTGAGATTACTAATTTTATCTATAAAAATTTCAGTGGTATTTCTAACTTTGTATATTAGAAGTCAATATTTTGACAGGTAAAACATTCATGTAGTCGCACGTTTTTCTGAAAAAAAAACTGTGCTAACTACAAAAGATAAAAAACGGACCAAAATATTACAGCTAATTTTGTAAAATTATTTCAAGGGTGGTAAATTGAAACCTTAATAATATTTGCATTGTAAAATGGTAAACTTTGCATGGTTAAATTTCTTTTAAATAAATGAAGCTCTTTTCTTTATTCAATAATTTATATCTGCAATATAGATACTTGCATCAAGCCTGGAAATGAAGTAATTATATCTTTTGTTTCTTTAGATTGAGTCTTATATTACTGTTTGTGTATTATCATTCTTTTTATTACAAACAAACAAACAAACTGAAGTTACACCTGTTAGTACATAACATTTTGGCTTTTAGTCCTCTCTTATGTTGAGTATCTTGGTGTAGAACTTTTAAGTATAATGATGTGTCAAGTAGGTGGTGCACCAGATAAAAACGACAACAACAACAACAACTCATGATGGGGACAAAATAAGTAAGAGTTTAAAGGCTACATAGACTACTTGGAACTGAAGAGTTTTAAGGTGCTTTGAAATGAGATCTGAAACTCTTCTTGGCTTAAAATGTTTTAAAGTTAATGTACTTTTAATTCAAATTTTCCTTTAGATAGCAAAACCTTTTATGGGAAGGAGCAATGCCTTATATACAAAGTAAAAGAATATTGCTTCTTACCCATCCTGAAAACCATCAAAAAGGAATTTGTTTGTTTCAGTTCTGTACATTATAACTATAAATTACTAGTTAATTTAAATATATAAAATGCAAATGTCAAATAAATCAAATATTTTTTATGAATGTAAAATTTTCAAAAGTCATGCAAGATAAAACAACTTGTTTTTTACAAAAGATAAAATTAATTATAAAAATTAAATTTTTATCCACCTTGCAGTCTAATTTAGGAACAAAATATTTAGGAGAGATTTGAAGCTTACTAATTAGTTCTCCTCAGTGTGTATGTGGTAAGGGTACCTCCCAGGGAAGGTTCTGTTTTTTCAGGTTACCTCCTTTGGGATCTAAACATCCACCCACATGTTTGCTGTGCATGATGACCTACGAAGGGGAAGAGAGAATTCTGGTAGTTGAGGGGTCCAACCCGAATACACCACTTTGGCCTTGAATTCCTGTAGATAGGCAGCCTTTGGGTTGGCCCCTCTTAGGTCTTTTGACTGGTCCTCTTGGGCGAGAGTCAACCAAATACTAGTGTTGGAAGTTCTTAATGAGTGTTGTGTACATTGTGTCTGATGCTGGTGTTTGGGTATAGTGCTCATGAAACCCTAGTGTAGCTGCAGTGTCCTTGCTTGATATTGTTGTGAGTTCCCTCGTAGGGCTCCATGGTGGGTGGGATCAGTGGGCACCAAAATTTTGTTTTTTCCTATGGATTCTCTGAATAAAAATTTAAATAAAATAGTGAGAAAACAGTCAATAGGTAAACAACCATGTCTTGAAGACTCTGATCAGCAATCTTCAACATTTGTACCACCAGTTGTACTTCAACTTCTCATCTTACATTCTTTTTCAGAGAAACCTTCAGGGCAAATGTCCCCCTTTTTTATTCAGAAGGGACTGGAGGGACTTGCTGGCTCTCCAAAGTCAATAAAGAAGCTTTAATCTGGAGACATATTGGTTGAAACATCCACATCCCAACACACTGAACTCCTCTTGAAGTTACACCTCATGCTACTTTGAATTCATCACACGGAGTTATTGTTGAGAGGAATTTGAAGAATGTCCCTGAGTCAGAGATTCTTGCTGGTCTTTCCACTCAAGTAGTTTCTGCAGTGAGGCGCATCTCCACTCGCAAAGATGGAGTTACACTGCCAACAAATATCCTTATTTTGACATTTACATCACCACGTACACCTGCCACCATCAAGGTTTGTTATGTTAATTGCAGGGTACGGTCGTACATTCCAAACCTTCTCCGATGATTTCAGTCTCAGAGGTTCAGTCACTCAAAGATGTCATGTCGTGGTTCCCTGACATGTCCTCGTTTTGGTGGCAAGAACCATAATGCCTGTGAGTGAGAAATGCACACACATTGTGTCAATTGCAATGGTTCTCACACTTCCTACTTTCCTTCTTGCCCTAAATGGTTGGAGGAAAAGAGGTACAGCATTTGAAAATGACTCATAACATTACTTATCCTAAAGCTCAACATATGCTGCTGCACTTCATTCCACAACTACAGTGGGAGTGCAGACAGATCTCTGTGCCTCCAAGAGAATCATTCTCAAAACAAATGAAAAGCCTTTTGATCTCCATGGTTAAAAAACTTGATGAATCAACTTTTACAACTGTTCCTCTCATACATACCAACAAACTTCAAGATCCACATCCTTTGGTTTCAGACACATCTTTTTCTCTCACCCCAAGATGCAAAACAGCCATTTGTTTGTGTCCTCAGTCACTGGAATCCCCTTCCAACAACAAAGACCTGTCTAATTAACTGAGGGTAGGATCCATGGAGGTTGATAAACCTCCTCCAAATAAGGACAGTAAGGAAAAAAGAAGTGGTCGTAAATAGAAGGGTTCTTCAGCCAATTCGCCGACACTCCATTAAAAATGGCCACCTTGATACAATGGAACTGTCGAGGTTTACTGTCTAATCTGGATGACACCAAAACACTGATTGCTTCCTACCATCCTGTATGTCTTTCCTTACAGGAAACATATCTGAAACCTGCCGATACAGTCACCCTTTGGAAGTTTTCTCTATACAGAAACGACAAGCTGTGTTTTGGATGAGTACATGGAGGGGTGGCACTGTTGGTTGATCAGCATGTGCCCACCCTGTTTTTGTCACTCAACACACCCTTGGAGGCTGTAGCCATCCATGATTCCCTGGGTCATATCATCACTGTTTGTTCTCTGTACCTGTCACCTGTAGAGATATATGATCAATCAGACCTTGATGCTTTAATTGAACAGTTGTTGTCTCCCTTAGTAATCCTGGGGGACTTTAATGGGCATCATCCCCTCTGTGGAAGTGCTGTTATTGATAGTAGGGGTCACTCTGTAGAGCATATGCTCTCTGATCACAACCTTTCTCTTTTCAATACTGGTTCTTCCACTTATTTTCATGCACCTAGTCAGTCCTTTACTGCTATTGATCACTCAGTTTGCTCCCCTTCATTGGTGGGCAGAGTACAGAAAGTCCATTGTGCAGTTGTGTTTGTTTATTTGCTTTGAATTTCACGAAAAGCTACACAAGGGCTATTTGCGCTAGCCATCTCTAATTTAGCTGTGTAAGACAAGAGGGAAGGCAGCTAGTCATCACCACTCACTGCCAATTCTTGGGAGTTGACATTATAACACCCCATGGCTGAAAGGGCTAGCATGTTTGGTGCAACAGGGATTCAAACCCATGACCCTCATATTATACGTTGAGCACCTTAATCACCTGGCCATGCTGGAGCAACTCGCATAAATATAGTTCTAAAAGAATGTATAATTTTTAAATTATTAACTTGTAACGGAAATCAAAATAATAATCTTTATTACGCACATTAACAAGACTGTAATATTATAAGTTAGCCCAAAAATTAGCCAAGTTAATGTGTTCTATATTTTTACAGAAAAAAAACATAGTAAATAATGGTATGAATTTTTTATTTGTCATTTGACATGCATGATGCAGATACTGTGTTATTCAAATTAATTTCAAATGTAGAGTAAAATATTTGAAAAATACAAATAACGAAAGTAGTATTGATAATTTTATATATTTACAAAATCTGGAATATACAATTTATTACATTATATCTTTCGATCTATTGATTAATATCTGTTTAAAACAAACATTCTTCATTTTTAATGGCACACATATTTATCAAAGTTATTACAATTAATTTCAGATCTTAGCAAGCTACTACAGAGATGATAATTACAAATTAATTGTAATTAATGTTAATATAACATACTGTTTCAACTGAATCTATGTAAGGTTCATAAATCAAAACCTGTCCTGATTATAATGCATTGACTCATTGCAGTTAGCAGTTTTTTTTTCTGCAATTGTTGCATATTATTTTCTCTCTCTGAAATGTCATGTAATAAAAGTGTTTAAATTATCATTTTCCCTTGTTTTATTTTACACATCACAAAATTAAAAAAAATTATACCAAAATTGTAAATTTTTATCCACACTTTAGAAGTGCATATAACTTTTTTGTATAATACTCATTACATCTATATTCAAATAAGAATAGCTCCTTCAGAGGAAAATAATTTTCAGTATTTTTTATATAGGCTTGTGATGAAAAACAGTGGCTCTGCTCCACACACTTACCAAGCACTACTAACAATGTTAAAAAGGATTGGTCCACCTCCTAAACCTGTTGCTTCCTTTGATAGTTTGAAAGGTAAATTTTCTTAGATGTTCTAAACAGTGTTAACCTTAGATTTAATGTAACGACTGCATAAACATTTTAAACACCTTTCTTTTAAGACTGTTTACACACCAACTTGCTTGTGGGTTTATGACTTTTCAGTGATAGGGTCTCTAATAACATAAGATTATCAGAGACTAAAAAAGTAACTGAATCATCAGTGTCACAGTTAATTCCATGTAATGTATATATAAAGTTGGTATGTAGAAATAACACAACTAGTGCTTTTCTTGTGATGTATTCATAAAGCATATTTATGAGAAGTATCTATTTAATGTAGATATGATTTGAATCTTTTTCTTATTGTTTTCCAGGAATTTTGTTTTCACATTCTCAGGTAATAATTATGTTAACTTATGTGCATAATTTATATTTGTACTCCTTTTATTGACATGTCTTATGGCTATATCATATTTGTGGTATACTGTAGAATGTTAAAAGTATTTCAAGTCAATGAAGTTAAAATATTTAGCTTTTTAATAATTAATGTTGAAATATTGTTAAATGTAGATTCCTCTTAAATATGTAGGATGTCTGAAAAATCTTTTAAGGTCAAATATATGAATTTTGGAAATAGAGGATGTCATCTCACTGTCATGAAAGAAAGAAAACCTGAATTTCCATGTTTTGTAACAGAGTAGAAAAAATACAATCAGTTAAAAAGTAAAGCTTGAACACAGAAATCAATAATTTTATTCATATTAATTTCAGATTGCTCAACTCCTATAGAAGAAAACCACGATGAAAAATATAATGTCCCTGATTTAAAAGATCTGGGTATTCGAGAAAGCGATTGTGGCCCAAACTTGTATTCTGGTGGAGAAACAGAAGCACTGAGAAGAATGAAAGAAAAACTAAGCAACAAGGTGCGTAATATTGTATAAATAGTTTGTTATTGTGATAAAGTTTATTAAGCAAACAGTGATACCTTTATTGAAAGTAAGTTTTGTGTGTAATTTTAGCTATTCTAAATTTTTTTGTGTAAAAATCTATGTTCTAAAACCATTGTGTATTGCTAAAAACATGGTAAAAACTGAACAGTCATGCTTTAATACTGGATTATCATTGTATTCGGAAATCTTTGGAGACTGAACAAACTTAAGAAATAACTTTAGTAAATGTATCAATAGCATTATTTTACAAAAATTTTGGGATAGGGAAAAAGCAGTATTAAGTGGACTAATCATAAATCTGTGGAACAACATAAATCAGGTCTAAATTTTGACATGGATACTCCATAGGCAACGGTGATTTGGGAAGTGTTTAATAGCTCTTTACAATGTAAAAATACTCATAGATCAGATTATAAATATATGTTGTGATCAGGGATTTTTAATTTCTGAGATGAGAATAACCACTATGTTTAATGACAATGGAAAATAAGGAAATTTCGATGAACTTGGTGATCCAGGATCATCCTAACAGAGATTTGCATCAAGTTGTAGTCCAGTGGTGGTGTGTTATAACAGTTGAGAATCCATAGATACAAATAGCAGTGGAAAAGAGCAATGCACGTGGCCCAGGCAGCAGCATGAAATGCAATAAATAATAGTCTCTATCTGAAACAACAACATGAGTTCTTTATACAAAAGTTGCTTTTGATAGAGTACGTTACCTCTTCTCACATGAATAGCTATTCATAGAATGTTCACTTCTGCTCTCCATATAAAAAATGATTTTTGCATTTGCTACAAGCCTTGATGCTCCCACTCAACTGGAATTGAACCATTCAAGTGTCTGATGCAAATCATCATGAAATAAATCTCCACCAGTAAGGGTGTGACACACTCTCTTGATGCATGCGACACACTCTATTCATTTCTACTTAGCTATCATTTCTTATTTAGCAGTACTAAATAATGTTTAGTTTATGCTTTCTTCAAGTGCTTTAATTTTTTCCATATTTCTGTGTTAATTTCTTTCAACAAGTCTATTATGCATTACTTGTAACTTTTGAGCTATTCGAAAGTAGAATTATTAGAATTTCTATTCAGTTACAAAACATTAATTCATCAAAAAATTTTTAGTTGTTTCTGCCAACTTGCTTGTGTTTGGTTATTCATTTTGCATTATATTACCATTTTGGCTGTATGTTCAATTAGCACAGTTATACAGTCTTTTGGCCACTGTATTCTATGAGAAAATTTTCAGCTTTTCTTTGTGGGGAGATTGATTGTTCAATGAACTGATGTTTGAAAGGCCTCATTTTGAGTTTGGGGGTGTATACATGTTGATGTACAGTCCATTAATTTTTTAAAGATAAAACATTTTATTATAAGGGCTTTTGAATAATTTTATCTTTACTATTATCTGTAATTCTTTGAGTTCTATAATACAAGTTTTGTTAGATTAATCAATATTTATAGTCCAATTCAAGTTAAAAATTAGGCTTAGTTGTGTCATTTTGTTCTGTACTACTGGTATTAAGAGTTTGTTATTTTAGGATTACCTGTAATTCATCTTACTGGTTGGTTTATCAATCATTCATTTAACTATATTGTTTTATATTGCATAACATTTCATGCATACATTATTGATAATACACAGTTATTTCATATTAATTAATTATTTATTTAATTTTTATTGTTATTCTACTTATTGTTAGGTTAAGGTTTTTATGTTAGAGCTCAGCAATATCCTTTGTCCTTCAATGTTGCATTAGGATTAACTTGTGTCTATTAATTTTGGTTTACCTGTAATAATACTTCTACACTACTTGCTAGTTATATTAATTATTTTATTGGTTTTCAACACATAACATGTATTATGTATGTTTCTTTCACTATTAAATTTCTTACTGTTAATTTCACTTAATTTATAATTTGTATTTCTTACCTTTAATTTTGTTTGTGTGGGCTCCAGGTTGGCTGGAATCCACTCTACCTGCTCATAATATCACTGTCCTTTCTTTTGACTCTTTTGTTTTTTACCACCTTCCACATTTCCTCTCAGTTGGTTCCAGATGACCTTGTTGGTTTAGTTTGTACATTTGGTTTTTTCACTGTTTTCAATACTTCTTTCCATTTAAATCCCTTTTCTACAAGTTTATTCCCTCACTTCACTGTTTTGTTTCTGATTTTTATTCTTTCCTCCCTGACCTATTAGGTTTATTTGGGATTTGTTTAGTTATTAATTCATTATATTTTTCTTTCCATTATCACTTCCTGGTGTCTTCACTCCAACCATGCACCACCTTTTTTGCCTGCATATTAAACCTGTAGTCTGTATTTTGTCTGTCAAGCACTGGGACTACACCTCATATGTTCATTTCTCATTCTCTACAGTGAGTAGCTGTTTCCTCCTTGTCATGGAACTGTCATCTATCTGTTTCCCTTGTTCACTTTCTTGTGAGGTTATGACCAAGTTACTCTTTAGTATATATTTTCCTTTGATTTTTCAGGAGCATTTCTATCCTTTCTTTTTTTCTTTATGGTGAATGGTGCTGGCCAGGTGTACTTAAATTTATAAAAACTGCACTGTAAAGCCATGAAGACTTAACAATTTTAATTCCATGGCAACTAAACACACACTGCTGAATGGCAGTGTTCCACAAAAATACTTGTAGTAAATATATTATGAAGATAAACTTTCATTAACATGCCCTTTCCTGACTGTACTTACATGTGGACTTCATGGGTAAAAGCAGAAAGGGATAGCTGCCCATCTTTGTTATGTTTTATGAATAATTGAATTAATCAGTATAGTTTGCTTTTCAAAACAAGGTTTTGTGGTCACCCATTGCACTTTATAAGGTGTTGTAATTCCTCCAGACTTTCTTTCACCAAGCTTTCTGTCCCTTTTTATTTTTAGTGGAGTTTGACAGTCCTTTACCCTATTCCAGATCCAAGACACTGGGGTGATGGAACATGGAGGCACCTCCTGAAAATATTAATGAAAAACAAATTGTATGTATATGTAACTATGTAACACTGGAGTGAGCTGTCAAAATTCTAATTCAAATCTTTTTTTGCATATAGAGAACACCACTGAATGAGAATGGATACACTGCTGGCCAAATCTTAAGTCCAGTGAATATAAAGAAAAAATGTGCATTTTGGATTGTTGGACTCAACCACTTATTTGAGAAGAGTTTTGAAAGATGAAAATAAGAAATGGGAAAATAAAAATAAAAAACTTTTTTAGCATTTAATAGAGAAAATGTGAACACTATGAAATATAGCGAGTTGCATGGTCATCATTGTGAATAACTACAAACATTCGCTTTGGCATGGTCAGTATAAGCATTTGCAGAAGGCTGGCTGGAATGTTATTCCAAGTGGCAAAGATGGCTTCATAAAAATCATGCACTGTTTGGAATTGACATCCATTTCTACAGATTTCCCTTGCCATCCACTCCCAAACATTTTTATTGGTGCTCAATTTTGGCGAACATACTGGATGGCCCAAAAGAATCACGTTATTCACCATGAAAAAGTCCTTTGTTCTACAGGCATTTTGGATTGCAGTGTTATTTTGCTGAAAGATCTAGTCATTTCCACGCAAAGGAGGGTCTTTAGTCAATAAGGATGCTCTCTCCACCATGCCAGTGTAGCCAGCTGCTGTTTGATGCGCCTTTATAACCTGAAGCTTCATTGTTCCATGGAATGAAAAAGCACCCCAGATCATGATGGAACCTCCTCCACTGTGTCGTGTAGAAAATGTCTCTGGTGGGATATCCTTAATGTGCCAGTAACGTTGGAAGCCATATGGACCACCCAGGTTAATTTTTTTCTCATCAGAGAACAAAATCTTCGTTCCCTTTTCTACGTCCCATGTTTGGTGCTTCTCAGCAAAGTTTTGGGGTGTGGAAGGAGGTGTGGCCTTTGAAGACATTTATGGTTTTTAAAGCCTTTCACTTGTAGATGCTGTCTTATTGTTCTTGAGTTGCATTCTGCATCTGTAAGGATCTTAATTTGGTTTGATGATTGGATGGTGTCTTGCCAGTCAACCTGTTGCTCCTGCTCAACGCCGGCAAAATTTTCTTGGGTCGACCACTTGAAATTCTTGTTCCATTTTCCCTTAGGGTCTTTTAAGAAATTTGCAATAGTAGTTTTATTTTGCCAAATCTCACCAGCGATGGCATGTTGAGAGAGACCTTGCTTTTGCAGCTCGACAATTCTGCCACGTTCAAACGCTGTCAACTTTTTAACCTTTGCCATGTTTTTACCAAATGTAGCATAAGAGATGTCAGTAGAAGATGTTGACAACGCTTATGCTTGAACACAAATGATTAAATTTTGTTATGTGTTTACCGATTAACGCTTCCTTTCAGTATGGTCTTAAACTTTTGACCAGCTTGTATTTAGGCTAATTTTTTAGTGCTCACATTTTTCCTATTAAATGCTAAAAAGTTTTTTTTTTTTCCCCCTTTTCTTATTTTCATCTTTTGAAGCTCTACTTAAATAAGTGGTTAAGTCTAACAATGCAAAATGCATATTTTTTCTTTATGTTCATTGGTCTTAAGATTTCGGCCAGCAATGTATTTATGTGAGTGGAGGTATTTAAAACAAATTGTACTAAAAAAACAGGTAGCTGGACCAAATAGCATGGTTTTGTTTTGTGTTACTAGTATGTTGTATGTCTTGGACTTTGGGCAAGTTAAAGAAGTTGTATAGTGATTCTCTACTTTTTTAGAGTTATCATCTAATTAGAAAAACTTGTGTTTTAAGTTGCAATACTATATAATGTTATCATGTTGTGTTGGCAGTAATTTGTAAAAGTTCTTTGTTTATTATGTGATTAAATTATTTTAGTTCTGTTTGTTTTCATACACTTATAATTTTAAAGTAATATTTGCTATTTATAATTTTTATTCTTTGAGTTTTAACATGTTGTTTATATTTATGTGCTGGCATAATATTGTAAAATATATCAAAGTTTTGTGTTTATTTATACAGGTTTTATTTCTTTTATTGAAAATTTGTAATATGTCAAAGTACTAAGTTTTTTTTCCCCCTTTGCATTGACTTGTATGTTTAGGCACAGTTATGTGTAAATAAATAAGAAAAGTATTTTGTCTGTCATATTAAGTTTTAGTACATTTCAAGCTTTAATATGGATCACTCACAGTTTTGTTATCACAACTCACAGTCATGGGTTTGCAAGTTTGAGAAGCCTAAAACACAACCAAACTCACTGGAACCAAGTACGACAGTTTTGAGTCCTTATCTCAAGTTTGGGTGTCTTTCAGTTAGAACATTTTATTATGGACTACAGGATGTCTACAACAATTATAAGGTGAGAAGGAGATTTTACCAAAATGGGAAAGAGATTTTATCACAATGTTAACAAAATATGTTCACATTGTTTCTTCTGGTGAAATTCTGTACATTCACTCTGTTTCTTTATTGTCTGATGTTATAACCAATTTGTGTACACACATATAGATAAGTGAAATTTTAGTTTATAAACTAATAAGCTCATAGATAATA
Organism: Carcinoscorpius rotundicauda; assembly: GCA_011833715.1. Taxonomy (NCBI): domain Eukaryota; kingdom Metazoa; phylum Arthropoda; class Merostomata; order Xiphosura; family Limulidae; genus Carcinoscorpius; species Carcinoscorpius rotundicauda. The sequence continues at coordinate 63,049,568 of CM022398.1, forward strand.
AGTTTATGAATTCAAACTTAAAGAATATCATTGGGCATTCAAAGTGAGCAGATGTAAGTAAAGATTCATGTTTGTTGTTGTTGTTGTAATGTATTCATACACCCTGAACTTCAAAAAAGTTTGTATTGAGATATAAGTTAGAAATTGTGTGTATGTATAATTTATTTTTATTATAATTATGACAAATATTTTTTTTTTATTTTATTCATAGGTTTTCTTATGAGAATGTTTTAATTTCCAGGTCGAAGCAGAATGATACCTATTATGCAAAGTGCCCCTCCCTTCTTACATTAGCTCATTAATAAGTCTCAGGGTATTTTTACCAAAAACAGATTACACAAAGTGGACTGAACGTTAATGCGAAAACACCTACTTAGTATTTAAACCAGTCAGTTTATATAGCATATCACAAATAGCCCATTGTATAGCTTTGTGCTAAGCAGTAAACTTCTTGATGACTAGAATTGATGAATTTAATTGTTTATATTTGTTGTTTTAAATTAAATGCAAAAGTATAACTTTAAGTTTTATAAATTCTAGTGATTAAGATGCATTAAATTTTATTCGAAGAATTTTTTGTAATAGTTATGAATACTATAAAATTTCATTTAAAGAATTCATGAACAAAATTTTGAAACTTAAAATATAAAACAGTAAACACAGGCATTTTATAGGAATCAACAGTAAAATCTATCAGATCAAATAACTAGAATATCCAAATTTATATGTAAACTTAACATTTTTAAATGAACGATAATATTCTGAAGGATTTTATAAAGTTCCATTTTATGTAAAGATATTTTAAATATAAGTTTGTATAAAAGTAACATCTTAAAGTAGGTGTATATTATAAGTTTGTTATGAAAAATATTCTGAAAATGTTTAACATCCTTAAATTGTAAAATTTCCTGACTTATGGGTTTTGAAATTTGCAAACACAAAACATATCATTTTGCTCAGAATATGGTGGGGAGCCTTATAAAGTAGCTAATGTATTGTAAGATTATCTGAGAAACATAAATTATCCAAGAAGTGAGAATTTTATTTATGACTTGTCCTAATGGTTTCAGAAGTCCTATTATGCATTATTAGTTACATTTATGATTTTTTAATTTAGATGTTAAAAACTCTTGCAATGTGTAATTTTTATTATATTTTATGAGTAAGAGAATTACTTGGTAATAAATGAGAGATAAATAACATTTGAATTGTAGAATTCAGTTATCACAAGCTATTATGTGAGCTTATTGAAATGTTTGTGAATTTTCTGGAATACAAACAATAATTGTATTTGATAAACATGTGTATAACTGATTATAGGGAAATTGTACAAAGCCTCCAGTTTCTTTGGAAGGACAGCTGTTGTGGAGGGAGTTTTTTTACATTGTTGGCTATGCAACTCCTAATTTTGATCAAATGAAGGGAAACCCTCTTTGTAAACAAATTCCTTGGAGCAACAACACTGAATTTCTGGAAGCTTGGACAAAGGTGAAATAAAGCTTAGATATCTAAAATGCTTCAAATAAATCTTATTTTCATGAGTTATTACAACAATGCTAAACAACTAAGTGTTCAGAAAGGGTTTAGAAGGCATTGTAAATCTTTCATGTTTAATCCTTTTGTAGTTTGTGTGAATCAAGTGAATCAAATTGTGAATTTTACTTGTGCAACAGTATACGTGATAACTGAGATTTTGTAATGCATCCATTCAAAAACTTAAAAAAGATTTTGGTAAAGGTTATAAGTATTTTGTACACAAATAATGATAGTTTTAGGATTGTTTTTACTAAAAATATAATATTTTTCTGTTGTAGTTGCTTGCATTCAAACTATTAACGAATTGAGTTCAAAGTGATTAATTTTAAGTATAAAAATACTTTTCATCTTTCAGTTTTCATATTTCATTTCCATAATCTTTACAACCTTTTAAAAGGATATTAAAAGTTTTTAAATTAATTTTTACATATTTTATTTCTCATTTTTTATACCATATCACCAACTCTAGCTTTTGTCATCAATGTGCAGTGTAACAAAATAATTAACATTAGAAAATTAAAAAAAAACAACCTTTTAATCGTTGGTAAAATATCTTTGAAAAGTTTCTTTTTGTTAAATTTGTCATTTCATCTCATTTTCCATTTCAGATATACTTGACCATTAATGTGTTATTCTCCCTTCTTTACTTCTTGTTATTCATCATGACTGAAGTCAAATTGTCCCTCTAGGTATATTACAGTTACTTTGGGAGACATGCCCAATCCTTTAGCAAAATTTTTATTCAGTGTGTAATGTTGTGAGCTTTAAGAAGGGTTTAACATAGTTGTTAATGTTTTAAGTAATATATTTATGTAACCTCATGTTTTAGTCATGAAGGTATAAACATTTTTAAAAAAAATGTTTAAATCTTTTAATTATGCATTATAAAACATAAGCAATATGTAATCAAGTAAAATATAATAATAAGACCTCAAACAATTTAAACTGTATCCAATTATAGCATAGTTAGGTAAGAAACAACCATTAGTGTTATCATTCAAGCACCAACCATACTGTGGCCAATTTTGTGAACTCTGTACACCAATTTCAAAATAACCTGTTTGTTTATACTGTAAACTGAGCTCTTTGTTGTGTAGACGTTTGTGTGTAGCTTGCACATGGAGGTGATAGAGCTCCAACAAATCTGTTGAAAGTGGGCATGGCAGCTATAAGGGGTTGAAAAGGTTACTTGTTGGAACTGTATTCATTCAGAAAACTTTGAAAGGAACAAGTCATAAGATTATGTGGCATCTTAGTGACTAAACATGCCTTTATTTACATTATATTATTGAAGATACAGAGAGCTAAAGTAGAGATTTTTTATAGTTTGTTGGTCATGTGACAATACATGTAAAGTTTTAAGTTGTTTTTAAAAGTTTATTTTACAATAAAGGACTACAGAGTGGGGTAAAATAAAACTTCATATTATAATATACATTATAATATTAAATTAATTCACGTACATTTACATTAACAATAATTAATTAAATTTTGAATGTAACACAGTGACCAGCTCAGAAAAGCATTTAAAGGAGTTCCAGTGCAAAAAGATTGATAAAAATGTATCATTAATCAGTTCTCACGTGAAGATAGTTGTTAATGTTTTTTTAAGTAATATACTTATGTAACCTCTATCTTTGTTATCAGTTACTATAATTCTTTTAAATGTCTTCTATTATATTTATTATTGAATGTTATTAGTTAGTAGATGAGCTGTCACAATTCTAGAAATGAAATTAAAATTAAGTTTTTAATTTATTTTTGTAAGATGTACAAAAAAATAGCAAAAGCAAAATCTGCATCTGAAATTCATATATTTTTGGTTGGTAAGTGTAACATTTTTCATTATACTACTAAAAATCAAGAGATAACATGGTCTGTGGAATGAAGTTAAGGTATTCTTTAGTCATTTCTATTTTCAGTTGACTTCCTGTAATATCATCTTATGCAACATTAGAGCTGTGTTTGTAATTAAAGCTTGATTATTTGATTAATATGAAGAATAGTATAGACCACAGTTTGTTTTATGTCAGCACTGAAGGACAACATAAAGGTTCAGAGCTGTAGTTTATGTTGTTTACTATAATACTGTTTCTACATTATCCTTTCAATCTTAGTAGTAAGTATATTCTTCAGACTTTATAAGCAATGATGGATTTCCTGTGAAAGCTGATGTTTTAAAGCACTCATGGCACATCTGTAAGTATTAACAAAATTGTGACACACACACACACAGTTCTCATTACTGTATTCTAGTGAAGTGAGAATAAAGTCATACTCATGGATATTTCAAGCAGACAGTGGTAAATAAGATGGCTTTTGATCCTGCTTTCAGCTGTTTATCACTTTGACCTTATTATTGTGATTTATTTTAGTGTATTGTATGTTTTATAATATCAGTTTAAAAGTGAAATATATTTTTATGTGTATTACATTATGCTATTTTTTTATGTACCCTTTAGGAAATAGTGATCAAACTTAATATGTGGACATGTATTTTTATGGTTTTTTTGGTTTTATTCTTAGGCTCAAACAGGCTTTCCATTCATTGATGCTATCATGACACAGTTAAGACAGGAGGGGTGGATTCATCATCTTGCTAGGCATGCTGTTGCATGCTTCTTGACTCGTGGAGACCTCTGGGTCTCGTGGGAACATGGCATGAAGGTATAACAAAGTACTTATCTTTAATTACGTATCACTAGTTGTAGTTATGTTCTTTCAAATATTATTCCAGAAGCTGTTTTTATACCCAACTGTAGATATTTTTTTTGCTTGCTAGGTGAAACACATCACTTTTTGCATTTCTTTACATTGTGTTTAATGATGACTTCCAATAAAAAATTGCATTAAGAACATAGTTTCTTTATTGTTGAGTATTGGGATTGTACTCTTGTGTTTTGATTTTGTTACCAGTTTTTCTGTTTATATCAAATGGGAAACATTACTTGAGTGTGTGTTATTTATTACTGCATTTTCAAACTTAAGATAACTGCTTTGTTTGTGTTTATGTCCTTCATTATTTCTTCTTACAGACTGAATAATAATTGCCTTTGGTTTTGTACCTGCTAATAAGTTTACTTGAGATATTATCATGAAGTCTGTATTTTAAAATATTTCATGGCCCTGTAACACTTGTTTATCGTTTAGTATTTCGATTCCTTCTGCACCATGCTTTTGTTCAACATTTTGAAACATTTGTTCCATGTTTTTTAAATTTAGAATCTTGCTTTGAGGTAAATGCCAGTGACCTTGATAAGGTAGTTTATGTTAGCATAATGTGTTGAAGAATTGAATTCAACGTAAATCATCTGGCAGCTTGCAGGGCCTATACAGCCCCCATTACTGAGTTTATTTGGCCCACACACACTTTTGTTTTTATGAATTGCATGTTTAAACATTCAGGTTTATGCATTTAAAACACTTTGCTTGCCAAAAATATTTAGCTTGATAGTCCCATAAATAAACAAATTATGGCTTTCCAACACTTTCATTGTCAATATGAAATGATATGAAAATAAGAGAGATTCTGTTATTTTGTTAAGTAGATTAAAAACAATCTGAAGTATAATATATATTCAGGATGGAGCAAGAGAGAAAATATATTGTTGAAATATAGGGCTAGTAGTAGTGGGAGATCTATACAACCTCCAGTTTTTCTAGTAGATAGAATAGTAAAAAGAAATATAAAATAAACAATAAATGTCTACAGGTGACCTTGAAACACAATAAATTGTATTTTGTCTTATGAATATAGTAATGTCAGTACAAATCATGATGAATATGTCCTCTGATGAGGTCCAACACTTGAAATGAATATTTGTTGTCTCAAGTTTTAACTTTAGATAGTTATAAGTCTTGTTAATCAATTGATGAGTGAATGACTGAGCTTTGATATTAAACTCATGATTTTAACTACTGTTTTTGATGAGTTGATGTAATAAGCAGATCAAATTTTAAAACTACCTGATAAGTTTGATTTTATATATTTTATACGAGCTGGCAAAACTGTAGATGCCATGTTTATCCAACCATCTTTGTGTTTGTACACAAACATAGTTTGTGAGAGCTCTGTATATGCCAAAGTTAATGCTCATTTATTTGTGGAATATTTGAAAGCTTAGAATATTTTGGTACTTGTACATTTAGCAGATTCTTATTTTGTATTAGGGTTTAGTACTTGAGAAGAACTTTTGATTTAAATTGAATATTTCAGTTAAATAAAGGCTGATAAATCAGTTTCTTATAGCAGAACCTGGTAATGTGTGTTGATAATAGTGACTCTCAGTATTACACAATACAATGTGTAATTCATTTTATTGAAAGATATTAAATCTGTTCACTTGGTTTCATTCTTTAGGTGTTTGAGGAGTTCCTCCTTGATGCTGACTGGAGTCTGAATGCAGGGAACTGGATGTGGCTATCAGCTAGTGCCTTTTTTCATCAGTACTTTAGGATCTACAGTCCTGTTGCATTTGGAAAAAATACTGACAAAAATGGAGACTACATCAGGTAGTTTATTGTTCTTTATCTTGAGAATACATACAGTGACTTGTATGTTGTGACATTTGTTATTTCTAATATTTTTTATTATCAAAATAATTTATATAATAATTTTGTATTTTAGATGTATCTTTTATTTCAAGATGTTAATTTTTAAATGTTAGTTAACATAACTTAAATTCTTTATATCTGGTTGTTAATGCATCTGTTGTAGTGAATAGGTATAATAGAAGAGTCTTGGCTTGGGTGGGCAACCCCTCCCTGTTTCTGGAGTGGTTCAACATTTATACTGCTATACTGAGGCCTTTCTCAAGTCAAAAACAATCTTCAAACAACAATCTGGTTTAATGCCACCACTTTTGCAGCTTCATAACAAGGTTTTATTTTGGAGACATTTGTTTTAATCTACATATGAATAGTTGAGCTAGTATTAATAGATACAGTCTGAAAACAATTCGAGAATATTCAAATTCCACATCATTTGTCTAGTTGGAATGATAGAGTGAAATAAGCAGTTTAGTTTTTTGTCATTTTCAACAAAAAAGGGCAACACACAAATATGTATTCTGCATGGAAATACATCTTATGAAAACTTAAGATAGTAATAGAGATCTCTTTTTTTTTATATATATAACTTAGTGAAAATAGAAAATTTTGGGGCCTCATTGAAAGAGAAAAAAATGTTTATCTTCTCAAACAGATTGCTTAGTTTCCACACTTTAGTGTTACTCTTGTGTTAAATATGTCGTTAATGCTTTCATGATTAAAATGTTAAAACAGAAATACTGAAGAACAAAAACTTTTTCTGGAAGAGAAGAAATCAAAGTTATTTCTTTCAGTAATGAAAAGATATTTTCAAAATAAAGACTTTATCCATTAAAACTAATAAGAAAATGTGAGATACACTTACTAGTTGTGTTATTATTAAAAATCAAGTTGAATGAAAATGATGTAATTTTGACAAGAAGTGCCCTGTATTAATAAACTGTGACATCAGTTTCACTGAAATTGAAACAACTTAGTTAATTAGAATAGTTTTAGGTAATGAACCGTTTGGCTTGGTATATCAAATTAGACTTTTTGCCTCATTTATTCTTATACTATGGCATTATGCACTCCTTTGTTACTTTTATAGCCACATATATCTTGAGAGCAGTGTGTTGTTATTAAATTATGGGATAACAACATGTATTTAAACTTTCATGTGCAAGACCGTGTTATAATGAAACAGACTATAAGTAAACAGGTTTGATATTTTAAGAACATGTGACCATATTTTAAACACATGCACACACATGTATGTTAAAAGTTTTTTGGCATAATAAAAGATAATGTCTTTATTAGTCATTTCAGCCTGAAAATAAATTATGATGAACTATGGACATGTCAGTAAATATGATAGGAGAAATATGAAAATAAATACAGAAAAGAACTTGAGAAAAAGTATTTCAGTAATCAAATATAGATCTTTGTATATAAATTGAAATGGTTGACAAATCAATACATCCTTTTGGAAACTCAAGTATTCCCTTATTTGCCTATTCACTTACTATCATCTCATCTTATGGTGAAAATAAACTTAGCCAATTATTAATTTCAGTTTATTATAGGCTTAACTAACAATATATTCACAAGCCCTGGGGAAGGAAATATAATTATTATTTTCTACTACAATGTGCTTTATGATTAACTACAATACATACATGTTTATGAATAAAACATTTCATCTGTAAAGTGGATAAAAATAATTCCAGTTGGAGGATATGTGATATATTTTGATAGTTATGAACCTCTTGAATACCTTTATTTCTAGCTTTCTACATAACTAAGATGTTTGATATTATTACTTTTAAAAATAAAGTATCTATACATATTAGTTGTAAGATAACACAATATATGTATAATACTAGATGTGTAAAATTCATCTAATAATTCTTTTAATGATTTAGGCATTTCCAAATTATTATTTTCTTGCTCTTTCAGAAAATATCTTCCTGTACTAAAGAGAATGCCTTCAGAGTACATTTATGAACCTTGGAAAGCACCACTGAAGGTAGTACCCAATATCTCATGATGTGATTTAAAGAAATAGTTTCTATGTATAACTTTTACTTGGCACTTACAGGTTTTTCTCTTGTAACATACTTGGATTAAAGTAAGAGATAGCACCAATAAGTTGAACAACAACCAATCTGTAAACTTTCTTTCCAGGTTCAACAACAGATAGGTTGCATAATTGGGAAAGACTACCCAAAACCTATCGTTGACCACGATAAAGCAAGGAAGAAAAACTTGGAAAAAATGAACAAAGCATACAAAGAAAACAAAACAGCAGATGAACAAAAGAGTAAGTTAAACTGTTTGATCAAGGTTATTTAATTTCTTTATTTTAGCCTTTCTTCATAAACTTTATTTCATTTCATTTAAAAACACTTTGTCATGTGTTTTTAGGTAAAGATATGCTAACTCTTAAACTTTATATTTTGCATTGTTTGGTGGTGCATACCTGAAAGTTAACTGCTGAGTTATTACAATACAGTAGAGAAATTCTGATGCTGTTGTTTTTAGTATTTTTTTCTTTATTCTTTAAGGAAATCTCTGAGATACAGGTCACAAATGTACAAAAGGTTATTGTGTAATTAGTCTGCTTGTTGGAAAAAAGAACATGTAGCTCACTGTTTCACCTCTGCTTTATACTTTTTAACATAATGTTTAAAAAAATTTCCATCAAATAGCTTAATTTATATAGAGAGGAAATAATAATAAACAGTATCAGTTTAATAATTTCATGATCCACTTTAGAGATACTGAAATGATAAGCTATGTTTTGCTTGGATAATTGTTTCATGTGAAATTTATATGCTTTCTGCAATTTCACAGTTTGTGTTTTCTTTATTGATATGACCATTTTCTGATGTCATTTATTGGACTTGATAATGTCTCTTGTAGAAACATCCAAGTTAAAACTTTGTGATGAGAAACTTGATTAGATGTTTATAATGTTCTGTTTTCAAGACACTAGTTATAGTATACAATACAAAACATCTTTAAAATAATAAATGCCGACATAAATTTGAGTTCTGATTTAGTAAGATAGCTTGCTTTGATAAGAAGTTAATGAGGATCTGGAAATGCATTATAAACTAATAAATGAAGGCACATTATTCATTTTACAGTTGTACACTAGCAAGGAAAGTATAACACTTTAATTATCATTTCTGTATCAAAGTTTTCAGCATTATGTCATCTGCTCAGCTGTTAACCCCAAGTCTTGTCATTTTCTAGGATGCTCAAAAATGTTTCATAATAGTTTAATTTAATCTACCATGATAATTGGATGTAAGCCTTATTAATTAATATTTACCACTCAGTTCTGGATGTCTTTGAAAAATACAAGTACTTTTAATAGTTTACTTTTTCTTCTGACTCTTGAATTTTAGGAATCAGATGCTTTCTTTCAGGAATTGATTTATTTTGTTTACTTCTAAATGTTTTTCTCAGGGTATCATTTTTATTTTTTGATTCATTTCAACAAAAACTTTCATGGGCCATAGTTATTTTCAGTACCATCAAAATACAGATATGTCATTTCAAATGTGATGCATAAATTGCCAAAAAAGTATGGGCAGAATGCCAGTTTCAGAACACAAAGTGAATTTTTGCAAAAGATATCTTCAATATTTTTACAACTTTTATGTGTGTGAGAGAGAGAGAGAGAGAGAGTGTGTAGAATGAGGTTGTGCATATTAGTGACATGAGATGTTTTCATTCGTGTTGCAGACTTTATGTAATTTGTTGTTGTAATGCTTTCTTTTCATTTTCTACTATTACAGTAGCTTTATGCAACAGTGTACTGAAATTCATTGTTTTTTCAATTACTAGCTACCAAAAAGAGATCACCAGAAGAGACAGTGAGGAGTTTCTTGTCAACAAAGAAAACTAAATCTTAGAACAAAATATATTTTAAAGGAATCAAGTACAAAGATTTATTTGTTTAAACATAATTTCAGAGATGCTTTCTAATTTTCTTATTAAATTTTGTATTGAAGTTTTTAAGTATATATTTTTATTTGTAATTTTTAAATGTAAACGCTGACAAAATTTACTTAGTAACAAGTGTTGAACTGAATAACAGACTGGACTTTATTTTTATCACTTTAAATATTTTACATTTGATTTAATGTTTTTATAAGCATAATAAATTGGTAGTAGCAATGCTATGTATTCTCAAATCCTTTATAAATAGTTGTTCAGTTTGGTGAGTAAAGTCAGCTCAGAACACCATACATGTAATATGCTTTATACCATGAAGAAAAGTGTAGTATTGTTCCTTCAGTTTACCCTTGTCCAGGGTTAGTAACGAAGAATTTCCTGAAACCTGTGTAACTCATTGACGATCTTGGGCATCATATTTATTTTTAATCTTTAAGTATTTGATGTGTATTGGTTAATGGTTTTCATACAAGTACATAAATTACATGGGGAACTCTTTGAGGCTTTTTATGGAATAAAAGTAACGGACTATATTAAAGTATTGTTTCTAGTTTACTAATATTATTAAGATGGTCTAAACTCTAAACTACAAACATTTTACTAGCAAAATTTTAAAATATTGGCTATGCTTAGCATAAATTGTTTTAAACTGATTTAATTGTATTCATATGTAGCATAAATGACAGACGTATTGTAATTATTTTAATCTAACTTAATTTCTTAATTCAAGTAACATTTTGAAAGTTTGAATCATTTTAACACTCCAATGATACTTGTTAAACAAAAAAAAGAACTAAAATGAAATATGGTATTGTATGTATCTTATGATAGTAGAAACTGGCCGAGAGTTTTAGTTGTTGATTTATAAATAAAGCAGTTTAATAAATAAACTTAGGTGTAAGCTTCATAAAATAAAATGTTGATTTAATTAATAAGCAGACAGTTTAATAAAGTGGAGAAATGATAAATTAATCAACAAAATATTTCTTAGTTAGCTTCTCAATTTTTAAATAGTTATGATGTTTATAAACTGACAAGTCAGTTTATCTGTGGTGGGTAGCAGGGGAGTGAAAGGACCACAAATTTTGCACTATATAATTTGAACATACTTATTAGCTTAAATTAAAAAGTATTTAGTTTGTTTAATTATGTAATGCTGACTGAAGTAGAGTGCACATAATTATGAATAAATAAAACAATAAGAAATTCCACAATATTTTACAAAGAACTTTTATTGGCATAAAGTTCTTGACTTTAGGATCTTGAGTGGTAAAGAGTTCATTAGAGATCATATTATGTATGGCAAAAATGAATAATTTTGTACAGCTTACCACAGTGACAACAGATCAGCAACACCCTCCCATCCATACTAAAGGATTGACTGTCAATCCTATAATGAACCCTTAACTCAAATTGAGAGAGATGTTTTGTGATATTGTGCAGTTTTGAACCATGCTTGACAGCTCAGAAATCCAAGAACTTGTTTCAGAAACTACCACAGGGCCAACTCTTCACTCTAAAGCTTTAATAACATTTGGCTTTGATAATAAATTATTTAGTTTGAATAACAATCGTAAAATTTTAGGCTTATGAAAGTCTATATTAACTTTAAAAAAAAACGTATTGTATGTTGCTTATTACAAGTTGCATAAACAAAAGGATCTGAACTAATGACTGTGTGCAATATGTCATTTCTGAAATCAACTCGGTGTTTGCTACTCTTTCAGTATTTAAATTTAACTTACAACAGAAAAGTTTTTATATCTAGGCTTGACAGTTTGATTATCTCATCTTTCTAACAAACCTCTAATTATTAAGTTTTCTTGTGGAAAATTATTTTGACCAGTTGATTTGGTTTAGTGGGCTTTTACAGATTCAAAAACGTTTTGCATATTATGTACGTGTTCAAATTACAGTAAGTTGATGTTTTTCTTAGTGTAAGGTTACACAATTGGGTATCCTGCATTCTTTCTACTGCAGGGAATCGAACCTCGAATTTTACCATTGTAAGTCCATAAGCTTAAAGCTGACCCACCGAGGAACATTACAAAAGACCTTGTGTTAGATATAATCATAATGTTGCACTATAATAATAGGAAGTCGTAACCCCCTTTTTTACTCATATTTGAACTTTCTTAGGACAAGTGAAAAATGTGTATTCTAAAATGATAACAACCGAGGAAAAAATTAAATGAAAAGCTCGATTTTGTTTGTATTAAAATTGTATATACACAATCTTATTAACGTTGTTTGATGTGAATAAAAATCCCGTTCAGTGTCATAGGAAGAGTGGTTAGGGGAAGCACTTTTTATTTTATTATAACAACTACTACAGTAAATTACATAAAATGTAATTAATAATTCAGGTCCTAATAACTTCTATTGCCCTACGATGAGCACTGAACCCTAGCTGTAATGGGTTCTTCTGTGGCGCTTATTCCTTTGGGTCAGTAAACCCTGCTTCCTCTTTTTAAAGCCCCCCAGTGGCTCAGCGGTATGTCTGCAGACTTACAATGCTAAGCGCCGGGTTTCGAAACCCATGATGGGCAGAGCACAGATAGCCCATTGTGTAGCTTTGTGTTTAATTAAAAAAACAAACAATCTTCTTTTTAATTTATCTTCTAAACCACTACCATCCTTTTAATCTCAACTGGCTGGCGGGTCAGAAGGTCTTTTTTGAGTTCCATCTGCAGTTCAAGCCTGCAGTCGTTGTTATTAATTAATGTAGTAAAAAATATAATCCGTTACCACAGTCAATGTTGAAATAAGCACGTTTATAATGACTCTACATTATAGAAATAAAATTTATTAAAACAGTACTACAGTCAGGGGCGTAATTTTTTACACCCGATGGGGGGATGATTTTTGCCACCACTTATGTGGACTGCTTAATTTGCAAATTGGTTATCTCTGATTTCGTGAACCTGAAAGCTGTAAACATGCAGTCATAGAGTAATCTTGTTGTCACGATACTTGCATGCATACTTACGAACTATCGCTTAGATCGAAAAGCTTAGAAGCACGCCAAAATTAAAGATGTACATTTCGTCTAGTGAAAAAGCCTACATCTAGGCCTAATTATGTAATTTCATTGTTAAGAACACGAGAGTCACAAGAACAAACACAATTTGTAGGCCTGTAATGCAATAAAACAATATACGTTCCTGACTACAGTATATGTGATTTTTTTCGATTAACCATAATTTTACTGAACTATTTACCAAGTTTTGATATCAGGGAAACGCCAAGATTAATAAATATAAATAAAAGAAAGACTTGTAACTTGAGCGCTTTCGAAGGGGGGTCTTCTCTTCGTCAGGGACAAATAAGCATGGTTTACTTTCAAACTTTCTACAAAATACATTTAAAGCTTTTTGTGTTACATCCTACTTATAAGCATATATTTTTATGTACATTAATTACCAAAGTCTGTTCTCTTATAAGTAAGTCACAAAAATGTAACATAACGCATTTAAGAAACTTCTACCTCCCTCTGTCGTTTTTCAGAAATGATAGTTATCAATATTGAAACCTATATATTAACAAGTTAGTAATGATACATAGGTAAATAATACTATTTCAAAGTTTGATTCTATTTGTTTTTTACGTTGTTCATAATCTTTATGTTTAGGACGATTATCTTGAGCTTTTATTATCAAAGTTAATCATACTCGGTTGGTTATTACACTAGATAATAACTGAACTTTGAACAATATGCAGGCATTTTTCAAACTCATCTACGAACCTTCAATGATATAAGAGCTTAAAGAACAAGTATGCCTGAGCGATATTTCGAATTTTGAATAGTTCAATGATAACAGTATGTTATTAAAACTTACTATATATGCAATGGAAGTTACGCGGTGTTTTATATGGTGGGAGGAAGATGTCGACCAGATCGAGAGATAAGAATCAACTTGTTTCGCCATCGTCTGTTAGTTACGATCTTAAAATGGCAGAAAAATACGGGACTTACTCAGTTCAGAACAAAGATGGCGACGAGGAAGACGTTGAGAAGGACGAAGATTGCACCGGTTGTCATGAGAGTGAGATGGAACATCATTACGGTCCATCTCAGATATGTTGCATACCCCTCCCTCGACCCTTGTGGCTGTTCGTCAACTTTGTTGCTCCAACAGTTATTTTCATATTTAGTTATGTATCGGATATTGTCAGTGACGCTGCCGTTTCTGCTCGTCATTACGCAGACGGGAACTTTTGGTGGTTCGCTCTAACTTTATCACTGATATTTACCCCTGCCATAATGTTTGCCCTTTTTGGAATACTAAAAATGATTAGAGACCAAAAGATGGTATTTCCGAAAAAATTACTTTGGATTCTGTTCTACACTGTTTCAGCCGTGTGGGTCATTCTTTGGCCGCTATTCAGGTTAGTAATATTCTCGTGTATGTCCAACTTTTTATTAATTAACTTCTGACCCTGTAAGTGGTAAGAAGAAAAGGACCACGTGTATGTAAAGCGTTTTTTTTTAATTTTCCAGTTTTCCACTTGTCGTTTGGTTTTTAAAAATAATTTAAGCTTTTCATTGTGATAAAAAAAAGGGTATTTAACTGCTTTTGTATTTAGTTTTATGTATTGAAAAGCTACTAAGTTTATCTGTCGCCGTCCCTAATTTTAACTGTTGAACAAAGGGAAGACAGCCATTCAACAACTTTCTACCACCTACCATCCATCATATTTCAGGAATGTTTAAGTAAAGTAAGAAGTACTGACAGGGCGATTGAAATCTCTTACTGAACACTGTCAACTTTTCAGCTATGGGGTGTTGTAATGTAATGGTTAATCGCATTATTTGTTGGCAAAGAATAGCCCAAGAGTTGGCAGTAGGTGATGTTGAGCATCTGCCTTACCTCTCTACTCTAGCATTTCAGAATTAGGGATGATTTATTTTTAATTCCTCGCAAAGCTACATGAAGGCTATCTGAACCAGCCGTTCATAATTTAGAGGGAAAGCACCTTGTCATCACTATCCACCATCAACTCTTGGACTACCATTTTACATATGAATAGTGGGATTGATCATAACATTATAATGTCCCTACGGCAGAAAAAGCAAGCATGTTTTGATGTGAGGTGAACTCGAACCCGCAAACTCAGATTACCCTAACCATCTGGACATTAAAGATAACTACAGGAGATGGCCACAAGTTGCTTTGAACGTGTACTGAAAACAAAGAAAACCAATGGTGATAACTTCAAATATAAAGCCTGATTTATTTCTGCTCTGTAATTGGAGCCAGGTGGTAAAGGCACTCGACTCGTAATCTTAGGGTAGCGGGTTTGAATCCCTGTCACATCAAACATTCTCGCTTTTTCAGCTATGGGGACGTTATAATATCACGGTCAGTCTCACTCTTCGTTGGTAAAAGAGTAGTTCAAGAGTTGGCGGTGGGTGGTGATGACTAGCTGCCTTCCCTCTAGTTTTACACTGATAAATTAGGGACAGCTAACGCAGATACCTCTCGTGTAGCTTTGAGTGAAATCAAAACAAACCAAACAAATCAATTTCTGTAGTTAGTTAAGAATTTAAAAGATTAGCCCCTCGCTAGTAGAGCGGTAACTCTACGGATTTACAACGCTAAGATCAGGGGTTCGATTCTCCTCGGTGGTTTCAGCAAGATAGCCCGATGTGGCTTTGCTATAAGAAAACACACAGAACTAAAAAAATATTTATTTATCGATATTCAAGAGGGTGGTGGTTAATTTTTATTGCAGTGTGCCTAAATAATTTGTCCTTGCAGGTTGGAAAATGTTAATTGTGTTTACAATTGACGGTTACAGAATTATTGAAAGTGGAATTGGGAAGGACAAGCAAACATACAGAAGTTTTTGTTTCATGATGTGCCTCAAAAATATTCATTGGCTCTTTTTAATTTTTCTAAATATTAAAACGCGAACAGTTACGTTAAAAATCCGGAGCTTTGAAAGAAATCAAACATGTAATTTGGATTGTCTAGAATGGCTATTGGTTGGTTGTTTAGAATTAAGCACAAAGCTACACAATGGGCTATCTATGCTCTGCCCACCACGGGTATCGAAACCCGGATTTTAGCGTGTAAGTCCGCAGACATACCGCTGAGCCACTGGGGGCTTCTAAAATGTGATCACGTTTGGTGCGATCAGGATTCGAACATGCGACCATCGGATGAAGAGTCGAACGCCTTAACCGACGTGGCCATGCCGGGCCCTAGAATGGCTAACAGAATAGTTGTTGTTTTTTGTTTTTTTGAATTAAGCACAAGCTACACAATGGGCTATCTGTGCTCTGCCCACCACGGGTATCGAAACCTGGATTTTAGCGTGTAAGTCCGCAGACATACCGCTGAGCCACTGGGGGGCCAGAATAATTTAACAATTTAGTTACAAGTGTGTTCAATGATTGACGGCTAATATGGACAAGACTGACTATTGCGCCTTCCCCTCTCTCGGTAGCTAAGCGGTTAAGTGGAGCTTATGACCCTAAAAATCGAGTTTTGATGCATACGGTAGAAAGAGCAAATACAGGTTCTTCTGTGCCAATGCGTCAGCCCCCTGATGGCACAACAGTATTTCCGCACACTTACAACGTTAGATTCTGGGTGTTGATACCCGTTGTGAGAAGAGCGCAGATAGCCTTTTGTATTGCTTTGTGGTTAACTTCAAACAAAACAAAAAAACAATTGCGCTAAAACAACAAACAGAAAGGTTGATTATAATTATTCACTTTTTAGGTATCTGAAAATGTTGTATTATGGTTTCAAGATTCTTGCACACAAAACTCAACAAATGGATTACATCAAATACTTGAATGAAGTTGAAAATGAAGATGCTAAGTTCCAGAAAGTGTTCAAGGCTTTCCTTGAATCTGCTCCCCAGTTGTTACTACAGCTGTATATCATGTTGTCGAACCCGCCAGAAGAACAAAATGTTTATACAGGTAATAACTTAACCTATACAGTCATGTTGATTAAGTACTTATAATACTTAGGCGGTTTTTTTTCTCCCCCAGCTGATTCTCACTTTCTCGTCCAGCATCATTCTATCTATGTGCGTAACGAAATCAGGACGAGTCGTGATGGTTATTGTTTTGAATATATTTTTATCAAGGCAAAATAAAAAAAAGTTTAATATTCTTTAAAATGAAAGCTTTCACGATAGTTCATATAAGTTATTTAGAAAATTAAATACACGAAATAAAACTTCATAGTTGCACCGAGCACCAGAAAAGTAAAGTATGCCATTGTTACGTATTATAATTTATCTCAGACGATCCTCCGATTTATTATGTTACGTACATAACGTATTGCTATTTGAAATAACCGGAAATTTTAATTCAGAAGTCAATTAAATGTTAAGATGTATCAAATATTTGTTATTTTCCAACAAGATTAAAACACAATTTTCTTTCTTAACACAAATATATTCTGTATACAAACAACAATACAATTTATAATAACGGTTATTACAAATAATATACATATATATACAAAAATTTCACAAACTCATTAACAATATTCGATCTTCTATCTGTTCTGGAACTGAATAGTTTATCCACGGTTCAAGTCCTCGACAAGCGAATTAATTCTGAATTGATATTGCTACACTTCGCTTAAGCCAGTTAATTGTTTGGTCTTTCTTGGCTGGTATCATGCTGCTTACAAGCTGACGTTTTACCGAGAAAGATATTTAATATCCTCTTAGAAATACTAACGTCCGAAGTTAATTCACTGAAGTTAAATGGTTTGTAATATTCGAAATCTATAAATGTTTCTGGTTAAATTCTGTAGTTTTCCAATAATTAGCATTCATCACAGTTATAGCTTCCGAGGCTTATAGTACACTGACTGCAGCTGACCAACAGTATTCTGCAGTTGTCTCTCGGTGCGTTGGTTTATGAACCTTTTTAGGAGACGTTATCGAAAGTTCACTTAGCAACAATACTGTCAACGACTGGTATTACGTACACACCAAGTACATTGTTGATTCTTAAGCTCCTAATTTACAAATTTAGAGAACGGACATTACTTGCGCCATACACATTTACACTACAACTTAAATACATTCCTAAATATATATTAAACTGAAACAAACATATATATCAATATAATATTAAATTCGTTATAACCATACACACGGTCCCAAATAACTTGATTAACAGCTCGATGTATTTAATCGAAACGTTACTTCGTTTAAAATAGTCAACACATTTCATGAACGTGTTGGGAGTTTAAAATAAGCTCTATTTTCTTAGTTTTAAATGCATTTGTTATTTATACACGGTAATGATTATGTTGGGTAACTTTATAATATTATTTCACCGACTAGCTTCAGTATTATGTTGCTAACAAACATCGTTTACTTGGCACCATTTCTTACTAGTCAACCCTCGTCTGGTTTATTTTTCTTTGAAAACGCCTGAATTTTAACAATTATTTGATAGACTTCGTTATAGCTTTCGACAGGGATACAGTGTAAATACAAAAGTGATGTGACTTATCTCTACAAATCTATCATAATTAACTGTATTCATAAAGCTTAATTTCCCAATTACGTTTTTAAACTAGTTTTTGACAGTTAAAGCGTGAATGAAGTTGAATCAAACTAGATACGTTTATTATCATTTTTCAGTTGTGACACAAATAGTAGGCGTGTCCTTTTCTCTGATTAGCCTGACCAACGTAGTGACGTCGTTTGAAATAGAAAATTACCAGAAAAGAAAAGTACAGGAAGCAATAGCAGCGGCACCTATCGCAAGAACTGATATAGAAATTTCCGAGGAAGATGAGAAACATAGCGAAGTTTGTTGTATTGGCATAGAATTTCTCTGGTGGTTTTTTACAATTGGTGCACGTGTCATCGCTTTGGCGATGTTTGCTTCTGTATATTCGTATTGGCTGTTTCTGGTATGTGGACTCCACGTGATAATTATGTCCACTTTTATACTTGTGTACACTTTAGACAGTGTAAAAGGAGAAAATGTTATACTTGCTTTGTTCATGGGATTTATTTACATCTTTTGTTTTGTTGAATACAAAGTGAATTTTAGTCAATTGGGTAAAGTAGCAGCACTGTATATCCTATATTATATTTTAAACTTTACCGAAAACACTGTGATGGTATTATTGGCATACTTTACTGCCGCCAGGAGCTATTGGTTTCATCCAACTATACTTGTTTGTCATTTTGTAGGCTTTTTCCTGGGTGTACTTTTCATGCTACTCTATTTAGGCCTATTCAGACCATTTCACTTGAAAAAAATCCGGAAAATGTTATCTCCAGTGCCCCTTGGCAAAGGTAGCAGCGAGTGAAGCTAAGATTTAGAATATTCTTTATTTTAACTAAATTTTATTCGTAAAAATACATGTTTACTTATACTATATTAATAATTGACAGTTAAGAGTAAAGTAAGACAGATAAAAATGCTAAGTTTATTACGAACAAATGTTCTAACGCAACGGGTTAAAGTGATAGATAAGAGGGAGTCGTAGACACAAAAACCAAGAATTAACTGCACTGTCTTTAAATCGCATTGGCTTGAAAATAGTCTATCTACGTTTTTATTTATTAATATATTGCATTCCTTCTTTTAAATATTATTGCAGAAGACGTTAAATCACGCGCACCATACTTAAACTGTTTGTCTTTCATTTGTGCCAAACGTGTCGGTTTTTACACACAAAATAAAATTTATAATAGGATCTTATAATGTCCCCAGCAGTAGAATAAATGAGACCATAATCACTGTGCGACTCATGAAAATTGACAAATATTAAGAGATAATTTTGTTTCATTTAATATATAACTTTAAAGAACACGGACATGGCACTCACAGTACTAGTATAAGAATGTTGAGTCTGCAGTTGCTCTAACACGATAAAGTAGAAATTTGTATCAAACTTTTGTTGTCTAGTCAATAGAAAAATGGCACTTAAGTGATCAAAGTATACAACCGCGAGTGCTCAACGGTAACGACTAATGAATTTGATACAAATTTATTTTTAGTCAAATATTATTTTCTAGCTGTAGGATGGGAAATACTTCTCAATTTCAAACGTTGTTTCATTTTTATGTTTAAGTTGATTATTTCTATATATTTTATGTCATATAAATATTGTCGTGTGTTGGTTCGTTTTCCTAGTCAGTAAATGTTTCACATCGTTAAAAATCAAATAAAATTTTCAATAATTTTTTTGTTTTTTGAATATCGCGCAAAGCTACATGGGGGCTATCTGCGCCCGCCATCCCTAATTTATCAATGTAAAACTAGAGGAAAGGCACCCACCGCCAACTTGTGGACTACCAACGAATAGTGAGATTATAACGCCCACACGACTGAAAGGGCGAGCATGTTTGTTGCGACGGGGATTCGAAAGTCTTAACCCCCTGGCCAGGCCGGGCCCCCTAGGTCAATATAAAGCAATGTTTTTGTAATTCTTGTTGACCAACAAATATAGTCGTGGTCAACGGTTTTTCGCGCATGAACGATTTACCAAAAGTTAATGTAATCAAATACTGTCTGTTCACTTTGTTACTCTTAGACCTGAGGCACATGTGCGATTAGAAAATTCCTACAAGTTTTCACAAACATAAATCTTCATGTTGGTTGTGCTTCTCAAGGTGCTATAAACGAAAACTATTTTAATAGCAATGAAAACGTTGGGCTACATCAACATAACACTTGAAAAAATATCAGCGACTGGTTCCAACAACGCAGTTAATAACTAGAAAATAAAGATTAGTTTCCTTCCCTACATGTATAAAGCAATAAAAACAAATGTGGAAAATACATAAATTACCAGATTGCCCAAATCCTATGGCAGGTAATTCTTTTGTGAAGTTCTAACGCCAACGTTAATTGCGAAAAAGATTAGATTTGTTTCCTACTATAAACAAGGTGTCGGGAAATTATATTAATTGTTCAAATTGTTTAGAAACAATGGCAATTATAACTTATTCAATCAACGGTGATACACTGTAGTATACGCAGATTTTATCTGTTTTAGCGCAAAGCGAGGCAAAAGAAGTTAAGAAGTTGAAAGTCCTTAAACGTATCATGCACTGACGGATATCACAGGTAGAACATGTGACCCGCCACAACACGGGCTCTAGAGAAGTTAACATATTCTGAATGTTAATAACTTAAGATAATTTATGTACATCCTGTACATGATATTATACTCATATGAGTATATATGTTTATCCAAAAAACAAAACAGTAACCTTTTTCCAATAATAGGGAATTGATGTCTAAATAGAAGTTTAATTTCCTAACCAAGTTATGCTTGGGTTTAACGGGAAATAACATTAAATTAAATAATATAAATTTCATTCGTTGAATTTTCTTTATCTTTGATATATTTATTCATGTAGTTTACATTTCTGGCAAAATCAAAATGGTCAAACAATAAAACTGATGATCATATTCACAACAAAACAATAGTCCACATAAGAAATATTCCTTTATTTTGTTAAAGTCAATCTATTTAAAATGTGAAGGTAATATTTACATGCACCATACCCAGTTTATTGGCTTATTAGACTGCTTAAAATACAAAATATTAATAAATACAAAAATCTTTTTAAGGATAGAAAACTTTGGAATCGTTGTGTTTTTAATTTTATCTAAACTACACATTTTGCCATATCTGTCAAGTATTCTCATAGACACTGACTGCAGAAATACTGAGAATAAAAGTAATCAGACTATGTTAATCAGATGTTTGACTTTAAGAGCTTAATTTTACAAATACACAGGTACCTAAAGTAAGAGGAACAATTCTTTAGGATTTTACTTCTTAACCACTACCCCACAATTTCACTCAAATTCAACATTTGGTTGATAGACAGTTAATTACAAAATTATTTTGGTTTTCAGAAGGAAACTGGTGTTATAGTGCTAAGACATATTCAGGGGTACATAACTTGAATGATATTAGTTTGGGTACCCAACTAAACAAAATGCCCCAAGTAGAGCTAGCAATAGCCATTTTTAACATATTTATTACACTTGTAAAATTAAGCCTCCACATCACTTACATCATTTTTAAATAATTTCAATAAATATACCAAATTGAACTTACTTTTTAGGTTTACTACATCTGTTTTGTAAAACTACAGAAAAGGTAAATAGCCAAAGGTCAGGAAAAACGTAAATAAGGGTTAGCAAACATAGAATCACTAAAAGACCAAACTGTGCATTGTTTCTACATTCATTTTGGTTTTAGATATGGCAAGTCATTTGAACCTTTTCTAAAAGTAAAAGAGTAGTATTTCATTTTAACTTTATTTTTGTGTTATCACAATTAGTTTTTAAAAACACTTAAACTAAACAACTGTAGAATGACAAAAATAACCCCAGTATTTTTATCACTAGGACTAATAGTGTATTTTATACAAAGGCAGCATAAACACCAACAAAGAAGAAAACTTATGTATAATTATGAGTGTAGGTGTTTACATTTCTCATATAACCAATTAATCAAGCACGGTCATGTATAAGTCAGCAAATATTATACGAAAATTGCATTTACTGAAATAGAAAATGAATTATAATATTTCCAATTAAATTATGCAAGATTATTTTCAATACAAAAAAAAAGGTTTTAAGGGGTAGTAGAATGTGCTAGTTATATGTACTGTTAAAGGCAGTTTATTTAAGTTAAAAAAAATGTAGCAAGATGTAGTTTATATAAATATGATACATAAATATATTATATTATGACCCTATGCAGTAGAACTATATTGATGTTACTTATACCATTTGGAACAGTTCCTCTTCCAAGTTAAGTCAGAATGAAGTGCATGCTGCTTTTCAGATAACTGAATATTAATAGTTGACATCATTTTAATGACAGCTTCGAAGTGTTGTTCTATATATGAATTAGATATGAATAATGCTGTCGCTTACACATTCAACAGTTGAAGATCACATCCAAGATGTTGGATAACATATTCAGGCATACAGAACACTGGATTAACTTCTTTAAGTGTCTGATCTCCTAACAGTGATAATCCAGCCAGTCCAAATAACGTGTGGAAAGGATCAACCTACATCAAAAAGCAACATAACAGAATATACCAGCTAGTCCATACAGTTTGAAGAAATCTAGAATAGCATAACATAAGAAATATCAGCTAATTTATGTACTATGAGGAAAGGGTATAACTACAAAAACAAAGTATATACCAGCTAATTCATAAAGTGTGAGGAAAGTTGTTAAAAACTGTATGACAGAACATATTTACTGGTTCAAAAATATGAGGAAAGAGTCAATCTAATGAGACACATCAGTCACCAGTTAAAAAAAAAAAAAATGTGTATTTTGGAAAATGTCAGTAATGAAAAATTATTAGAAATGTAAAAAGATTCATGTAAATTTTTTTTTTTAAACAGAACTCAGTAATGCATAATAATTATACAACCTCAGGGACATGCAAATTTCATTTGATAATACAAAGGAAGTTGGTATTTTAGTGCAGATTAGAAGAGTGTTGCATAGGAAAAAATACTGTAATGTGTGATAGATTTCTATTTTATATTTTGTGAAGATTAGTTGAGGGATTAAGACAATACATGTGTTGCTTGTATTACAGCTCTTTGATAACTGATATTTCTAGTAAATGGTTCAGAGAATTTCTCATATGTTAGAAGAGTTATTAACATACAAAAGAAAAGAAAGTTCTATTATTATAGTGGTCAATTAATTAGTGGAACATAACTCTAATTATGGGAAAAGATCAGGAAGACAGAAATTTTTAAAAAGTCACAGAATAAAGTAAAACGACCGACCATATCAAACAACTGTACGATCTCAGATTAACTGAACAACTCCACATATCCTCACACTTAGGATAAAAAGCACGATTTACCACATTTATTAATTCAAACTGCACATTCAACCTGTATTTAAGTATACTTTGACTTATTTTAAGATATTCAAAATTTTCTTCACAGTATCACTTGTTGAATTCTACAAAATAAAGATAGAATTATTTAATAAAAAACAAGAGAAAATGTGAAGCAGATCACTGTCAGACAATACAAACACTTATCAACAATTACAGATATTCTGTAAATTTAAAGCAAGTAATGGCAGATTGTAGGTCCATTATGAAGATGTCTTTAAATAGTTGACTACATATTTTGAAGAATGAGTATAACAAAGTTAATTATACATTTCAAATATTTAATTTTTTGATACCATGGTTCCACCCACAAATGGATTGTGAGACACAATGGTAATAATAAAAGAAATATTTGTGAAACACGTAATGTCTGTTTTCCTAAATTCTATAACTATGGAGTTTCAACACAGAATAATTGCTATAAGTATCAGTTATGCACACTTTCGACTTAATCGTTCATACACTTATCAGAAAAATAAAATCATACATGCACTTGAAAGTGTAAACTGAAACAGATTATGTTTTACTGCTAATACTGCTGCTGGTCTCACTCTTATAACATGAAGTTGCAATTTACAGGCAAGATGCTATTAGTTTTTAAAATATATCAATTACACACTGAACTAACCAAAATATAGGCTATTTTTAGGGATATATATCTTGCAGACGTGCTATGCTATAATTATATGAAACCAAATATGGGTAAATACTTTAAACACTGTTTCCCACCTTCTATCTCTCAATACAAAATAATCTTTCTTATCTTGTAGCTGACAATACTCATGTGTCTACATCAAACATATGTATGACAGCTAGGACTAAGAACCAACTTTTATATTTTAAACGAAAAGTAAAATGGGGAATTACAGGCTTTTTGAATAGTTATACAGGTCTTAAAGGTTCTAATAAAATTTTTTGATGTATTATATATAATACAGTAATATCATTATGGAGTAATAATTCTTGGTAGGTGCACCAATGGATTCATGGTCAATCAGTTCAACATGGTTACCTATCATGTCAGTATCAGTCCACATTCTAAGGATGACACAATACAGCTGTTCAATATTCAACAGATGTAGCATCTAGCACGACACACAAATCACTTTAGGTAACCCCACAATTATAAAATTAAGGAAGTCATCCAAAAGCATTTGTAGTCCTGTTAAACACTGGATTATCATTGCATCATCCTAAGGATGCAGGTCATCATTGAAACAAATGATAATCTGAACTCAATCAGCAGATGTAGCACACACTGGGGATCATGGATTCATCTGTCTGCGATCTCATTAGTTTGTGTTGATTAATAACTTTTATTATTTAAACATGCCAGAACAGAAGCTGTATTTTGTAACAGCCATTAATAATGAACTTCTGACCAGCATTAAAAAGTGCATTTGAAAACTGAGGCAAACCAATATTTCCATCTGCTTTTATGTTTAAACAAAGGCTGATAATATTATTGCAAAAATAAGGACTTTTAACATATATCAATATCAGTTGAATTATTAACAAATATATACATGTGAAACAAAGTTGGCCTCATGATTTATTTTATAAAACCTCATTACTCTTTCAAAATAACTGATCACTTTAGAAAGAATCTGAATCATACAAGCAACTATTAAATATATGTAAAGCAACAGCTATAAAACAGTTTTCCTACCACATCACCTGGTCGGTCAGCAAAACCTCCTGTTTCTTCATCTTGACAGCCAAGATAAATTTTACAAGTTTTTCCTGTAAGCATAAAACTATTCAAACCACCATATATCATTTACAAATTAAAGTAAGTTTGTAAAATTGTTTTCCATTGTATCATGTGCTTATCTTGTAATTTGAAACAGATTAGTTTGTTACCAGGGATAAACAATAATTTGAGGTTAAATTTTTTTTTTGGTTGTTAAAAATTATTGCATAACATATATTTAAAATATCTATTTCAAAAACTTAAAACTCACTTTAAGGAAAAGTTATTTTCATTATGACTTGTAAAGTTGTAGATATCTATAAAGCATGTAAAAATGTATAGCATACGTCCAAAAAATCGTTTAAAATTGTGGATTTTTGTAAAAAAACAAAAAATTAGTGTGTAAGCATTGAAATGTGTAACAGATTTCCCTAAAACATTTATAATTATGTATTTTTTGTCTAGAAAACTTCTAGTGGGTGTAAGTACGCCTTTTAAAGTATTTGAATGTGTATCTGGTGACCTTGAATCAAGATATTTCATTTCTTCAGTAAAGCATCCTGCCTTGGCCAAGTGTTAAATTTTGCTGAAGAAGTAAAACATTTTGGTTTAAGATCTCATTTTAGTTACCTGAAGTTTAACTGAAAAACACAGTAAGTTTAGAATATACAAGGGTTGTCAGAAAAACATTTGTGGCCTGACCTAAAAATATTAAGTTTGAATCTTTTTATGAGTATGTAACAGTTATTTTAAAATGCCATGGAAAAGGTCAATCGTGATAGTCTGTTAAAGAAACTGACACTGCAGGTAATCCATAAAGACATAGAAGCACTATTAGGAGAGGATGCTTCAGTATATTCAACAGTGAAGAAATAATTTACTGAATTTAAGAACAGTGAACAATCATGTAAAAGATGATTTGAGGTCAGGTCAGCTGTTGATATTGATCACAACATAAAATGAAGACAAAGTTTATGATTTGGTTATATATGACAAAAGAACTCCATTAAAAGTTATCAGAATTGAGAATCAGTACAAGTATTATTACAAGCATTTTTAAATGACAGTTTGAGCATGAGGAAGGTTTGTACAAGATGGTTTCCAAATTATATTGTCATCAAAGTAGAAATGGATCCAAGTTGTTGAAAGCCTATTTATACTACAAAGGTTTTAATAGATTCATAACTATAGATGAAACATAGTCGCACCACTTAGACCCAGAGAGAAAGTGCAAAATTTGCAATAAAAACACCCAAGCTCACCCCCCCTAAAAATGTTCAAGTTACAACCCTCTGCTGGAAAGTCATGGAATCATTTTTTTTAGGATACCAAATGCATTTCACTGATTAATCGGAAAGGAGCCAAAGCACTACAAAAGATTGTTATGCATCCTTAATCAACAATTTGCATCAAAAAATCACAGAAAAGGGAAAAGGATTACTCAAAAAAAGTCTCTTCCATTAGACAATGTCCCAAGTTCATAAATCACATGCTACTTTCAATGGTATCCATAATGTAGGCTGCAGATTACACTGTCACCTTTTTCCTCACTGAATTTATCTCCTAGAGACTTTTCTCTCTTCTCCAAACTTTAAAATATTTCTGAAAAGTGAAAGATATCAGAATGATGATTTTGTCCAGTCAGGGTTTGAAGATTCAGAAGAATTTTTTCAGAAGGGCTTGAAAATCTTAAAGCACTGCTGGCTCAATTGTATAGATTCAGGAGCAGATTATGTTGAAAAGTAAATCAGTTTTGAAAGTATCTCATTCTTTTACAGGTAAGGCCATAAACTTTGAATTCCCTTCACATTTAAAATTTGTAATTTTATCTTGTAGATATATATATACAAAACACCCAAAACAGATTGATTGATTGAGTGTTTTATGGCACAAAGCAGTGAGGCTATCTGTGCCAGACATCCGGTAAAAATGTAAAAATAAAGTAAATGTAGTAAAAGACATAAATGGAAATGAAGGTAAAACAAAATGGTATAAAACGTTAAGATAGAAGGTAGAGTATAAGAAGTTGTAAGGTATTTACTCCAGCAAAAAGGTAATGATCATAACCTGCCAGGAAGACTAACAGGTAAGTTCAAAACCCACCGTCAGTCACCTGAAGTTGGCCTTTCCAGTCCTGGTTCCAGGTTATGTATCATAGCAAATATTATCAAAATGTAAAAGAATAGAAGTTTTAAAACACACACAGCAAAATCATAATAACGAGTAGCCAAATGTCCAGTAAAAAGATAAAAGTCAAGTAAATGAAATAAAATTTGTAAAAGTAAATGAAGGTAAAAACCAGTGTTGACATCCAGTCAACAAAGTTGTAAAGGACTACCTGTAGCAGAATGGTAATGATCATAACCTGCCAGGAAGACTAACAGGTAAGTATAAAAACCACCGTCAGTCACCTGAAGTTGGTCTTTCCAGTCCTGGTTCTGGGTTACGAGTCAATATGGCCAGTACTAAAAAGTAAAGTAGTAAAAGTGTAAAATGATATGCAGCAAAAGTATAATAACAACTCGCCAGGACGACTAAGGAGTAGTTCAAACAGTAGCGCGAGTCACCTAAAGTTGGCCTTCCCAGTCCTGGTGTCGAGTTATTTAATGTTCTGGCCATTGTCCAATGTCAAATTGAATGAGAGAGATAAAAACTGTAAAAAAGGAACCACAATTAAAAAGGTGTAATAATAAATATGCAACACTTAAATGAGATTAAAAAGATTAATGGCCATTAAAAAGTTAAAAACGTTATCAAGGTGGACAGAGTCACCATCACCAATAACTCTGTCCAATGTAACAGATTGACCATGGGAAAAAATATGTTTAAAATATTGCCGTCGTTGAGAATTGTAATGATGGCAAGAAAGTAAAGCGTGGCTGATAGTGAATTGAATGTTACACAAACTAAACATTGGTGCATCAGTTCCAGATAAAAGAAAATGATGAGTTAAAAAACTGTGACCAATGTGTAGCCTAGTGAGAACAACTTCCTCCTTCCGAACTTTACCGAAGCAAGATGGCCAAACTCCAATTTTGGGTTTGATTTGAAAAGTTTGTCGCGTTGCTCACTCCAAGTGGACTGCCAGCTGGCACAGAGCCGAGCCTTGAAAACAACACCATAGTCCATGTACGGAATAGGCATAGGGGTGATGGTGCTGGAGCAGACATATTTAGCAGCCATGTCTGCAAACTTGTTCCCGCAAATACCAACATGGCCTGGTATCCAAAAAAACTGGATTAAAGTAGCTGTTAATGAGAAATGGGGCAGTCGGTTTTGAATATCAGCGAGAATAGGACGTGAGCTAACGTGTAGTGATTCCAAGGCAAGTATAGAACAAAGCAACTCAGTATAAATAGTGCAGTTGGAGTACTGCTCAAGTGCAATATGATCCAGGGCAAGAGATATGGCACACAGTTCAGCAGTGAACACAGAAGCTGTAGAGGGGATTCTGCGAGCAACCACTGAACCACAGCAAACCATAGCAGAGCCCACTGAATTACCTGATTTTGAACCATCTGTATAAATGGGAACTGAATGATAGTTTGAAAGATGTTCATTAAATAAAAGACAGTACTTCCAATCTGGAGTATCTACCTTTTTTAGGTGACTGAAAGAAAGGTCACATTTGGGGGCTGTAATAAGCCATGGTGGGATGGGGTGACCTGTGGAATCTGCAATGTTATCCAAGGACAGACCCAATTCATCCAATTGCACCCATATACGAAGACCAAAATGGAGCAATGACAGATCGTCTCTTTTGAAAAAGTACGGCCCACCGAGGAAGGAAAACGCATCGCCAGGTGGGATGTTTTGGTAAGGAACGAAGTTTTGAAGTATATTGTGAAGATAGTTGCAACCGGCAAAGGTGCAGCGAAGGTTCATGAGATTCAACGTTTCAGCTTTGAACTGGAGAGGTAAGGAAAGCCCCTGTGCAGAGTCAAATCCTTGGTGATGAATGGGATCCAGCATTTTAAGGCCCGATGGTCTTGCAGAACCATAGACCATTGATCCATAGTCGAGTTTTGATCGAATAAGAGCACGACATACCTTTAACATCGAACATCAATCTGCACCCTAACTGGTAGAAAAGAGAACACGGAGGGTGTTCAGTGCTCTTGTGCATTTTATCCAAAGCTGCTTTAAGTGTGGTATAAAGGTCAGTTTACCATCAAAGATAAGCCCCAAGAACTTGGTCTTCGGGACCACTGGCAGCAAAACTTCACCGATATGAAGTTCAGGATCAGGGTGAATACCACGTCGACAGCAAAAGTGCATGTATACAGTTTTAGAGAGAGATAAATTAAAGC